>VXAZ01008958.1:0-189764 GCA_013399875.1 Gymnorhina tibicen | reverse complement strand
TTTTTTTTTTTTTTTCAACTGCGCTGGCAAAGACGCTTACCCGGGTGCAGTGAGAGCGGAGAGCCGGGGGACAGCAGGGCAGTGCGCTTAGTGCCCCTGGCGGGTCGCTTGGCATCCGGGGAGGCGGCTCCCGCATCCCGGACCGCGGCTCCAGTACCGCGGACAGCGGCTCCAGCACCGCGGACAGCGGCTCCGGCACCGCGGACAGCGGCTCCGGCCCCGCGGACATCGCTCGCCACCAACATGGCTCCGATAGCGGACAGCCGCCAGCAGTTCGGTAAGCCCGTCCCGGCTCCCCGCACTCGCGGCCGGGGGATGCTCCCCTCCCCTCCCCGGGAGAAGAGCAGCCTCTGCTGAGCCTCCCAGTGCCTCCCAGCACGCAGCTTGTTGGGAGGGACCTGGTTCCCCCCCAGTTCTCTTCAGCTCTCAGAAGTTGTGTGAATTTGCTTTCTTTCCCTAATCTCTCTTCCTTCCTCCCTGCCCATTCCTCCTCCCTGGCAAAGTACCGGAAGAGATAAAGAGGTTTTCGTAGGTGCGGTTTTGGATGAGAGAGATTTGGGGTTGTTTTCTGTGTCTCTGTTAAAGTAACGTGCATCAAGAGTTAGATGATGTAAATGCATCTTGTGCCAGAGAGAAAATCTTTGTTCAAGTCATTCTTGGAATAATTGTCATTCCTTTCATTCTTGTTGTAGGTCAATCATTAGTTAAAGTGAAATGACATTGTTAGGAAGATGAAAATACAGAATTTCAGTGTTTTTAGCTGAACAGCTGCATCTTAATCAGCCCGGTTTCACCGAGAATAACAACGATGACAGTGAACTTTTAAGTTTTGTCATTTCTGTGCTCTGGATGTAGTGTGGTACCAGAAGTTTCAGAAACAGTCATGTATGTGCACTTATAAAATGCATACATAAGTTGCTTTAGCCAGAAAAACAGTAAGTGGGAATGTTTCTGAACTCTGCTTCACAAACATTGTCTCTAGTCTACATTACGCTTGCTTTAGCAGTGGTTTGATTCAAGGATCATTCCACCGATTTAGGTGAAGAGACTCCAGATTTATATCACATAACTGGAATAATAACTTCTCCCAGAATCAGTAGGTGATGATTTCTATGATTGCACTGCCTTGAATGTTAACCAGTTGATTTACATTATGACAAAAGCAAGAAATTCATGTTGTGACACAATTAGTTGTAAATATAAAACCATTTTAGTTACCATTTCATCTTCTTTCCTATTCCAGCCACTTGAGGTTTCTAACCACACTTGTGACATCATGCTTGTCTAATTACTTATTTAAGAAAGATAATTAATATTTTAAACATCAAATTGATTCTACCACTACTTTCAATAGCTGTAGAATTAAAGTAGAACATAATATCCATTACTATAAAAAGTTTATTATCTCATGAGAAAGTATTGTAAATGTACAAGCCATTCTTAAAAAATAGCAAAGTATTCTGATTAGCTTTTGATTACTTTCAGCTTTCTTTATTTTAATACCATGTATATTTAAATTTCTGCAGCCCAGGGAATTCTTGAAACTCAAAGCCACATGCTTAAGTTAGGAAAAATACTTTTTCATTATGTATATGATTTTCAGTCATTTCATTAAGTTCTTGCAGTTAAGTATATAGACTAGTACAGCTTGTAGGTGTCAGGAAAGTGACATGAATGTTGCAATAAAAAATTAATAGCCAGGCCTGATCCTTTCTATGCTGGAACATTATGTCCTACTTTACTCTGATAGTGTTGTTGTGGATTTTTTTTCTGAATCATTTCACTAAAAAGCAAAGGTGTATTGGCAGCACATTTATCTGCCCAGCTTTTGCCTAGACAAAGCTGATTTAGGAATATAGGGGAATAGTTTTCCTTTACTCATCCAGAACGACCAGAGAGAAAGAGAACTGTTACATAATTGCCTTTATGCATAAACAATGTCATGAAATTAATATTCTATTGGACATCCATGGTTGCAGGGAATAAAGATTAAACTCTGATTGTTACATTGTGGGAGGTTTAAATTCACTTAGTAATGTTACTTATGGGCAAAATTGGATTTCCAATTAGTTGTGCTCATTTACCCTTCGATGCATGCTTTGAAGGGCTAATGATACACCATATGTAAATAATATATCCACATGGCAATGGAGGTTGTAACACTTGCTCAGGTTTCTCTTTATTCAGTGTGAGTATAAGATTAATATATATGAGATATATATTAAAACTGCAGAGAATTATGTTTTAGTGTTTTTTCTTATATACTCCTAAGAAGTACTGACCCTTTCTGTAAACTCCACATAAGCTTTGCTTCAGTGTCTTAAATGTAAAGCTTAGTGGTTATCAATTATAAACTTAACATGATTTTTTCAGTTTTGAACTCACATGTGACTACCTAATGTCACATCTATCTGGATAAGACACTTGGTATATAATTATTCTAAATTTTCTTGATAGACTTCCTCTTGCAAAGTATCGAAAATCCCAGTGAAACTGTTGAGTGCTATAACCTCCAATTAAACTCACTTCTTTCAAGAGATACCTCCAGGCAATTATGGGATCAGACCATAAAAAATTAGTTAATTGAGTGTACAAAGTATTCCAGGAAACAGTATGAAAAGCAGATGATGTATCTATAAGTAATGCATATTTCAGAGTGTGTTTTGGCTAACCAACAAACCTCCATAAAGCCAAAGCTGAAACCAGCTGAGAGATGGGAGTTACAGACATATAAGCTCAGAGGGTTGAGACAGTTGAGAAATTATGAACAGTGATTATTATTAGGATGGGAATAGTGTTTTCCTCCCTAACTCTCCTTGTATGGAAAAATACTAGCATAACAAGAGTGCCTTAGTGCAGGACTGCACCCTGGTGCCTGCAGGTGGCGAGCAATATGTACAAAGCAGAGCACTTCCAGTCTGTCAACCCTGCTGACATCACCATCTCCTATCAGTTTGTGTTACTAAATTTTTGCTTTATTAAATATTAAATATTAAATATCACACAGAATTCAAGGTACTGCTGCTTATGTGCTTGTTGCTATTTATTTGATTTGCAGACGAAATTCCTACAGTGGTTGGGATCTTTAGTGCATTTGGCCTTGTCTTCTCTGTCTCCCTCTTTGCTTGGATCTGCTGCCAACGCAAATCTTCCAAGTCCAATAAGACCCCTCCATACAAGTTTGTCCATGTTCTGAAGGGGGTTGATATTTACCCTGAGAATCTCAACAGCAAGAAAAAGTTTGGAGCAGATGATAAAAGTGAAGCAAAGAACAAATCAGCAACGCCAAAGAATTCTCTCCACCTTGACCTGGAGAAGAGAGATCTAAATGGCAATTTCCCCAAAACGACCACAAAAATGCAGAGCTCTCCAGATCTTGAAAATTCATCTCCTAAGCATTTTGCAGAAAGGAAGAAAGATTCAGTATCCCCTGATAGCTTAAAATCCATCACTTCCCTGTCATCTGAAGATAAACAAGACAAGCTAGGAACTCTCTTTTTCTCCTTAGAGTACAACTTTGAGAAAAAAGCATTTGTAGTGAACATCAAAGAAGCTCGTGGACTGCCAGCAATGGATGAACAGTCAATGACTTCTGATCCCTACATCAAAATGACAATCCTGCCTGAGAAAAAGCACAAGGTGAAAACCAGAGTGCTGAGAAAAACCTTAGATCCAGCTTTCGATGAGACTTTCACGTTTTATGGGATCCCCTACAGCCAAATTCAAGACTTAACACTTCACTTCATGGTCTTGAGCTTTGACAGATTTTCCAGAGATGATGTCATTGGAGAAGTCCTCATCCCCCTCGCTGGAATTGAACTCTCAGAAGGAAGGCTGCTAATGGACAGAGAGATCATCAAAAGAAATGTTAGGGTAACATATTTTTTATTCGAAGTTTGAAAATGTTGTGCTAGGGTTAGCTATGATTCCTGTGTACTGCTGCTGCCATCTTGGCAAGAAAAGCAGAAAAGCTCACCATGCAATTCCTGAGATGCTTTCCTAATGGCAGTGTGAGGAAGCCATTACACAAATGCAATTTAAAAAACCGTTACAATAAGAATGTTGAAAGAAATTGCTAATGCCATAAGCTCTAATTTCTTATTCATCTGGTCCGGCAGGTTTGAGTGGATCCATTCCAGTTAGGTCAAGCAGATTCAACCCACACTGATTTGCTTTTAATTGCTTTTAAATGAAAGAATAAAAATATTTATATATTATTCCCTTTCTCCTCCCTCCCCTTTCCTATTTGACATCATTCTTTCTTAAATCTTACTGAAGTCAATGGAAATGTCAACTACATGGGTTGTGCAGCACATTCTTAAGGAAGTCTTTAGTTATGGAAGTGGGACCTGCTAGGGACCATATTGTTGATGTTGTAGCATCACGTTGGTGCTGTCACCACCTTGTAGCAGGAATTATGATACAGGTTGCAGCTTTACTAAAGGTAGTAAGGGAGAAGCCACAGACTTGCTGGAGTCACCGGCAAAACCTCCTGACTTCATTGGGACAAAAATATTTCATACCCTGTTGTCTCAGTTCAGAACGTAAGGGTCGTTTACAACCACCCCAGCTGAACCACAGAAATGCACAGGCATCACATACACGTCTCTTAAATCTCTTCTAAGGAAGTGGAATGTGCATTGATGTTCAACATGATTGTTTTCAAATGACAAGCATACTGCCAAATAAAATAAATGTCTACTAGACAACATACCTATAGCTAATACTGTTATTTTGTAATTCTATCACTATATGGCAACAAATATACCTATGCCACTGATCTTTTGTTGCTAACTTATTGGATTTTCTGCTCTATAAGGTACTATCTTCTCTTGTTTCCCTTGCCTTCCTTCTCCCTTTGAAACAAACTACTCCTGCAAATTCAAATCAAATAATCATAGAGAAGATCTTTGATCTCACCTTTATTTCATGTATATTATACTGCTTTAGAAAGTGTCAGGGGATAAGATTTCACTGACAGTTTGAATCTTTCCTGTTTAAAATACTTTACTGAATATTTTTTTCTTTACCTGTACTAGATTTTTTTCCTCCCCAATATATCTTTATGGAATTTTGTTTTGCTTAAGATGATTTTCTTCTTAACTGAGATTTTTTCCTCAGGATTTCATTTCTGCTGTCTGAAGATAGTGATGTCATGTCAACATATATTTTCCATTTATTTATTTATTTATTTATTTCAGTCTAATAACCAATCATAAGAAAAGTTATATAACTACTATTGAGGGAAATTATATTCACTATGTAAATCAGAATAGCACCATATGTTATATCCTTTTACACAGTTTTTGAACATACACTTCTGTGACATTTCATAAATCTTCTTAATTCTTGTTTAAAGCTTGGTCAATATAATTGCTTATAAATAGTTTTGATTTTTTTTCTCTAATTTCCTCAGAAATCATCTGGGCGTGGAGAATTACTGGTCTCTCTCTGTTATCAGTCTACAACAAACACACTCACTGTCGTTGTTCTAAAAGCCAGGCATCTACCTAAATCTGATGTGTCAGGATTATCAGGTAATGGTTTTAATAATGAATATGCCCTAAGAATATAAAACAGAGTGACAAAAGACAGCTGAAATGTGGCATTTCAAAGACTGAAAATATTCCATAAATGCAGAAATGGTGTTTCGATTATTTACTGCCTATTCATTTCATTCATACCTAGGTCAATGTTTTATTCCTAGGGTATGTATTTTACAAATTTGTCTTTCAATCACATTAAAAAAAAGGTGACATCTGTTAGCAGTGGAAACCAATGAGTTTTATGATTGTCTTGAACAGAACCCATCTGCCATAAGCATGGGAGGTTGTTTGCAGATACCAAAAGGTTTTATTTATGACAAAAACTGAGTTTATTTGTAGAAGATCAGTATTGAGTGAGATCATCGTATGATTTATCTCAGAAGAAAAGCAGCCACTTACCTCTGTGTTGAATTTGGCTCACTGAGCACTAGCATTTATTTGGCAAGGTGAAAAGTTTAGCTGTGCCAGTGGCTGCAGCATGACACCCGTGCTTTATCATGAGCCAAACTTGGGGTGCACTAAGCGGGATCAGGTTTTATCCTCTCTTCTCCTTGTCTGCTGCCATTTCTCATTCAGTGGAACCTCCTCTGAAGCCAATTCCAGAATTGCACATAGAAGACACATTAGAAGGCTATATAATGTAATAACTGTATAAAATTTAGTGTCCTATATATAAGACTGCTACACAAAACCAACAGTACACAACAAAGGGCTGTAGTACCACATCTGCTGCTTCTTTATAGAACTGACAGTCTTTCATTTCACTGGATATTTTGAAAGAAGCAGAAGATTAGGTAGTTTTGGGAAACACTGAATAATTATCACTGCAGCCAATAATACAGTTTTTCTATTTCTCATACTGCAATTTACCTAGAAAACTAACCCATCCTGAACCCAATGCAACAAAGCTGTAGATAACTCCCATCAGGTTCCATTTAAATCTTCCTTTGGATCTAAATTTTGTTCATATATTGGGAGGAGAAAGGATATATATGGACCCCAACAATTTACTTGACTAAAAGAGAGGATATGTACTTTTAAAAATCAACCCCAAAGTTGTAGGAGATAGTGGTGGTTTCATGAAGACAGCGTGATCGCAAGCTGATCTCAACAGACCTGCCTGATGTTTACCCAGGTGGGAAAGTAACTCTGTAAAAAAAGCCCTCCTGGTCACAGCATCCACCTGGACCCTACAGAACATCCAAACTACCTACTTGTTTACTGCACCTCTTATGAGTAAAGCTATAAAATTTGTTTGCTTTTCCTACTCCCCCCAGGAGAGCCTTGCTTACTATAATGGGAATGCAGTATTTCTACAGGCAGCCGTGCTGCACCTGGACACCTACTTCATTTAAACAGTTCTTCATTATTTTCTGTTCATCAACAAGGCCAGGTGCAATAGATATTTGGGTATCAGTAGTATACTGAACTCAGGACAGTCACAATTTGCTCTGTGACTTGCTCCTCATCTCAACATTAGTCTTGGAAAAGGAGGAGGGTGAAATGGTGTTTCTGTGGGATAAAATAAACAATTGCACAATTCAACCACCTTGAGAAGAGGGGTATTTTTTTATACTCAGAAGATGTTCTATTTTCACAACCTCCTTGGTTTACTTGGTCACTGGTGCTGATGTCTCCTAATGAACTTAATAAAATCAAGTGGAACTCGCTAGCCTTACCTAGTAGCTGGTCAAAGGTAGCAGTCAGGAAACTTCCTCTAGAAAGAAATGGAAACCAATATGAATCCACTGATTGATATTGATTTTGATATTTCTAATGCCTGTATGACATACAATAATTTCAAAGCCAGTGAGTGTTTTCATTAAGCTTAGTTTTTGAAATGTTCATTATGGTAATAGAATATGAAAGTGAAAAGGTACTCTATTATACCCCACTTCAGGTAGACTACTGTCAGTTTAAGGAAAAATATAACTTTTACTCATCCAACCATTTCAGTCTGATAACTGTGACATAACATTTATAAATACTTTTCAGTTTTACGATTACTTCTTTTGAAAAAGTGTTCAGGCATTCTTGATGATTAACTTGGCTGATTGTTTACATAAACGATCATGTCTGACTGGGTTCAGTAGAAAAGATTTTGTACTACATCACTGCACCATGAGAACCTGGAAACAGGCCCACAATTTCACTGGATAAATGCCAAGGTAATTGAAAGGGTTGATTTTTAAAATGTTTCCTCTGAAAGAATAAATATGGCCATTACTGAAGACAATAGAAAGGGAATCTCACAACTATTAAATAATTATGAGGAATGCAAACACTCAGAGTTAGCTGACAGCTAAAAATATGGACATTTTTCCTTCCCATATTCAACACTAGTACAGCACAGGTGTAAAGTCAAATACACATTCCAACAGCAAATATACCCATACATTTAAAATTTAGTGTCAAATCTGTTCAATAACAATTGGTGGCCTCAATTTAATCAGGTTAATTGACTTCAGGAGAACTCCAGCAGAAATATCACATCCATTCTCTCAGCCCAAGTTTATTCATTCCTTTCTGAAGCTTTTCTTTTCATGTGTCTGATTAGTGCTGATGATTATACCCCAGTAGAATGTGTGAAAAGCAAATTTCTGTTACACATGAATATGTAATGATACATATTTTTCAGAGACCATTAGAATTTTGTGCACTCTCAGACCATCTTTGAATGTGGTAGAGATGTTGTTAGGTTTAATGGACTGCAGGACAGGATTTATCTCATGAAGGAAACATGTGTGTTTGATCACGGTCTAAACTTCCCTGCCTGCCTTGAACATAATTTTGGTGAACATAAAGGGAAATTAAAGGGGCTAATTCAGATGTTAAAAAAAAAAAAATTGCATTAGATGAATCATCTTCAATAACTTGAAACATCTACTCATTGTGATGTAATTATAATGGATAATTATGGAATTTACCACAAACTAGATGAAGGAATTTCTAAACAACACTGCTCAATAGCTGATCTGTGCTCTTTCTTTTCATTGCAGACCCTTATGTCAAAGTGAACCTGTACCATGCCAAGAAGAGAATTTCCAAAAAGAAAACCCATGTGAAGAAGTGCACCCCCAATGCAGTGTTCAATGAATTGTTTGTCTTTGACATTCCTTGTGAGGGCCTTGATGATATCAGCATTGAATTTCTGGTTTTAGATTCAGATAGGGGGTCAAGGAATGAGGTCATTGGCCGGTTAACCTTGGGATCTTCAGCAGACGGAACAGGTGGAGAGCACTGGAAAGAAATTTGTGAATATCCTAGGAGACAAATTGCCAAATGGCATATGTTATGTGATGGTTAGTAGCTCAGAGAGGGGCTGGATCTTAAAAAACTATATATATTTCCATAGGCAAGGAGCAGGTTTTTTTCTTTGCTACATATAATTACAAGCTTTTAACTACAAAATTTTTTTTTTCAAGGGGGGCAGGGGATTTAAAATAAAATTGGATTGAATTATCAGAACAGAAGGTAACTTAATTTTCACAGTAAATAACAGAATTTCTATTTCATTAAACTTTAACATAATTAGTTCAGATTCATATTCTTCTAGAGTTTAAGTAGCCTGTAAATTCTGAAGCATTATAAACCTCAAGAAGAACAAATTATGTTTTGAAAAAGTCACTTATTAGTGACTCCTATATAGAAGAAGATAACCTTAATACAATATATCCAAAAAACTCCCACCTGTGGCTTATTAGGGAAGGGGATGGATCTAGAAAAGCCATGGGGATTAAGGGTGAGTAAGGGGGGGGGGAATTCCTTCCCCTCCACTGAAAACCTTCTTTTATGAAAATTCAATCATTATTTGTAAGTTTTGATTACTTATACTTTGATCATCCCAAAGAATGAACATGTTTTCAGCATTTTGCTATACATATCACGTTGTGTAAAAGTATTTTTTTTAAGTGTCGAAACATTATATAATTATTTACACTTGGATTTTTTAGTAAGTTTATATATATATGATTTGTTTTATTACCGTGACCAAAATAGATACATACTTCAAATTGATGACCAAGTTAACACACTTTTTCTTTTAAAAGGGCTCCTTTACGGGTGACTGTATGTGTTACAGTATAGCTAGAATTTGGGCTTAGATATGGCTTGCATTTTTTTCCTCTAGGTAGGATTACACTTTAAACATTTCAAGCCATATGAAAGAATTTCTGTTGAGGTGAGGTAACATACAGGATATTACAATCAGTGACTTTTCACCAATTATATTTTAACCGTACGCTAACCATTCATTAAAGAAAAGTTGTTGCTTCTTTCTTTTTTTTTTTGTAGTTTCGTTAAAGAATAAACAAAATAGTGAGACAGAGAAGAAAAACTTATTCTGCTGTTTAAATTCCTGTGTTTAACTTCCTCGACTGTAATGAACGCCACCGCAGTCAGTACCAATATATGAACTTCAACACATTTTTAAAATTTTGCAGGAGAGGAAACCAAACTCACCTCATAATTTCTCCAATATTATGTAGACAAGGCACTTGGAAGGTGCATTTCTCTTCAATTATATGAATTAATGTACATTACTGAGTCTACTGAAAATGGTGGTGGTAAGGGAAAATAACATTCTGATTTCATGTCAGTGTGACACATCTATTTAAACTTGAATTGTGTCTGGCTGAGGAAATACCAAGTATAACAATAACAAGTGTAAAATAAAACATTTAGACCTGTGAAATTTAGTCTTGGTCACACCAGATAGGTTTTTAGGCTGTCAGAACTATAGCACAACTATAAGCAGATTATTTCCTAAAGTTTGTGCACTAATTTCTGATACAGAATTGTTTGCAAGTATTAGTCCTACTTAATTTTCAAGTACAATATATATAAAGAAGAAGATAGTGATGCTAGTTGTTGACATACGAAGGGTTAAAAAAGTGGAAAACCATTTTCAGTATTTTTGCATACATCATTTGTCACGTGTAATCCCATTGAAAGAACAAGACTACTTGGGAATTAAGGTACTGCTCATTGTGAGTAAAGGTAGCAGAATGGGCGTGCCAGTTTAGAACAAACCAAACATACATTGAATGTCAATCTACTTTCATTAAACAACAGACCTAGGTACTACTTAAAACTGTTGGGGATTTGTTGTCTACTTTACCTGTTCTCATATGGCCAAATTATGTTTGCAGGAAAGGACACTGAAATATGAAATATGCAAGTAGACAAATAGTACTGGAAGAATTCCATTGAGGCTCTTCCAGGTTTTGTGTCAGTATTTTCTCCAGTTTTTGAAAATGTGTTTGATACAACAGTGTTTATAGATTTCTGTAAAAATACATTTTCAAAATAACATAAACATGCTTTTTATGATAATGCTAAATGTAAAAATATTGCGTATTGTATGTATAAAGGAGAGGAATCTTTTTTGATTATTTCTTTAGAAAGCTGATAAACTGCTTAAGGGCTAGAGTTTGCCAGCCACATTCAAGCAGAGCTAATCCAAAGCCACCAAGTGAAAGGAAAGATGCCCACAGACTTCAGTGGGGTTTGAAGTGCAATCACAGAGCAAAACTCTTCTGAGTCAACCCGGAAATGTCACTGGGACCACGGATATGGGAAGATATTGTTTTATTCCATGGAGACTGGGAGAGTTTAGGTCAGTATAACACAGTCAGAGTTGTTACAATTTCTAGAAAGGAAAGAACTGAGCTGGAAATGATTGCATCAAAGAGAGTGGGGCATCTTGCAAATACAAAAGATGGAGGCTTTTGTATGCTGGCCCGTAAGTAGTTCATTATCTCTAGAAATCAGATGACAGGCATCATCTGTCTCCAATAAACACAAAATATTACATTAGGGGATAACAATTCATCTTTTTGAATTAATGCTGGGCTGTGATCATCTTTCATTTTGCATCCAACAAGTCGTCGTCAATTTTTTTTTTTAAGTTTTTATAGCAGCTTGAGGGTTAATATTTCTACCAGCTAAATGGCAGTTTTTGTTGGGGGCAGGGGGGTTGGAATGGGAAGGGGAAGCAGAGACATTTTTATTAAATCTAAAAAACCCTGTAAATAGATTTTTCTTTTCTTTTTTTCTCTGTTCCATTTAAAGCAATGCTTAGCTTGGAAAGTTGAGTAAAGACGACTTGTAACACATTTTAAATCAGAAAGAGGCAGGAGAGCGAATGTAGGCCTGTACTGAGTTGAGAAATTCTGCTGTTTTATAAAGTATTCAATTCTCATTGTGAATATCTTGAACTCTGTTAAGGATACTGTACTGTATTAAACATGTAAAAAAAAATGATGTTCGTCTAAGTAGCTTACAAAAATAATAACTCCTTGAATGGGAGACTATCCATGTCTGGAGATCTGTCGTAACTAAATACCTGATTCGTTATGGTGTTGTAACTTAATAGAAGCTATTCAAGAGGAAGCATGGTGTATGAGATTTTGTAAGTTATTTGTGCTGGTTCTGTATGTTGTGCCATGTGTGTAAGACAAGAATAAACTGCTGCTTTTGTTCATCCCATCCCAAAATAATTATCCCACCTATGTATCTTTCTTTTCCCCAAAGATTTCTTCTTTTTTTTGTGTTTGTGGTCTACTCTCTCATGCTTCTATCAAAAACACATTTGACTTGCAAAGTCTTCCTCTTCTCACAGAGGAGAGATTAGATTTGTTCTGCCAAATACTACCCAGGTGCATCACATGTTCTTTATTCCCAGATGCTGGCTGAGTATCAGTCCTGAATTGTACTCTGCACTCTGGCTAGAACTTGGAACATGGCCCATGACAGAAAATATGGGCCCTATAGGGACAGATATACAGATGCAAACAAGAATGAATTCTAATGCATTAGCTGGAAGGAGCAAAATTCAAGTCCCATTATCCTGCTGTCATTCTAGTCGTTTTCCAGAAGCAAAACATATCCCCTGGCCAATCATGCTGTACCACTTCCCTGTAGACAAGGAAGTTGTGTCAGGCACCAGCTTGCCAGGTGAGTTTGGAAGTTGAGGTAGAGAAAACATTCATTCAAATGCTTTACACAAATACAAACTTTGCTGTTGTACTCTGAGATTATCGAAGTATTTACTAGCATAGAAACAAGAAGTAGGAAAGGAAGAAGGCAGCTGCATCTGGGATACATGCTGCCATTTAGAGACTCCCATTGTGAGCTCCAACACCTGGAAGGGATCCCGGATCCTTGTAGCAGAAATAAATTACAGGATTCACTAGCCAGATGTATAAAATAGAACATCTTCCACGGTTAGAAGCTGGTATATTCTCTCTGACAAATCTCCTACAGGAGAGAGGTACCAAGTGTGAGACTGCTCTGCTCCATCCCATGCAGGCACTTCTTTTCTCTTCCTTACATTGTATAGTTCTCCTAAAACAATGGGGATTCACATGGTTCACATCCCAGATGCATTTCTTCAGGACAGACATCAAGAATGTCTTTAGGTTTTCCAAATACAATGCAGGTGAGCCTCAGGGGGAGTCTCAATGCTAATGTTCTGATCACTATTTGTATGTCATATTGCTGAAACAGACCATTGAGAGAGCCGTTGCAGATGTCCTCCTCTTTACAGGACAAATCCCTGAGGTCTAACACTATTCTGTAAGCCCGTTATATTTACAGCATCATGGATAACAACACGCTTAACACATGGTAAAAATACATAACCACAGATGGCTATACACAACACTTTTTTTTTCCCTAAAGCAAGACTCAGATACGGTCTGTGTCAGCTGCTACCTTTTCATCCGCTCTCTCCTTCATGATGTCTCATGGAGATGCTGAACAACTCACAGCACTCTTGTGACTGCTATAACTGGCACTGACACTTCGCAGCTTTGCTGCTGGTGACTCCTGAACAATTACCTTAATTCAGAAAGTCCTACACAGTTCTCATAGGCTTTCTATATCTTTAACTCTCCACCACTGAACAGCTGTTGTAACCCAACTTTGGTCCAGAAGCAGCACTGGAGTACTGTTTAGAGTTGCAGCATGGAAGAACTTTATAATTAAGTAGAAACAAAGAATCAAAATCAGTAAGAAGAGAAATGAAAACATTGCTTTGCTATGTTTTTGCTATGTCTGCATTGTTATGCCAGTTTTGCCGTTGCGTGCCTCTTTGCATGACCAGAGAACGTCCTGCAGTCACAAGTATGAATGCTCTGATTGCACCACCAGCAACAAAATCAGGTGTTGTCCTGAAAGATCTGTCGGCTTCTGCCTGAGCCCTTCAGTCTCAGTTGCAGCAGGAGACACCACTTAGGCCCCCATACCTCACCCTTGCCCCCAGTGCTCTGCAGTCACCCTTGACATGCTCTGAATAAACCCTGGCAATACTGTTCATGCCCAGATGGAAGAGCTGAAATAGTCCAAGGGCTGGAAAATCTTTGGCAGCCCTCTGGGTCCTGGTCTCAAGGACCAGATGTCCCAAGATATCACCAGCGCAGGTTGGCAGACAGGGCACCCCTCCCCATGTGGAGGGTGTCTCCAGTATCTCTCACTCTCCTTTCCTCCTCTGTGAACACACACAGCCTGTTGCTCCAAGCTGAGGCTTGCTCCTGTGCCCCAAGTCTCACCAGATTCTGTCATGTGCCACGGCCCACCCTCACTACTCACTGCTCCTGAAGCTGCAGCAGCCCCAGCCATGTAACTCCCACATATTTTAAAGTCTCTGTAATTGTATAACTGCTTCTCTTTTAAAAAGCAACATGTCATTCACCCTGCAGATCCAGCGGGATTTCTTGCCATGAATCTTTGTGACAGCAACCTGCTCTGAGGTCAGTAAAGAACAGGTTGAGTCTGACTGGAAGATGCTCAGCCTCGTTTCGTCCTGACGAAGGAAACTTCACTCATTACTGAATCTTATTCTTCCTCTTCGAACAGTCTCTCAAGAGGGTTTTTATAGGTGACTGAGCTGTAAGAAGGCGTCGGTTTGTGTTTTTGTAAGTGGACGTTGAGGCATGGAATTTGGGGTTAAGTGAAACGTGCAGAAATGTCCGGTCCCACTGGGTGACAGGTAAGTGCTGTGTTACTGAAAGCACCTTCACTGGGGCCGTGCTTGCACATAGGGCTGCGGTAGCAGTCACATGCAGGAGTTCTGAGTCATAGCATTTTGGATGGTGACTTAAACTAGAATAGATTGTTTGCAATATAAGTTAATGTTGCAAAAAATCCCTGTCTTTCTTCCACGTAAGAAATACTGTGTTATGAGAAAGGCTCTAGTTCTAAAAAAAAAAAACGGCAAAAAGACAAGAAAAAGAAGCACAAAATCCAAGATGCAGAAGTTCAAAATGCGCAATGAAACACATTAAGATTATTTTCTTTAGAAATTGCAGGTAAAAGAGTATCATTGTAAAACAATATCATTGCTGTTACTGTTCTTTTTTCTAACCTGCTAAGGGTGTTGTATGGTGACCGTGATATTTAATTTAGTCTTGAAGACAACCCCAGGGATAACCATGAATTTTCTCTGACAGATGCTGTAAATATTTTACATGGCTCAGAAAACAACAGTTTTTATGGAAACAAGTAAGAAGTATTTCACAGTATCACTTGCCATATTGATTGCATCTCCATAATACACTCTCAATGAAATAGCCTTTAGGACTGTGTGAATGAAAGTTTCTAGTTGAAGAGGGAAACCTCTGCATGCCTGCATCTGAAGTGCCTCTGTGCATTGATTTGTGGGGCAAATAAACAGCATTCTAGCCTCAATTTTCCTTTCAGTATCATGGGATAAAGCTTAACAACATCAATAGCAGATACTAACTTCATAACTTTTGTTATGAATTATTATTTTTGCTGTTCTCTGGGGTTGTAATGCTGATCTGGGGCCTGCATTTTCTTGAGATAAATCCCTCAGAGCTGTACACTGCAATAGATATATATGGAGAAGAAAGTAGATGTGAATCACAAATAGGCATGTAACAATAGAGAATTATCCCAGACTAAAATCAGAAGTTATATTAAACAGCAGTAAAAGGTACAGATAAGTAAATCAGCTTGAAGTGCAGATGAGTAAAATGTTGTCAGCAGAGAAAAGGAAGTAGAAGTCTAATACTTTTACTGAATAAACAAAACAAAAGTGCAGTTGATACACATTTATAAGTCCTGTGAGGAGCAGCTGAGAGAGCTGGTGGGACTCAGCCTGCAGAAAAGAAGGCTCAGGGGGGACCTTCTGACTCCACACAACTCTTTGACAGGAGGGGCCAGCCAGGTGGGGGTCGGGCTCTGCTGCCAGGGAATGGAGACAGGAAGAGAGGAAACAGCCTCGAGATGTGTCAGGGGAGGGTCAGGTTGGACAGCAGAAAAAATTTCCTCATGGAAAAGGTTGTTAAGCATTGGATGGGGCTGCCCAGGGGGTGGTGGAGTCACCACCCCTGGAGGTTTTCAAGAACCGACTGGACGTGGCACTCCATGCTCTGGTCTGGGTGACAAGGTGGGGATCAGTCACAGGTTGAACTCGATGATCTCGAATATCTTTTCCAACATAAATGATGCTGTGATTCTGTGATTTGTGTTCGGTTTTTTTCACCTTACTCACTCAGTGAAAGCAACATACTCTTATTTCAGCCTGCTTTGATACACACTGTGTTCACTGTGTGTGACTGGTGTTGCCTTTCCTTTGAACAATGCCTGAAAGGGTTGAGTATTGCACTTCTTTATAGGTACAAAAAATGCCTAGGGAACTGTCAGGGTTTCACTGTTAGGAAGTGCTGGGCCAAGGCTGATGCTGTCAGGTCTGGACTGATATAGTGATACCAAGAAGCTCTGTTTGTCTCAGATGTTCCTCTAGCATCCAGGAAAAGCCCTTTTCTTTCATTCCTTGTTAAGAGACTCAAAGAGGGAAATTTTGACCAGGGATATGTTCAGAACAAAAGGTTTGGTTTACTGCTCTACTCCAGGCCTTTTGAATCACTGCATTACTTTCTACTTTTTTTAGTAACTACTAAAACTACCTTAGTTTTGCTGCTTTGATCTTTCTTTTTCGTAAGTCTGAACTGATCAAGAGCAGCCCTGCCAAGAAGGACTTGGGGTGCTGGTGGATGAGAGGCTGGACCTGCCCTGGCCATGTGAACTCACAGCCCAGAAAATCATATCCCAGGCTGCATCCAAAGCACTATGGGCAACGGGTTGAGGGAGGTGATGTTGTCTCTCTGCTTTCATGAGACGCCACCTTGAATGCTGCATCCAGCTCTGTGGTTCTCAGCACAAGAAACACGTCGGCCTGTTGGACTGATTCCAGAGAAAAGCCGTCAGGATGATCAGAGAGATGGAGCACCTTTGCTATGAGGAAAGGCTAAGAAAAATGGGATTGTTCACCCTGGAGAAAAAAAGGCTTTGGGGTGACCTAATTGCAGCCTTTCAGTATCTGAAGGGAACCTAATAGAAAGTTAGAGAGAGGCTATTTACAGAGTAATGTAGTGAAAGCACAAGAGGGAATTGTTTTAAACGGAAACAGAGCAGGTTTAGATCAGATATTAGGAAAAAATTATTTACTGTGAGGGTGCTGAGGCTGTGGCACAGGTTGCCCATAGAAGCTGTGGCTGCCCCATCCCTGGAAATGTTCAAGGCCAGGCTGGATGAAGATCTGAGCAATCTGGTGTAGTGGAAGTTGTCCCTGCCCATGACAGTGGAGTTGGAATGAGACGATCTTTAAAGTCCCTTCGAAACCACACATTTAATTACTCACCCAAACAGACAACCTACATTTGTTACTCCCCCTGCACCCATTTCCAGCAGTTGTGGTTCTGCTACATCCATAACCAAATTTTGAATTTCTGATACAGTTACCTAGGTAACCACAGGCTTCCATTGAGACCTTTTCTTGGACACTGCCAACTTGACTCCCACAAAAGTCTCCAGTGCTTCTCTCTGTGAAAGTATGCCTTTTCTAGCTATGACTGTCCCTTGATAATTTGTGATATCCAACCCTCCCCCCATAATGCTTTCTGGGACTTTTTTGCATCTTCTTACATTACAATTGGTCACACTGAGCAATTTCTTACATCAGGTTCAGTAGTTTTCTCATTAAGTTGGCTAAACTTCAGGCCAGTGCCTAGTCACTGGTTAACCATTTGTCTGTGGTCTAACATTAACTGCCATGTTCCTCACATGTTCCTGTGCTTTTGTGGGAAAGAAACTAAGCCTGAAGAATTAGGCCTGGACTGTTGATGTCCAATATGCCTGTGTTTAAAAAGTAGCTAATTTGTTTTGCCTTTGTACCACTGGATTTTAGCTCTTGCCTAAATCATTAAGATGTGGAACGCTGTGATACCTCTCAACACTTCATTTAAATGGGTCAAACTGTGCCTGTCTCAAATCTTTCTTAAGCCTTTCCTTGTTGAAATTACAAGTGTTCCTTTATTCCTAATTTGGATGAACTCTGTTGCCTCACGTTTAATGCACAGATTCCGAAAAAAATGCATCCCTTACTGTAATACAGTCAACATAAAATTTCTTTTTTCTCCCTCTCTCCCTACAGCCAACATTACAAAGCCAGAGATTGAGATAGAAATGATTCTTCAATACTCAGTGGAAAATCCTGATGCGCAAAGCTGGGGCAGCTCTGAGGTTTCACAAACCAAAGTTTATCCATCTCTGGTAAAAACTAAAAAAATGCAATTAAAGTGAAAGTAAATTTGTGCCTAATCTCAAAGTAAGACATTTTGAAATGACCCCTGAATAATAATATAAGACTCTTCTTTATGGAGAGGCAGTACCTTGCCTATCAGTTTTGTTGTGGACTAAATGTTTTAATTGATATTTTTTTGTTATTCACATTTACGCAGGATACAAGGACCTTGTCACACATTATGCCTCCCTGCTGGACCTGCCTCTCTCCCAAGGGGTTGTTCTTTGCCCACGGAGGCAAGCTTCACACAGCATTCTACTGGAGGCAATCTTCTGAGGGGAAATTGTTTCCAAAACTGTATGGAGCTCAGAAAATATCTTCTAGGGACAGAAATTTTATTGTGATTGGATTTTTTTCCTGTTTAGAAGATCAGCATAAACTTTGGAAAGGAAACAGTTTTCGCAGACTTTTCATGGTCTATAACAGATAGTTATTTAGAAATAAATTGAAGCTGTAAAGTTAGTATTTTAATGTCTATTACATTAATTGAGTCATTAATACATTTATTACTTGAAGAATGCTGGTGCTAGCAGCTGAGGCTTTTTACTCTGCCTCAGTCTCAGGTAACTATTCTACCTCTGAGATCAGTGCCTACTTAAAGAGGCATCTCTTTCCATCACCCTTTTTTAAATCTAATAATAATTGATAAAAATTAGAAGCAGGCATAGCTGTCACTCTTAGGGAGAATGTTTAGTTGAGGACTTGACAGTCCTGGGGGTAATGATTAGACCTGATGATCTTGAAGACCTTTTCCAAGCTAAATGATTTATGATTCTGAAATTAATGTTTTTGTGCAGAAAAGCAATACAGTTGCTGTGAGCTAAGAAAATAGTTAATTCACAGCGAGTAAAAAAAACCCCAACCCAAACCAAAAAAAACCCATAAACAAACAAACGAACAAACAAAAAACTCCCCAAACCAGTAAAACCCACAAAACCTATCGAAAAAAACAACCCAAGCAAAATGAACAAAACTAAACACACAAAAAAGAAATAGCCCCACAACCCAAAACATTCAAGCAACTTTCTTAGTTCAGAATGGAGAGTAAAATCAGATTATGTTCAAGATTGTCACTACACTCTTTAGAAATCAGAGCAACAACAACAACATCACTATGGCTTTGGAGTTCCTTCTTCAGAAAATTGAATATCTGAGCTTTTGAAGGTAGAGGTGACATAAAGGGGCTGATATAAATGTGTTATACAATGTGTAAATTAACAGATGACACATCTCCAGGGTCAAGAATTGTACTGACCCAAAGCATGCTAGTATTTTATCCTTGTTTATGTTTGGGTGTATGCTTAATCCTTAGGGAAAAGATCACAAGTAAATGGTGGGGACTTATTCACAGCACTCATGTATGGGCAGAGTGCATGCATCTGATTATTTCTATTTTATTCTGACCATAACAGGCAGTTTTCCAGAGATATGATGGGTCAATCTGCTCTCAATGGGAAGAAGGTGTTAATGCTTTGTACTTCTCAGGGTGATTTTAAACCTCAGCAGAAGCACATTTGCAAACCCTATGTAGATGAGTTTTGCTAAGAATTGTTGTGAAAGTGATCAAGTCGGAGCTTGTGCTTGCCTGGCATTTTTTGCCCTCTCAATGATAATTTGCAACTCAGAAATGTGAGAGACTTATGATACCCAGAGCTAAGAAATATCTGCAAAAAGATTATACTGTCAGCCAACATCAATTATTATGATTAAAATCTGATGCAATAATAATGCCTGTCCTAGAATCCCCTTGACAATAACTTTGTTATATACACATGGCACTGCAAAATAGCATTCACACAGACACTTAACTGAACTTGCCCTTTGCATAAATCCACAATATATAGTACCTATATAAAGCAGGCAATGTCTGATATGAATCCTTTCTGAAATATGGTCCATAAAACTGATACAAAACAGGAACAAAGTCAATGTAAGTAAAATACTTACAGTAAGTTATTTAAGTCTATAATATGAATTTCCTATTCTTTTTCCCTCATACTTTTGTGTTAAATGCCAAAACTGGTCTGTAATGGTGAATGAATGAGAGTGTTACGATACGGTGTACAGCAATCATGTCACTTTTATTCTGTGCAATAAATTTAAATGAAATGCACATTATCTGAAGTGGTGTTTGCTATCTGAGCTGAAAACAGACATGTTCTCTGGCAATCTTCATGTTATATTACCCCAGTTGTTCTTCACACTTGTAATTTTTTTCCTCGCTTCTGATTAAAAACATCTAAAATTTTTATCTTTCACAACCTCTTCTGGAACCACATCAATCAGCCTGTATTCCTAATTCCTGATGGCTTCAGTGTACAGGAATTGCTCTGAACCCAAGAAAACTTGGTGAGAGGTAATTCCCTCTAAAGCAGCCTTGTAGATGTCAGACTGTGAATGGGGCATTAACTTTAGCCCATTGCAACCAGTTCCCAGGACAGGTGCTGTTACCTGGGTCATGTCCTGAACAAACAGAGGAAGAGTCGTGCTCAGCCAGACCACACAGTCAGCATCAGCTGAAGAGGCTGGAGCACAAGTCTGTTGAGGAGAAGCTGAGGGATCTGGGGGGCGGCTTAGCCTGGAGAAAAGGAGGCTCAAGGGGGACCTTCTGGTTCTTTACAACTCCCTGACAGGAGGGGGCAGCCAGGGTGGGTCAGGCTCTGCTCCCGGGCAACAGGACAAGAGGATTTAGCCTGTCTGTGCCAGGGGAAGTTCAGGCTGGACACCAGGAAGAATTTTACTGGAAGGGTGGTCAAGCATTGGAACAGGCTACCCAGGAAAGTGGTGAAATCACTGTCCTGGAAGATTTCAAGAGAGGACTGAATGTGACACTTAAGTACTATGGTTTAGTTGACAGGTGTTGATGATCAGTCAAAGGTTGGACTCGATGATCCTGGAGGTCTTTTCCAACCAAATTGATTCTTTTATTCTCCTTTTACAATGTGTATGTGCATCTTTGGCTCATCACATCTGTCTGTGGAGTAGCAGTATCCCTGACCAGTGCAGCAAACACATATCCTGTTACATGTCATTGGAATATGATCGTGGAGTGCTCACCCCTGTGGTTTGTTAGTTTTGGCCATTGGTTTCACTAAAAAATTAAAGTTTGAGTTTGTTTCCTGCATACAGCTGTTTTCCTGCACCTCCAAGACAGCCTTCTCCAGTGATGCAGGTGGTCTGTGTTCAGAGGGTGCTGAGCAGCTCTGAATAATGCCGGAGAGGGGAAGAGATCTCACGTTAGCATTGTGCTGTGTGAGAGAGTGGGAGCAGGAACACCCTATAAAGGTTTTGCTTGAAAAGCTGGATTACACCAGACTCCATCTATGGAGCTAGTCAAAACAAATAGTGATGAGACTCTGTCAGGTGAAAAGGAAAAAGAAATCGTTTTTGTGAAACGATTCATTCTACTATGAAGACATTTTCAAAAGTGGATTTTTTTTTTTAAAGTATTGTTGAAACTATTTTATTTGTCAAAAATGAGGATTTTCTGAGGCACTATTGGTGTTTGATTACAGCTTTGTTACTTTGATTCATTTATTAAAGTTTTACACCAGTTTCAATGTTACATTTGCATATCACAGTAAGTAGGAAATAAACCTTGATACGTTGTCACTGTAAAAATATTGGCTCAGAGATTCTGAATAAAATTACTATGTATTTGTCTGAACAATGATGCAGATGCAAAGATTTGAAAATTTGCATGGTTTTCTAGTTTCAAATTATAACACTTTTGAAATACTGCTTTTCCTGTAAAATTGAAGTTCTATTTTCTGAATAACCTTGTTGCTAGGAATTTGATTCTGCAACTTTAACACACTTAAAGCGAGACAGATTAACTGCAATCTGCAGAAATGAACAAGCCTGAAGGAACCTTTTTAGTTCCCAGGGCTTTTTCAGGAGCATTTTTTTCATGTTAATGCATTCCACCGTGTTGTAGAAGGGAACAAAACAGCATCCAAATCAAAGCCTTTTTATCTGTTGTGCTGTATGTAGCAAAAACAGCCATACAGAATTTGTGGGTAAGTTCAAGTTTTTTAGGGTTGTTACAGCCCTGTCCTTCACAGACCTTCACTCTTCTAATGGATTTGTTTCCTAGGGGCACACAGAGATCTCTTGCAGGGTTTGGAGGTGGAACTCTGCTATTTATTTGTGTCTTTGAACTCAAGCTTGGTTTGCTGCTGTGCTTAGGAAACTTTACTGTGCCCCTATCCTCTCCTTAAAGGCAAAGGGGGTTGAGACATGAAGTATTCCTCAAAGTTTTCAGGGAGGCCTGAACACAAGCTCTGCTCGGTTTGAAGTCCAGTGGTTTAACAAAGAGATTTACGCTGTTCTTGTGTTCAGCCCAGTGATGAAATAGGACTCTGAGCCTCAGGGGTTGCAAGATAAGAGTTAACACTAAATTGTTACACAACTTTCCTCAATATAATAGAGCTGTAATCCATGTCCATTTCCAGTAATGTATCATGAAGGAGATGATTAGAAGCCAGCAGAGTTATACCAGATGGGTATCCAAAAAAAAATAACTGCAGACTTTCCAGTTGATGCTTTTTGGATTTTCAGGAGTGTTCCACATTTTAGAGCTCAAAATGAAGGACTGCGGTTCATTTTCTCAGAATTGCACTTTAACAATGAAGTGTGTGTTATCACCAGTTGCCAGGAAGAAACATAGTGTACATGGGGTTAAGCTGTTACTTCTGATAAACCTGGATTCCCAGATTGCTGCATCAATGTTTTTGATTTTGACACAATATTCCAACTTTACACAAGGAGGAAAGTGTAAGGGCTCTTGATTGCCGGGCTCAAGGATTTGATAACTTGAGCTGAACAGAAGAAAGGAGATGTCCTTCAGAACAAGCTAAGCACTGTAAACAATGTTTTTTCCTGGGCTTTCTGCCTGAAAATTTTAAACTTTATTAGCTCTTATTTATTAAAAGGCAACATCAGTGAATTTTACCACAAATAAATGGACATTGCTCTCCCTTACTACAGTCAGAACAGATCCTCAGAAAGAATAATGCACTAGCCTGAAAGTTATTGTATATTAGAGGCAAATAGTGTAGGAAATGTCCTATTTTTATGAACTTTAAAAAATGATCCTAATACCCTTACTCACTCTCTTAGCTCATTATCACTTAAGCACAAATACAGTATTAAAATGAACTTGCAAACTCCTAAACTTCCTCTGCTGGTTTTCTCCCTGAATTTATCAGAGTCTCTGTTTCAAGTGTTCCCAGTAGTCACCGAGGGCTAAGACAATGCCTGTGTGGAAATGAATTTCTCTTTATAAACTCATTCATTCTTTTCCCCCTGCTCAGAGAAGGAATTTGGCTATGACCCAGTCTCCAGCATCAGACAGAATAGTCACAGCACTTGTTTACCTAATGAATCAGAAAAGACAAAATCTGGTCACTTTTGTATTGTGGATGAAAATTCTATCTCATTTGCTATGCAGATTACAGATAAATTGGATGTTCTTCAATATGAAAAATAACTATTGATATCTTAATTAAATAGAAAACAACATTTTCCTAGGTTTAAAAAATAGCTATTGATAGTATCTAAAAACAACATTACATTAAATTTCCAGAATAATATATTGAAAAAGAAATTAAGGACAGCATTAAAAAAGACAGAAAGCAATAAAAGGATGATAGTTATCATTGTTTTTAAGAACAGTTCAATTTTTTCTACCAGATAAATAAATAATGTA
Organism: Gymnorhina tibicen; assembly: GCA_013399875.1. Lineage (NCBI taxonomy): Eukaryota > Metazoa > Chordata > Aves > Passeriformes > Artamidae > Gymnorhina > Gymnorhina tibicen. The sequence goes on along the minus strand of VXAZ01008958.1, from coordinate 165,898 downwards.
GAAAACGAAGTCTGTTTCGAGTGGAATTCTGATGGAAGAAAAGGCTGGAAGGACAAATGTGTTATTGATATTATTGTCGTTGTGGTCAAGTGAATTCTCCGTAAAGATGCCCAAACTATATAATTGTTGATTCAGTAAAAATATAGGAACCAGAGCAGTTATTTTTGAAAATATCAAATAAGTACAATATAGGAGTATTATGGAATATAGGAATATTATACAATATTATAGACTGATAATTTGAATCTTAAAATTAATATACCAATAATTAATATTGGTTTTAAAAAAGTTAAAAATGTCATTAGAACAGCTAGCTTCAAATGTAAAGATATTTTGATCAAGGTTGTTTCAGAATAAAGGGAAGGGCCTTATTTAGAGGCTTTTACTTTCCTTTTAGGAAGTGTGTGATCTGCATCCCCTTTAAGGATTCCCTTTATCAAGATTCAGTTTTTTATAGAAGAGTCATGAGAGATTTTACAAGGTCATGCTTAACCAGCTTCCTCTTAGCAGGGCGGGGACATTACAGTCATTAAGGAAATAGAGACTTGGATTTCCTTGGGACTTTCCTTTCAGTGTGATTGTGGAACAAACAGGCATCTGATACTAGAAGACAAAAATATTGAGGATAATCTGATAAAGAAAGTTTTTATAGAAATTCTGCTAATTAATTTTTTAATCAAAGAGGCATGCACTCTCACTTTTTATGCCTTCCTGTGGACTACCCAAGACACCACTTGTCTGGGTCAGTTGTGTCCAACTTTCATGGCATTGCTCAGTGAACTGGGAGAAGCAAGGTTAAAAAGCTACTTGTTTTCCACTCTGGTTTTGCTGGAAAGGAAAGAAGGGTACTGTAGTAGCAACAGCTTAGAGGTGTGAGTCTGTCTGCCTTTTGTTAACTGGAAAGCACATCAGCACAGAACAGTCTGCACTCTCTTAAGGATGAGTAGATGCTCTTTTTGTGAGTATAACTGGGATGACAAAGGATAAGATGCAGTTCAAATGTTCCTCTAATATAAGTGTCTGTCATTTTTTCCACTGGACAGGGCCAGTCTCTACCTCTATTTTGCTCTCCTTCCATGTTGCACAAGCTAGATGAAATAGTGAAAGCAGAGCTTGAAGGTTTTCAAGCTTATGAGGAGGGGCATTCAGAAACTACGTGGCAATAGAAGTTGTCTCGTGTTCTCCAGGTGTCTGACAGGCAGTTAGGATTACAACAGAAAAAATAAGCTGTGTAAAGGTGATAACCTATATTTACCTATAACCTAAAATTATATTAATGTTCCCTGCTTTGAACAGTCATTGAGCTTCCCACTTGCATTTGGTATTTAGCTGTGATAAAATTAAAGGCAACAGGCAGAATTACCAGGATGCCTTTGATGGGAAGTGATATTTAATGACCCAAGTCCTTTGTTACAGAGGAGATCAAAGGAGACATAATTAAAGTATATTTTGGCTAGAGAAATTATTCTTGAAAATGAAGCAGAAAAGTTATTATTATCTGAAATTTAATAATAATTTTATTACAGTAGTTAATTTTACCTATATATATTTACCCATATGTATTATATTGGCACTAAAGAGACATGTTAGTAATAAAATTAGGAAATCTGAATTAGCTGAATTTTTATAGGTTCATTAAAAACAATAGGTTCACAATGGTTTAATTATAGCAGCAATTTGATGTGCAAGAAACTTACTTCAGATGGTGATAGCCAAAATGGATTTCTGTAACAAAATCAGGGTTCTAAGTCTTGTCTTTACTTTACTTTACCTTACTTTATTTCACTTTACTTTACTTTACTTAACTTCGCTTTACTTATGGGTCTACCTTACCACCACCTTCCTGCAAAAAAAAAAATCATTCCTTTACTTGTAGTTACCAGACTGCAACAAAAGACAGGAACGTAACCTAAAAAAAAGCCCAGTGGTCTCTAGACAGAAGTGGAATTGGTACTAGGATGACCTTTAGAGGGAAATCTGAGAGGCTGTATAATCTGATTGTCAGACTTTACTGCAAGATCAGAGGCTCACACTTATATGCTCAGGCAGGTGTTCTTGTAATGAGCTGATGTATTCATCTATGACATTACTAAGAATTAATTGTAAAAATGAAAAAAAACCAACCTATACTGGCAATGGGCAAAATGAAAATACAGGACTGGAAAAGTCTACATTGTTCAAAAGTTCATTTTAAGGTGCAGAGAGAAAATATTTCCGTAACTTTATGCACTGGTCCCAGTTTTTTAGTGATTTTTTTTACTGTACCATTAGTCTATGTTCCAAGGTTAAAAAGCCCCACGAATAACAAAAAGTCCATTCTGAAAAAAAATATAATTGTGCATTTTAAGGGCAGAGGAGAATATCAGAGTTGTATAGAGAAATATTTTCTCTCCTAATTAACTACATTAAGATTAACATTTTTGGTTTAAGTCTCACAGAGCTATAATGTTCCTCTGCATAACAGCCAGGCAAATCATTGGAATGGCAAAGAGCAGCTATGTTAAATTCAAATGGAACTATAAACTGTAAAATGACTTAAACTGTGCCTGGCATCAAATGAGCACATTATGGATTATATGTTTGGCCCGATGCCATCCTCTCCACTTGGATAGATGAACAAACACAGGAAGAGTTTCAGTAGAGGATATTTCTGAATGGTTTTAATGTTTGTAAATAAAGAACTTTGAAAGCTACACTCCTACCCAAGTGATTGGGAAAAAGGTTACACAAATGTGTCCCTTGTAGCTGGATAGACGCTGCTGCCATAGCTGTTCTCAACAATTCCACCGTAGCTTTCTGGATAAATAGCCACAAACCCAGTGTTGTGACTGAGAGATTATGTCTTTGTTGCTCTTCTCAGCTGGGCTGCTTGCTGAACCAACAAAGACCTCAGGAGAGTCCTAAGAGGTTCCCAGTGCAGTGTCTCACATATCGGCTAAGCAAGGTAGTGTTATTTTCCTGCTTTAGTGCAGCTTCATTAAAGTGTTTGATGTTTTCTCTAACTGTGTGTTGAATTGCACAAAATAAACGTATCTTTGGAGAAAACAGTGATTCAGAGCTTCCAGCAGTTTCCTAGTCAGATCTCTGTTTTCTCTATAGAATTGATCAATAGTCCAAGTTTAATCAGTTTAGTCACACTCAAACAACCTTCCACTAGAGAGAATACATCTGAATGTTTCTTGGTGTCCCTTTAGTGCATCACTCCTCCTAAGGGTAGTCCACTTCTTTTCCCCTATTTTTATTTCGAGTCAGTGAAAGAATGTTGAGCACACACTTTTTTATTCTCTTAAGAGGACTCACACTGTAGCCCTGCCTACCTGCTTGCAATAACCTTTTTTTAACCACAAAAACAGTTTATGTTCAAAAAGTTGCTATGGGATTCTTCTCTTCTGTATAAGGAAGTAGGTCATAGTTGTCCTTCTTCCTCTTTGTCTCACATCTGCTGTAGTAGAGGAACTCACCCAGAGAAAACTTTGGCATTTCCATCCTTTGTCCAAAAATCAACACTCACTCTTGTCTTGTAAACTCAAATGACTTCCAAGTTTCTGAGTGGTCAAGAGCTTATAGTAAAACTTAATTTTTCTCATATTGAAAGATCAGATAGCCTCAGTGTGTTCAATTGATCTGGAAAGTATAAAAAGCATGAGAAACAGAGACCATCTTGACAAGCTTCTTGTTTAGAAATCAAAGAAAAGAAATGCACAGCAAAATGACTGAAAATCACTACTCACAGCCTACAGGCTTTAGCAGGCAGACACGAAAACAGCACCAAATTTAGCAGTTTACTGGCTTTCAACATATAACCTATAGGTGTGTTGGGGAGAAATGGACAATATTAAATAAGAAAGGGATGTAAGTTACTTTCTGTTTCTTTCCTTTGTCTTAGCTCCTGCAATAACTTTTTCCAGAGGAAGAAATACAAATCATACTGTTCCAGGTAAGCATCGCAGCTGGAGAGCCAACAAAAGCTACACTTACTCAGTTGTTCATAACTTCATGAAACTTTCAGGCTTCAGGCTACAATTTTATAGCCTTAGCTTAACCCTTATGGATTTTATATCAAAAGCTAAATATAGTGAAGAAAAGTCTTCTTCCACTTACACTATTTTGACACTAAGAGGACCCCCAGAACACTGTGAACACATTCATCACTAGAAGCAGACTTAGGTTAATGGATCACAGAAGTGATCTGCATCATACCTACCCCCCCAAATCAGGAACCCCTCATTTATGCACATATCACACGTCAGGTACAACCACACAGCCACGGACCACAGCTGCATCCAACAGGACATGCATGTCTTTGTTTTCTTCTTTGACTCTTAATGATCATCTTCTGTCTGAAAGAAATTTATTGCCATTTTTAAAATTAAAGAGTATATTTGCAACCGACAAGGTGAAATTAATGCAAACCAATGTCCTATAAAACTTCTTGGCTCAGAAAAAACTCAGATTTTTCTTCTTTTACTTCTTCATGGTTTCTCATAATTTTTTCATAGTGTATATGCACCTATTTGTCATCATTAGAATGCAATGGCCAGGGCAGGGGGATTTGAACTAGATGATATTTAAGGTCCCTTCCAACCCAAACCATACTACTCTTCTAGATTCTGTGAATTTAAAATTGTCTATACAAGGTCATTAACACTTCCAAGAAGCATAATGACTCTTCCCTATATACCAGAAACAATCATTTCACAAAAGCACTTTTTCCCCTAATTACACGAGGATTTATAAGGTGTGTACTTATATTGAACTATAAATTCTTTACTCGAGGACCTATAAGAGCCTGTAATTTGCTGGCACACCTTGTAGCCTGTTAAGATATTTATTAGTATATTCAAGGACAGTGGAAAGAAATATGTCATGCATTTCATTAATATGTAATTATTAGTGATCATTTGAATACCAGAAGGTTTACCAGGCTGAACAAGCAGAGGAAACTTAGTCCAAGGCAAGAAAATAGGAGTACAGGATGCAAGATTGATTAATGTTGTCCAGTCAAATGAACTAAATGGAACAACACTGGGCTTTCCTTGAAATTATGACTTAATAGCTCTATCTGTCTCTTTCCAAGGGCCTGATCCCACAAGGAAGTCTTTATTCCTACAATGATGAGAAGTGTAACCTTCACCTATTCACTTAAATACAAGTAGAACTTGATAAGAATTTTTTATTTGTTAAGCCGAGGTCCTGCTTCCCCTCTGTAGAAATTAGCACAGCAGGTTCTGAGTCACTGGAATGCCATGATCCACACTCAGAAATGGGGCTGTGATTCCTCTCTAATGACAGAGCTTAAGAATGTGGAATACCTAGTGACAGCTGCTATGTGAAAATAATCAGCCTTAAATCAGTGGGAATGATCTCACAGCAGGCTTCTATTGTTTGATAGCAAATGTTTAGAGTAACAATTTTACTGCTGCAGAAAAGAAAAGGAATTAAGCAATAAATAGTTTGTCAGCAACCCCACAGCAACTTTGATTAGGGTTACACTATTACAAACATATACTAGGGACAGAGAATAATATTTGGGATTTTTTTCATCCGAGATTGGAACATGTTGCTGTTCCTGTTGATTTCATTTTTCTTTCTTTCTTTGTTAATGCTTAATAATAGGAAATGAATTATTTATGAAAATACAGACTTGAAATTCTGACCTGCAACTTCAATATAGCGTTAAAAATCAGCGATTTTACCACCCACAACTAACAAGATATTGTGGTTTCACTGAAAGTCGCAAAGTTCTGCTTCTGAGAGCTGTTCGTGCCTCTGTATCAAACCTTAGCCACTGCAGTGGGTTCAACAGAGGCCGTACCAATAAGCTCAACAAAAACAACTGATGGTACAGATCTGGATATTTTCAACATGAGCATTTGCAATAGGATTATAGTCATCCTGAACTAAAATCTTCATCATTGTAATAATAATGCATTTTAAGTCCCTGAGAAAAACACAGAGGAAGTTAGATTCAATGGCACTGCTCTCCGAGCTTGTGATGTATGCTTAGAAGTATAACCCTTTAATAAATAGGGAGGAAGAATTCCAGCCTTATCTAAAAATGAGAAGGAAATTAGTGTCTTGCATGTGATGTGTTTTCATTGTTCATTTGCCCAGGTATGGGCACTATGGCAAGGGTGAGTGTGAAAGCACAAATTTACCATATTCCTTACTACTATTTCAGACTGTGATTGGATTAACAGATGCAAATAATGAATTAACTAATTAAAAGAAAGATTTTCCCACCTTTCTTTCAGTTCTCTTTCGGTAACCCTTTAGAAGTATTAGTTTAGACACAACTCCCTAATTTCTATGGTTCCAGGACACATGGAGGCCTCCTTTCTGTGCACTGAAGAGACCTGCCACTCATAAACACTAAAATATATTTTGGGAAAACAAGCCTCTGATTTAAATGTCCTGTTTGGGAACTGCACTGAACACGTTGGTAGACCTGAGACTAGATGTGGTTCAACTGATTTTTCTGGAACATTTCCCATACTCATATGACATACACATATAGATTTTAATATATTTGGACTAAAGAGACAGTGTTTTTAATTGTTTTTTTTAAGAAAGAAAGCAAATCCTTCAAAATGGAGCATTTCTTTTTACAGTACACACTATTTTGGAGTCTGTCTCAGTAGTTTTGTCTTATGTCAGCAAGAAATCCATGCTCTGAAAATTGCATGGGAGGCTTTTTTCTTGATTGACTCTGGGCAAGAACAAATGTAGTCAGGTTCAAACACAGGGACTGATTTTGAAGTTAGATGAAGTTTAGTGAATCACTTTGTTGCAGGTGTGAAATTTAACAAAAGCAGAGTTGAAAAAGAAAGTTGTTGCCTTCATAACCTTTATAATGTCTCTTTTATAAAAACTATCCGAACAACTTTATTTCACGTGAGAAAAAACTGTATTTGTGATACTGTTCTAAATGTTTCACACACTTCTTTTTTTTAATTTAACTCTGCTAATTTTTTATCTATAATGATGGCTCAAGTGGAGGGGATTTGGATGCCTCTCAGGAAAGCCATGTCCCAGAGCATTTGGTTACAAAACACATTAGTACATCATTCTGTTCCTTATTTCACATGATGAGCTGCCTGAAGGAGGATAAATGGCTCATAAAGTTCTCAATGGCCTAAAAGCAGGACCATCTGTTGAAGTCATCAGTGACTTTGTGTCTGAGCTTAGCAGCTGGGAAGCCTTCAATTCATCAGCTCTTCTTTAATCAGCTAGGTATCTCTGAAGTCAGTGGGAATTATTGTAATAGATCCTGGAAGGGCTGAAACAATGGTAAGAGCTTTCCTCATTTTGAGATGATATCCATATTTCAACTAATTTCAATACACAGATTTTTGGGTGTTCAGGTACCTGGCCCTCTCATGCTAAAACTGCTCCACATCTGTTCATATTGCTCAGAGAGATTTGTCAGAATAATAGAAAATGATAAAGATCGACTGGACCCTTACATCTTATACCGCTGGTAAATTTGAATACTCAAATTCACATATGTGCTTCTAATGAATCCTTGCTTGTGAATGCCACCGCCCTTGGGAAGAGAAAGCATGAAGTTCCACAGCAAAGGGAAGAAGAACATGGTTTTCATGGCCTCTGAAAGATCAGAAGGTTCTGTTATCCGTTCCTATTTAATGCACGTGTTCATGTACAGGTAGATTAATACTTTTAAGCTGAATTACAGACCTGAAGTAATATTTAAAGTCTGCAGTCATTACTTGAGGAAAGGAAATCAAACACACAACAATGGATGTTGAGGGTTGGTTGTTTAACTGTTTTCTAGGGAAAAAATGGGGATAGGAGTGTGCCTTAAATCTACCTTCTCTGAGAGGAGTATTTCTTTGAATTGTGATGTTATATATTCCCAAAGGAATTTTCCTCAAAATGTAGCAAAATTACCTTTGAAACTTATTCCAGGAAACTGGAGGGAAATGAGGGAGGCTGGTCATTCTTGTAAAAGATCTCAGCTGATCTTTTCCCTGGCTTTAGAGATTAAATTACTAAAGTTATTTTAAAATAATAACAAAAAAATAAAATCCAACCCTTCCCCAGACAGGATTCAAATATGGAATTCTGAAAGGAAAAAGTCATATTTCCTAACCCTCAGTGCTGTATAGAATTTAAATGACAACAATTTTTGAATAATTTTCTCTTCATGTTTTTGCCTCTTAATTTTTGCCAAAAAATATGGTAAATCAATGAAGTGTCTGTATGTACTTCACCTCAACATTACCTGTTCTCATTTTCCAGGAACACTGCACAAATCCCCATCAAAGTATTGGCAGTGACGTTTCAAAAGTGTCATTAAGAGGAAAATTTTAATACTCTTATGCACTGATAATGTAATTGTGTTCACCTAAGTGAAAGATCTTTATGTAAATATTGGAGCACAAAATGCTACTGAAACTTAAAAGTAATTTGCTTTTCATAACATGCAAATTCAAAACCTATTAATGGGCAATATCAAATCTATCTATCAAAACCGAAAAAGATGAAATCTTGCAGAAGTTCTTTATCCTTTTGAAAAAACCCAACCAAACTAGATAACTTTATTTGCATATCCAGAATAAGGGCTAATATTATTTAATATATGCTCATTTCAGTGTTTTGTTAGATTCCAGTAGAGAGGAAATATCTATTAAATATGAAATATTCCAAATGAATTTAAGTGGTTTTTTTTTTAAATTTCTTTGATTATTATGCATCATTTCATCCCAGGACGGGTCAAAAATTATGAGAAATAGATATATTTGTCCTTTGTTTTAACATGTGAATCAACATCTTTAACCCCTCTATCTTAGGAAATGGAATATAATGCAAAAATAGTATAAAAACAAAACAACCTCATGCTACTTTTTCTTACTGAAGTTTCACAACTTGAGGATAAAAGTGTTCATGTGGACTACAAAACATTCTTTTTTGTATTATTAACTCATGACATATTTTTTACCTCTCAGCATGCAGAGGAGAACTTGAAAGGTATTGTAAGTGCACACTCTCATGATTAACACCCGGTGGGGGGAAAAATAAGTAGAATTTAAAGGATCTAATGATTTTAAGTAGCCTGTAATTGCAGCTTCCATATCCTTTATTTGCTAATGGTGGATAAATATCTCAAAGACCTGAACAAAGCGGTGGATGTCCTCTGGACAATAAGGAAGATTTGATTTTTGAGTGTCCTGTTGTGATTTCCATTATCAGAGTGAGATTTGTATAATTTTCTTTGATGGAGTACATATAACCTTTTTCAACTTCTGCATGAAATCAGCTAAATAAAGGTGACATCTGTTGGTGAGTAAAATTATGTTATCTGTTCAGCAGCAGCAGAAAACCTATTACTAAGTACTGCGTGCTTCAAACCCGTCTTGTGGAATGCACTGGTTTGAAACAGCCGTCATTCGCAGAGTGAGACTAAAAAGTCACAAAACATTGTAGTATGTACAGACAGTCAACAGATTTCACTGCCCAACTGGTAGGAATATGTTATTATCTAGAGAGAACCTGGAAAATTAGCTATATGGAGGGTTTTTTCTCCACTTTTCCCATTCTACTGAGAAACTTAGAAGTTATTGGTTATTCTTGTCAACTGCGTTTTTTTTGTGAGTGTTTGGTGGAAAGAAGCCTTGAGGCAAAAAACCCTAAAAGAATTCCCCTTGCAGTCAGCCATGTCACACATAACTGGAGGGTTAACTGAGTGTTGTAGTTGTCAGGGTGAGTCACTGATGATTTCAGCTTTCTTCCTCTTCTCACTCAAAAAGAGCAACCTCCTGTTGAGGGATGGACTGGACACACTGCGGTTTGTGAACAGGGAATATTATCAAGGCTGTGCAAAAAGGATTGGGAGAGTCACAGTTCACAGGGACACAGAAGTTTACAGCCAGCCCCTGGAGTATGCAAGCACTCCCCGTTGAAGAGGCCACTATCTTATATCTTATATTGCACATTTTCAAGGTGTCAGCCACTGAGTTTTGAGATGCCTATGCAGTTGCACATGGCAGAAATTCCTCAGAGAGGAGTCAAACAAATGCAACAAATGCAGCTACTGTTAAGCAGCTGTTTTGAAGTGAGTTACTTTTCTGACATGCATCAATATCTCACTCACCCATTGCTGTAGGACTCCTGTGTTATAACTTCAGTGAAAGAATTAGTTGAAAGAATCCAGTTTAGTATGCCCCCCCCTCTTACAGGTTGCTTGATGTCAATATTCCTCTGCCTTCTAAACTCAGAGCTCTCCACACTGGAAGACCTCCAAAATGCCCCCCTTTCTTTTCCTATACAGTATTCCCTCCGGCCCAAGTCATATTTTCTCTTCTGACAGCAGTACCCAATCTTTTGCCTCTGCACTTTCAACTCTTACAATAAGTCCCAGGAATTGCTCTATACAGCTTGCCAGTCAATTAGAGAGTCAAAAAGTCAGGCTTTCCTGTTAGTCAGTGTTGTGTGGTCCTATTCCCTGCTGCATGACTGGGTCCTGCTAGCTGTGACCCTTGGCTGCTGATGGTTTAACCAGGATGCAGGAGCAGGGGTACAATTGAAAGCTGGACAGCCTGCCAGGGAAGATGTGATTTTTGGTGGCAGTTAAACTGCATTGCTGGACTGGACTTTTAAAATCATCCTGCATACAAATGGCATTGAATTACCAGAGGTTAATTCTCAGTGGATTGCTTAGAAGATCATCTAGCATGTCGAGGACCAGCAGAATACAATGACTTCATGAAACAGAATTGCATTTTTGGCTTGTATTTCAAAAAAGAATTACTTTTGATGGTCTTGCAATTGAAAGATTGTTCTGCAGCTGACAAAGTTTATGAAATTTTAAGCAATCAATGTGCCTGAGGCAAAGACTGGCAGGGCCACTCTAGCTCTGGCAAACAAACACTTACCAGAAGCTGACTTTTTTGTTACTGAGTCTGTGTATAAACACTATATGAGTGTTTTGGGGAATTTCTTTGAAAAAAGTATCCTGTGGAGCTTTTTGAACTCACATCTCTGTCTTTAGGAACTTGTTTGACAGGAAGAAAGAGGTGACTGTAAGTATCAGGGCATTAAGAAGTGACTGGGTGTGACCCGGGACTTGAAGCTTTTTTGTCTTTTCCTAAAGACAGAAGCAAAGAGGAAGAAAAAGATGCTCCTATAGGCACAGTTTGGAGGATAACCTAGAAGCCGTACAGATTCTATAGCACAGATAATTGTTCGAGGATCTGTTTGGTATGACTGTGCATCTTTTCCCCTCAAGATGTTCCAGAGCTTCTTGTTAGTTGAGGTGAATAAACTGGATTTGTTTCAAATGATTTGGGTCTATTCCAGATGATTAAGCTCTGTAGCTGCTTGAAAGGAGAGATATTCTATGTTGTTACATTTTGAAGAGTCAACTCCCCACAAAAAAGAAGAGGAAAAAAAAATCAATATTATTGCATGGTTTGGAAAAGACATTATTTTTTCTTTATTGCAGAAGAGGATGTCAGTGTAACTTCATAAAGTGAGATGATATCTCGACTTACCAAGCTAGGTGCTTGCTTGCTTGTTTATGACAGATCTTTTTCTGCCTTTTCCTAGCAACCAAGGAACACAATGTTATCAGGCTAAGTGAAGCAGGCTCTACACAACAGGAATTAATCTCCCTTTGCAATACAGAAACAAGTTTTCTGAAATCTTTGTGCCTCTTAGGTCCACTTACACCCACAAAGACACCTACAAGCTTTGGGGCACGGATGAAGCTGTTTTAATCCCACTTTAAAATGAAACCCTTAGGGTTGACCAAAAGAAAGTTGGTGCAAAATGGGAACTCGTTCTTATCTCTTTTCAGAATTCTGTACATTTTTTCCCCAAGCCATACACCTTTCTTTCTCCCTGATATTTTTTTTTCTCTCCTTTCCACATTTCAGCATAATTTTGAAGTTTAGACACATAGGGAAATAATATTTTTTTGCATTATACTCTGGGCGGGCTGTGACAAGAAATCTGTTTCTGCATTTTCTTTCACAATACCTGTTTAAAATAACTTTGAAAACCCTAGTAACAGCAGTCGAGTTCTCAGGTACTGCACAGCTTTCTTTGCTTTATTCTGAAATTAAGAATTTATCTTCCCCAGATAAATTAAATATTACCTATTATAATGAAGATATGAATTTACAGATAGATATTGTGTTTACTCTGTGTTAATATCAAAGGTATCAAAATTTGCTTTTGCATCTTCACATAAATGGTTTCGCACCGTGAAATATTTGTGGATTTGGATAAGTTTTAAAAGTGTTATTCTTAGCAAAATATTGTTAATCATTCTGTACAGTACAGGACAGATTCCTCGTGGCTTTTGGGATGAAGTAAGTTGTCAATTTTATACTGTGTCCTTATGAACAAACAGTATTCAAGCAATTTACTATTTTCCATGTGTTTCCCATTCTGGATTTTTGATGAGTCTTAGTAACAAGATTTTTGAACAGGACTTTATCAGTTCTCATTGGATTGTGGAGCTCAGTTGATCTTCCAAAAAACAGACTTTCAATAGAGGATCAGCCATTGCTTAGTAGGTAGATGAATTCTGATTTCTTTCTGCCTGTGTTGTCGCAAGAAATATCATTACTTAATCACCAGGTAGGTTCTAACTTCAGCTATGCATGATCAGAGGGCTAAAAATACCCTTTTTTTTTAGGACCTTCTGTTGAGTGAAGAAAACAAGTAAAGCTACCAAATGTTCCCAGCTTTCAATTGCATTTAAAGTTCCTTAAAGTCGGAAGATGGAAAAATAGTTCCTACGGAGATCGTCCAAAAGGTAAAAAGAACTGCTGCCATGCAAAATGAGGAGGAAGACAAACCCTACTTTCTACTCCTCTCACAAAATTTTCTTCCCTATTGCTATTGATACAAGGAGTGTTTTATCCTACCTTGATCAATTCTGAGTAATCTGGGAGTCATACAGAGAACTGTATCTCACTTAAAAGAGCGTCAGGGAGGAAAATATACAGCTGGGATTTTTCCAAATCAGAAGGAAGTGTTTCTGATATCAGAAAGCACCTACAAGCCCTATTTTACAGATGATATAATATTTGGGACATGTCATATTTTTTTTGTTGAACACGCTTCTCCATGTGAGAAGTAATGATGTGACTAATACCAAAAGTTGAGTAATATCATAACATGATGTGTCAGAAAAAAAAATCTAAAATATATCCCCCAAAATCTTTAACACATCCCTTGCTTTGCAACAGTTTAGAGTACAATCTATCTTTTCAGGAATTTTTATGTTTTGCATCAGATATTATGGCTAAATTCTAAGGAATTATTTGTGTATTGTCAGAGGCTTATTAACTCCTCCTGTCACTAACATATGACACAATTTTCTGTTTCAACATCTGGCTTCTAATGCAGCAGTGACACTGACAGGATTCATATTTGTGTTTTTGCCAATGGGCAACACCTTCCTGGCTGAAATGTCTAAACTTAAACATGTAAAGCAAAGCACTGAGTGAAAAAACTGAGCTTTTTGGTGTCTTACCAATAAGGTTAGACTAAAAAATATGCTTCTTTGGATACAATATTTAAACAGAACTCAGAACAAACCAATCTAAGAGGATCTAAATTCCTTGAGTTTCTATGCTGATAGGTCCCTGGTACAACTTAAATGGCAGCAAAGGACAAGATAATGAAAGAGGTAAAACAAGATGGTTATGAAAACTTCTGTACCTACGTAGAACCACACAAAAGAGAAAAAAGTGATGACCAAAGGAAAATCTTGAAGGAGCTCTTCTTCTTCTGATTCTTGAAGCTGTTTCTTGGAGTTTGCCAGCAGAAAAGGACCAGAGCAGTGTTAGCCAAGATATTAATTGTGACACTATATGAATGGGAACTATCACCTTATAAATGCCTATTGCAGCTTTATAAACTTCTAAACAAATGAGTGTGCCCAAGAGGAGTTGTAGATATTTTAAACTGCAGTCCAAAAAAATTTAGATCGCATCTTGAATGGGCTTGTTTGAGACAGAAACAAGTCTCAATAGACAGCAGTGAAAAAAGTATAGGAATTGTGTGATGACAATGATAACATCAATCTGTCAGCACAAGGAAAGACTAAAGACTGGTGAAGACTCTGGATACAGGTATAAAAGCTGTTTTTCTCTTTTTTTTTTTCCAGAAACACACAATTTCACTGAAATATAAGTTCTACCCTGTTTATATATCAAGCAGTAGAAAAAGCTTCAGCTAGTATAAAGTTTACCTCAGAGGCTGAGGTTGCAGTGTAAGAGCTGGAATTCAGCTTGCTCAGATTTGGCAGTCTAATAGTGATTATCTTGCTCACACTGTGATCAGTGAGGAGAGGTGGATATCTGATCTACCTGATTCATTCAATCTTGAAGTAGGAGGAATTATATTTCAGCACTTGTCCATCGACCAGAAAAGACAAAGAATGATTCAGCCAGGGAACTAGAGGTTGATCGGTTTCATCTCTGATCCTGGGAACAAATTTCAAAGCACATGAAGGACGGGAAAGTGACTCAGAACAGCTGCTGTGGATTTACTGAGGTTAAATTGTGCTAGACCAGTGTCGTGGAAATTATTAGATCTGTGGACAGCAGGAAGACCAAAAAAGTGGCTCACCTTGACACCAGCAAGGATTCTGTCAGTTTGACAAAGTATCTTTCTACTTGGAATGCCGAGATATGGACTGGTGGGTTGGGAACTGGCAGGACTGTCGAGCCCAAAGTGTGGGCGTCACTGATTGAGTCTAACTGGCTGTTGGGTGAGACTACCATTCCTCAAGGGATAAGGATCAGGAGGATGCTCAAAGGGAGTTCAGCTGACTGAAGGAGGGGGCTGATAGCAAACTTAGAAATTTCCACAGTGAAAGTCCTGTGTTAGTTACAGAAATATGGCACAGCAGCCACACATCTCCTTGCGTCTTGATGCAAATTTTGACAAGATGCTCGTTAAGAGAGGTGAGGAGGAGGGAAGAAGAGATGGCTTATCTTTGTGTAATATTAAAAAAAAAAAACCACAAAACACTAAAGCAGAAAATCAACATCTGAGGCTATTTTTTAGAGAAAAAGCAAAGCTTATTTCTCTTGCATTTACTGGTATTCTTAAGGCCGAAGAGTATTGGCAGGCAGCTCCGAAATCCTTAACTCTCAGCTACTTCTAAGCAAAAATGTAATGCATTTCTGAATAATTACTTGTCATCCACAAGCATATAGATGACTAAGTGATTCCTGAGAAAGTTTTCAGGGCTAGAGGGTTTGGCAAATTTCAGCTTATTTGCTGCTCCAATGGTTGATGTCAGGAGCGTTTTAGTACTACACTCAGAATTTTGTGATTCTTAGCAGGATTGTTATCCATGCGAGCAAAGAATAGTCCATTCATGAGCTTTGGCAATAAAGTCTAGAAAAGGATTGTTTCTAGGATTTAAATTACTGGAAAGAACCCTTGGCTGTTAGAACTCTAATTGTGCTATCAGTGTGAAGCATATTTTACTTCAGATTATAAATAAAACAGGAAGACATTCTAAACCATTGTAAGAAAGCATTACAAGACTTCATGGATGTGAAACACTGGTCTGTTAAATCTGCTCTTGTATTAACAGTTACAGTAAGAACCTTGCCTCTATCACTGAGGTGGTAAAGTTACATAAATATTTTAACAGACATTTCTGTTATGGTGCTTGGAGAAATTGCTCATTGAAATGCTTAAAGTGAACTTGTGGGGAGTCCATCAAAATGAATGTAATACATAGTGGTTTGAATCACAAGAATAAGAATCAATAAAAGTTTGGTAGAGCTTTTCTAAGAGGTGAAAATACAGCTTTAAACAGTTTTTCACTGTAGCTTGCTGTAGAGCTACTCGACAAAGTTATGTTTATTAGAATTTTATACATAGACGTATAATGTGCAAGGATTTATAAGGCTTTAAGAGCCTTACAGGAGCTGTTGGAGCTCATGACATCACAAAGCTAAATTTTGACAATTCAACAGCTTTAGATGACTTAAATGAGTCTAAGCCTAGTTACACTATCATGTCAATATATAAATGTTTTAAGATTTAAGACCTCAGATACTCATGTAGCAAACACAAAATTATTATGGGCTTGATTAAAGTCAAATAAACATTTGAAAAAGGACATAATTTTTGTTTTGTGGGTGTGATGCCCACATTATGTTTAGTGTTGGAGAAGAGCAGCAGTGATATTAAGATGCTGTGCAGGAAGTCTGTGACAGAAACACAGATTCCGAGTGTCAGATCAGTACTTCAAACATCCTTCAGCAGGTACCATAAATGCTGTTCAGTTGTGCTGATAGCAAAGGTTCACAGGTCTCTTAACCTTAGCTGGATATTTCTGATTAGAGATACTCACAGGGAATGCTGAAGTTCAAAACACTTTCTTTTTAAGGTAACTTGTTTTTGTTTTACACTTAAATTATACGTTATTATTATCATAGTTGTCCTTCAAGGGATGATATAAAAGGGAAGACATGAACTGTAAAAAAGACAAAATTACCAGGCATATTAGAACCTTATACAGAGAAATGAGCTTTCTCAGAAACGTCTAACATAGCAGAATAATTGTGGAAGAACAATGACACAAGATGGCTAATCAACTTCCATGTCAGCAATGAAGCTCTTTACCTTTGAAAGCACTTTACCTTTGAAAGTAAAAGAAAAACATGAAAAAGAGGAAAAATTGAAAAATTATTTAGTATGTTGACTAACAAATTGGCAAGCCAGAATAAAAATAGATTTCTGCAATATTTTAGTAAATTCCACCTCCATGTTCCTTTTCTTCTTTTTTTATTAGATGTATTTCTCACCATAGAAATGTTCAATTTTTGAACTACTTTCTTTAAACATTTAAGTCTATTTGGATGGGAGATATATTTCCCCTTCAAAAAAATCATTCATGTAAAAGACAGTTTTTAATTTAAAAAATCTCATCATCAATAACAAAAAATTAGGTATAGAACAAAAAAATCCCAAACAAAAACTATGGAAATTGAAAGAAAGTTCATCATCAATTTGGACCACGTGTTTTTGAAACCAGGTTGTAAATTCCAATAGATGTCAATGTTTGCTAAGATGTTATTCTTTTTTGAGATATGATAATTTCCAAATTATTGCATTGCTTAGGCAAAAATATTTTTAATAAAACCCAGACAGATCATTATTGCATTAACAAGATAAATGAAACTTGCTTAATATATAGAGAGCATTCTCAGAATTAAGTGTATGGTAGGGAAGAAACCATGGGAAAAAAATAGCTGTGTGTCAATAGAAAACAATAACTGCTGCAATAAAACGTGAGTTCAAGTTCGTCTTGCACCTTGGCAAAACTAGTTCTTCAGTGTTTCCACACTTTTGTGAGAAAACTCTTAAAAATAGTTGTGTTCATGCATATAATTTAGAATGGCCAATAAAAGTGCTGGGCTGCTTAGGTAGAAATAAACACAAGAATAAAATGAGCCAAATCAAATTTTACTAATTTAAATTTAAATGTTACAAAGTTTACATGAAAATGTGATAATGTGGAAACATCTCAGGGGTCCAGGCTTAGTTGCCAGTGGAAAATTGATGAAACCTCTGGAGAAATTCAAATTCAGCTCCAAGCCAGCAGTATTGTAAGAACTTAAGATAAAACTGATAGAGAACAGTTTGAAAGTTTCAGCTGTGCTCCTGGACTTCAAAGTAAGGTATGAATTATTTGGGGTTACTTTTTAACTGGTGTTCACGATCTGATTGATGTGACACATGGAACATACAAGTTAAATAGTTCAACAGAAAACATTTTAAAAAAAAAAAATCTGTATGAGAATTATTTTTAAAAATTTAACCGACATTTCTTGTTATCAAAAGACAGTAAGGACCCTACTTATTAACTTAATCTATTTAAAATAAATGGCAGAACATTCAGCCAATATCATATTTAGTGATTTTTTTTACAACAAAATGCAGTAGAATAAAATTAGAAGGTAGTTATTGGAGTTTAGCAAAAGTAGGGTGAGTTTACCACCACAGGAAGGAAGAGGTGAATCTGTGTTCAAGAAGAAAACCTGACAAGCAGAGGGAGAGGGAGTAGCATTCTCAGTGTAAAGAAGGGTAGACATTCCATGATTTGCTATGAACCGCTGAACAGCAGATGAATCTATGTCCATGTCTTAGGAAGACTGATGGTGCTCTGCTGCTCGTTAATACCAAGTCCTTTTTCACCCAAAGAGTTGTCTTTGTGATGGCTCTACAACTTTCCAAGGTTACTGTATTTATGATAGGTAATAATTTGCCAATCCTGCTTCTGTTGCTTGAAGTAGCAGTCTTTCTACCCTAAATTACAAATTAATGGCCATCAGTATTTACTGGGGATGCTTCCAGCCTGTGGAAGGAGACTGGGAGCAGGGGATTCTTGGTAACTTAAATTTGATAATTTGGTATCAGCAGACTCCCATACAGCTGGCAAATATGAAAAATATGCTCATAGGAGAAACAATTTCCAAGTGATTGCAAAATTCAAACAGAAAACTGAAAACAAAAAATGCCACACAAAAATCAAGCCTTGATTCTTCTTGTTTCTGTATTCAGCCTGTTGTAACAATATGGTCTGTATTTTGGTCATTAGCCACCTACAGAGTGTGTTGTAGCTAAATCCGGGTTTGACAACTATTTGATCATGAGCCAGCTGAAGCTAGTAAGAAATTATTCATTATTGTCATCTGTTTTCCAAGGTAGAAAGATTATATAGAATCCTGGACAGGATGAAGGGGTTATTGTGTGTCCCAAACACCAATAGCCAGATGGCTGTTGAGTCAACTATGGGTGGCTGGTAGCAACATGCTGAGAGAGACGACAGGATGTGGCTGGAAAAAGAGCCATACAGAAGTTGGACATCATTTCTTTGGGACAAGCATCCTTGTTCTGGCTCCTGGAGATAAGCACAACACAGTACAGTGCCAGTGAAGAAATGAGATCAAGAAGTAGGCATGGATTGTAGGGATCAAGGCCACCAAAGAGCCCCCAAACCCCACTGATCCATTTCCGGGAAGGTCTAGAGCAATGGACTGTGCAGGATCTGATTCGCATAGAAATCAAGAAAATTCTCTTCAGGACGGGGAAAACATTTCTATAGAAAGTACCCCCACCAAGCCCTGGTGCATGTGCCCCAGGACCCTGGACATTCCATCAGCTGGATTGATGTTGGAGCCAGGAGAGGTGACCTCTTCCTTTTTTTTCTCTCTCTCTTCCCCTCTTTAACCCATCCCTCTCCCCTTTCACCCTATCACTTTATCCAAACCAACTGCTGTCAGGAGGTCAGGGACTGTCACAGCAATTTCTGTGCCAAGTGTGGAATTTACTAACAAATCTTCCTTAAGGTTTTGTGGACCCTTTGAATTTTGTCATTCCTTTCGTCCATGAGCACCTATGAGTCTTGTCTGCTTCCTTCTCCTTAAGGGTGAGGTGTCACAGATTATAAGGTCAACTGAACAAAATATCTTAATAGGAAGGTTGATAAAAGTTTATAGTTGTCCTTCTCTGTTTCTGGGGGTCAACCTTGCTTAATCTGTGGAAGATCAAAGGCTTTGCTGATTAGAAGGCAGCAATTTTCAGAAGTTGTCAAAATACAGCTTTCTGATCTATAACTACTAAGAACTACTTGTTCTCCCGTGGAATTTTTTTCCTATCTATCTATCTATCTATCTATCTATCTATCTATCTATCTATCTGTCTGTCTGTCTGTCTGTCTGTCTGTCTATTTATCTATCTCTCTATCTATCTACCTATCCACCTACCTATCTATCTACCTATCTGTCTAACTATCTACCTATCTACATATCTGTTTTCAACAATGCTATGCCAGAACGCCTCACACAGTTCTCTACCTCTCATGTAAAATACTGTAAATCTTTCCACATCCAAATTATTTATTTTTATTTTTAACCAGAGGGTGATAACTGTATTTTGGCCACAAGTACTGCCAGTGGCTTTAGTTCACCTCATTACAAGTGGATTTTGAATCTAGGACAAAATTATTTAATGGCTAGGGCTCTTATTTGCAAAATTTATATCCAGAAATTTCATTGTCTATCCAGTTTTATACAGCATATTATTAAAAAACCTCTTCCAAGTAGTAATTTCATATAGGACACTAAGAAATTATGTTCTGTAAATGTTCCACTTGTCAAAAAGATGTCTTTTTATATAATTCTTAAGAACAGAATGCAAATACTAGCTGACTAGTGAACCAGAATTTTTGTTTTAGGAGGGGAAAGGAGTTTGATTATCAAAATTCAGTAAATATAACATTATTTTCTAATTATGAAACATTGCACAAAAATACTAGATCTTCCACCAATGTTGTTAAAGTTAATAGTCAAATTTTTAATTAGTGATTCACTAAAGTAAAACAGGATTCTTGTCTCCCTCAATTTAAACCAAGAGTATCATTCAGGTTTTGATACTCAGCTTACTTTGAACTTATGCTTTACATCCTCTTTGTTTTTTATCCAAATCTCAGTTAAACTTGAGAAAGCAAAAAAGTCTGGAATTAACATATACTTGTTAGATTTTAATTATTTTTAGTGGCCTGAGGGAATATAAATGAACACAAGGTAAGTGGTAGAAAGCTAAAATCACTGGTTGGGCAATCCTTCTTTCCATAGTCTTCCTTTTTTAAGTTTTTTGTATACTTTTTAAGGACTGAAAACACTTCATGACCTGTGATTTATCCCCTTTGTTTTGCTTAGACTATCTTTATACATAAATTGTGCTTGTCAGTGTTATTAGTGACGCACTTCAGCATTTTGTAAAGATTTTGCTTCCACAGCCAGCAGACACCAAAAGCAATCCATACTTCAGCTTTGTCAAATATGTATTTTAAAGCAAAACTAACGGATAATCCCCTTAACAAAAAGATAATCAAACAAAAAATTAAATCCTTAACATCAGATGCACTGATAATGGGATGAAGTCATCTAAGGTTATCATAAAGATGTTAACTAAGGCTGAATGCATGACTTTGGGACATACTTTGCTTCTGGTAGGCTAAAAATGTTCATGACAGTGTCATTTATCATAGGAAAAATACTAATTTTGGACAGTCTGAAGGTATTTGCAGTTCTAAACAGAATTCAACTATTCTTACATGAGTACTGTTTTAAAAATTATACCATTCCTGTGATTTGTAGATTTGGCCACCAAACTAAAAAACCCCAGTTGTTCATACAGACCTGATTTTTGACACTAGGTAGATGTAAGCTAAGGAAGCACTGGAATTGTGGGTAGTACTTGCAAAATTTATTTTACTGTTAATAAATAATAGATTTTTATTTAGAATAAATTTGTTTGTGAATGAACACAGCCTTCCCTCAGTGCCAGAGCTTTCCGTGTCGCAGTGTTTGGGATGAGTAGGCTGTTTTCTTTGCAGCATCCACTGCTGCTAGACTTCAGTTGCTTCTGTGTTTATTAATGTATGGGATTATTCTCCTGATGGTTTACATCATTATTAACACCTCTGTGAAGGATATACCCAGGCAATAAGGACCCTTCAACTGAATATCAGATTTAAATACGCCAATCATTTTTCATTAAAAACCTCCCAGGTTTCAGAGATTTTAATGAACTGAACTTGGATGAAATTTGGGCTGTTTTCATCATGCTTTTGTTTAGCTAGAGAAACAGACAAAAAAAAATAGAGATAAAAATGAAATTATTGATAATTTCGAACTATAAAAATCCTTACACAGCTTAAATGAAATAGAGTATTTTCCAACTGCTGTCTAGAACAAAATAAAAACACTTGGGGTTTCCTAGGTGCAGCTTACAGGTGATTCTGGACTGAGGCTGAGCAAATACAGGTGCTTTGTCTGTGCAAAGGTTATCTTGCCTAAGCTCATCTCTTCAGAGCAAGGAGGTTGTTGACATTTTTAAAAAAATCTATAGCAAGCTGAAGTCCATGAGGGAATCATAGCTTTAATTTGAAGCAGCTGGATAGCCAGAAAAAAAAAATCTATTTGATTTAACAAAGGACAGGAAAATATGCTAATACTAAGGCACAAGGCTTGACATGGGGTGCTGAAATCCTACAGCAGTTTATAATCCAAGCCTGCTGCAAAAAATCAATGACTTAGTCCTAAGCGTTCAAGTCAGTGTATATGGGTATTAGTCACATGAATCCTAGCAGTCAATAAGATTTCCATATATCTCCAAACCCTGCTTTGAGAATGAAGTTCTTATCCAGAAGTCTGAAGCTGATGGGAGAAGAAAAAATTCCTTTTGATTTCACTGTGCAGTGAATAGGCCATTTGTGAAGAGAATATATTTTCCAGGTAGCACCCCTAAAAAATCCATTTTAGGACAGCCACACAGACATTTTGCTGAGGAAAGAAGGATTAGACAGTTTAAAAGTAAAGAGACAGGTGTTTTTCCTCGACAAACAAGGAAGAGTTTTGTAAATGAAAGTGTGTTTCCAAAGCCAATGCAAAAGTTGTAATGAGTGTTTATGAGTAACAGGTACAGCAAATAAAGCAACTTAATCATAATATATTAATTATTATATTCTAAAAAACTTCTATTTTTTATTAGATATCAAGAAAAGGAGCTAATGATTTCCATTTGTGATAATACAGAATTCTTTTATGAAAAGAAATCTCTGTTTTGGCAAATTGAATCCTGCCAGTGTGGGGTTTTTTTATTTCTGTTGTTTTTCTAGGAAAAAAAAACCCACAATTTTTTTTCTTTTTTTTTTCCTTGTAGCTTGAGTTTCCTGTTAATAAAAAAAAAAAAAACCACAAAACAAAACAAAACAAAAAATTTCAAAAAAATCCCAAAACACCCAAATTTACAAATACCCCACCCCAAAATTTACATGACAATACTTTGCTCCTATGGGTGTTTAATGGGTTTTGGTTCCATTTACAGTATTACAGTTTTTTCGTAGTTCATTGGATGATTCCTTGGGAGAATTAGTAGGAAGGTAGTGTGTGTGAAGGATGTTCCTGTACACATTATTCAGGGAAGCTGACAAGACAAGAGATCTGCCATGCCTCTGTGCTTGTCCTACATATATCATAATTGCAACCAACCCCAGCTCTGTGGATTTGTAATTCATAAGTCAGTGTTCAAACATAAAAATAAAAAAATCAGCTGCCCAATCACTAAACACCTGAACATGCAATTCAGCCAATCTGGCCGATTTCTTTTTCATTGATCAATTACTGCCCTGCTAAACATCACCAGGATTGCTCAGTAAGTTGAAAGCAACATCACCATTAGATAGGTTACAGTTTCTCCACCAGGATTTGTAACGCCCGTAGATTTGTTCCTTCTGACTGGGACAACTACAGGTTCCACTAAAATAGCAAGAAGAAATTTGAAAGTTAGGGACACTCCCAGTGACTGCCTATGGTTAACAGTGAATAAATTCTCAAATAAGATTAAGTATTAACCACTATAGATGTATTAGGCTCCATTTGGAAAAGTTGCATTCACGGTCATTGGGAAAACAAAAAAATGTCTGGGAATCTTACAATAAGGCATGGTGAGATGTTTCTTTTATTGTGCAAATATCTAAAGCAGTTAGTCTCCTGATCTCCTTTCATAATCTGAAATTAGGTAAGAGGAATCAAGCCTTCTTACTAAGGCTGTGTTTCAGAGCACTTTTGCCCATGTGGCAACCATCGCCAGATTCTGTTACAGAAAACAGTGCAAAAGCTTAAGTCCCCTGTTGCTTCTCACCTTTGCTTTGCCTGCTTTGTCTCTCCTGGAAGGAAAGGCCATGAAACTGCCTCACCTCTAAATGAAATTAGGCCTCTAAATCTGTGCAGTTATTGTTTATAGTGGAAGCTGCTGTAAAGAAAATAAGTGTGTTTGTCAGGCACTGAAAGATGCTGCCATGATGGTTTACAAGTACGAACTCAAGACTCTGCTGGGCTTTTAGTTTGTATTAATTAGGAATTCAGATTTATAGGAGAAAGTAAAGATCCATTTCCACTAACATTTAGTACCACTCGTGTCTCTTGGGCAATAACAGCCATTACTATTTTTATGTACGTATTGTTGTGCTCCGCTATGGGACATTTTTCTTCATTTGTACACTTTGAAGCCAATTCTCTCTACAATTCCCATGGTAAACTGTCAGCTTTTCACCTGTACAAGGAACAGCATTTTATTCTTATCTTTTAAGCAGCTGGATTCCTTATACATTCCACATTTCTGGTAGATGTACTTTTCCAAGGGTATAAAATGCAACAATAATAGTGAGTCACCACCTATAGGTCTTGCAAAGTATTTTATGTTTCATTTCTGTCATTTGGGTTTTTGGGTGGATAATCTAAGAATGCTAGAATACCTGTGTGGCACTGAGCTGAGAATTTTGCAGTGATCATTTCCCTATATAAAAAGAGTTCTGTGCTTTGAAGGATTGGGGCAGGGCAGGGGAGCACATTTATATACCTGCATCCTCAATAGAATTTTATAGGGTATTTGCAGCTTAGTTTAAGACACAATGGAATGAACACACCCTGAGCAAGCATGAAAGGCCACAGTAAGAGCATGTAAGTGTAACTGGGAAGACAAAGACAGGAGTTATCCATCCTGCAGAGCTTTTTGCATCTTCTAGTTTAGATTGTGGTAGCTGTGTTCAGTGAACACCCAGGCAAGAATCTGATGTGCTGAAATACTAATTCACTAACAGAGTAAATTTGGATAAGGGTAGGAGATGGGAGAAGAGCCCATCCTGTTACTGAGTCTGCTATTTGCTCAGAGCTGCAGGAAGAATTTTTTGCCTAAGTATCTGCTGAAGTGCATGTTTTCTTGGCTTGTTTTAGCTTCATGCTACTAAAAATGATACATAGGGAGAACTGGAAGTCACAAGAATGAATGCTGACCCAGGCATCAGTGGATGCCAACAATCTGGGATCTCACAATTTTTGGTATTTTAAGTCTGAGCTGAGACCTGAATTTCTGAAAAGTTTCTGTACCAAATCACAAACTGTTAGATGAGGTGTAGTAAGCTACTGAATATTCACTTTATGTTTCATAGACTGGCTTGGGTTGGAAGGGACCTTAAAGATCACCTCTTTCCAACCCCCTGCCATGGTGAGTGACATCTTCCACTAGACCAGGTTGCTCAGAGCCCCATTCAACCTGGCCTAGAACATAATTTGTTAAGACATAATTTTATTTTCTTAAATAATTACAGAGATTTAGTAATCATTGAAGAGCTTGTTTCCTTCATGACTGGAAGAATGCTCTCTCTCTCAGCTGGTTAAGTGTAATCCATTTATTTTGCTGAAATGCCAAACACGGAACCATTTTTGCCACAATTGCACCTCGTGTTTTGCACCTTCTATCATCATGTTATTTAATGTATGTTATCTACTCTAGGAAATGATGCTGAACATGATGTCTAGCTTATCACATCAGTATCACTCATATCCATGCTACTAGTAATAATAAAAATCTAAACTTCCTGACAAATGTATGTTATCTCAGGAAAATAAGGGATGAGGAGCAGGAGATGAGTACACAGAGGATTTAAGAAGTGCAGTATCTTTACGCTTATCTGAAATGCTTATAGTGAGTGCAAATGTGTTTTTTGATGCAATGCAGGTAGAAAGGCACAAATCTGTAGCTAGAGCTACATAAACCCGGTAGAATACTGTGTTCTGAAGTGGTCATTATTTCTACAGAACTTACAGAAATATTGCATGCACATGGAGTGTGATTACTGGGTGAAGTTTCTGGAGGTGTGCTGAAATAAGAATGAATTTACACGCTGCCAAGATTAAATGGTAGATGGCTGAAGTATTATTCCATTTTGGTAGACATTCTCTCATTCTGCCAGTTCAGGGTATGGTACTGTAACTTCTAAACTACTAACATGAATTCTTTAGAAACTGGAACCCAGGGCTCATCCTCAGCTGAAGGTCCCAACAAGTAGGCTGAAAGTGTGTTCTCAAGAATACTGTCCTATTGGTGCCATTTGTCTGCATAGTGGTTGTCTTGGTTTGAAAGACAGGTGTCTGCCAAGGAAGGCAGGAGCCCCTCTTGGGATGGAAAATGTAAACCCCTTCCCTCTGAATTATTATAATTTTGAAATTAAAGGGCTCTCAGGCAATTATATGAGAAATAGGAATAACAGCTCTTTACTAATATATATATATACAACAAAGCAATAATACAGAGACACTGGTTTAACCTGACAGAGTCAGGGTACGACCTGGCACCCTGCCAGGCAGGGTGGTGGTGGCAGTCTGATTCGGTGGTAGCTGCAGTCCTCTTTGAAGTGGTTCTGTTGAAGCGCTGATCTTGTAGAAAAGGTCTGGTCCTCTTTGGAAAAGTCCAGTGGTGGCTGTGTAGCTCTTGTCCTCTGGGACCCCAGCAGGTAAGGCTGCCTGCGCTATTCCAGACCCCAGATTTTTTCCAGGTGGGAATGTTCCTCCCCCTGGGCAGAGCATCTCACAATGGGCTGATGTAATTCTATGAGTCGTGCAGTGGGTCCTTGACTGCCCATTAAACAGCGATAGCCCCCAGAGGGAGTTATCAAGGATGAGTCATGGTAGGGGATAACGAGCACAGCCCCACCTGTTTTAACGGCTTGTGAAGATGATAATAGGATACATACTTTTGGTTACATCTTATACTGTAACCTAGGACAGTGGTGAAGTCACAGTAGGACAAATGGAACCTGTCATGGCAGCCAGTAGTCAGTATTTTAATATGTTCCACTGCAAGATACGAGTTACATGAATACATTCCTTAATTCTTTGAAGAGATCTATGCTGCTAGAGTAACACTCCTGGTTCTTCTGCATTTTTGGTGGTTTAGAGTGCTGGTACAATAAGTGGAAGTGCCTCTCTTTTCTGTGAAATAGACTGAAAGTAAAGGATTTCTTCTATGGTACAGGAAATGTGATTTCAGAATGGTTCAAAACTATAATGGAAAAAAAGGTTCTTTAGATAAAATGAGTTGTAGATATAATGACACTTTTTACTGCTTCTTGGGTGTTACAGGCCAGTTTTAAGAGCACTGACTGAACGGAGAAACTGAAGAGAAATACCTGGTGAAACAAAAATGTGGAGGTTTCAGATTGCCTTGTCCATACCACAGCATTTATGGGCATGGTAAGAACCATGGGAAACATCCGAACAGGCTGTGGCAGAAATTACTTTCCATTTGCCTGGGAAAGGTAATGTTGGGTACCAATTTTCAGGCGTATGTGCAAGTGTGGCATTTAGACAATCTGGATTTTTAGCTACGAGGAATTTAAATCAACCCCTTCTCCCTCCTGCTCTATGTGTTTTGCTGTCTTTATGTTGTTCTTTGTCTTTTCCTTCCTTTCTTCTTTGCTTCCTCTCTTTCACTTTCTTCTGTCTCCATCTGCATCTTTTCCTTAATAACCTATTCTGTTAGGTAAAGCTGGAATTGTGTTCTTTCTGAGATATTATCTGGAGAATCGGTTGCCATTCATACTGCAGCAGGTTAGGAAGCACAGCAGTAACTCTGATATCTTTTACCGTAGTGTTTCTTCCGCAAAGAGCTCCCAAATTCTGTTGCAAATTCTAGTTATTATTGCTACTACTGTTGTGCTGATTAATAGGCACAAACATAGGCTCGTGTGCCGAACCAGAGTGGCAGTGAAACATAGGAGTGTTGCTATAGGGCCCTCTTCTCGGCCCTGGAGGGATGTTATTTAAAATCAGGGCTTGTCATACATTATGTTAGGCCATATGCTCTGACTGCTCTGCGGGTACTGCTCAGCACTGGTGCATAGCCTCCAGTGTCAGGCGTAAAATGAAACTCCAGTTTGAAATCTATACCTGTCATGTTCTCGTATTTTTGGGTCCCTGAGCACTTCAGGTAATTCCAGAGACACCTGTTAGCTAGAAACCCGTAAAAGCTGTTCAGACTTCGAAAGAACTGTATGGCCGTATGATTTATGGACTTGTCTGACTCTCGTCTTATTAGAAGTTTTTAATTACATGATGTAAACATGATGTAAATTTGGAACTAAGTGTGTGTGGACACTGAGATGTAGTTTCATAAGAAGGATATTACTACGAAGTGTTTATGCTTTCCTCCTGTAATAGGCAGTGGCTTGTGTTGCTTATTCCGCTCTTATTCCAAAACAAGATTAAAGGGTAAAAGTGGTTGTGTGCTAGTTTAAGAGCTGTCCAGATTTCTCTGAGATTTTCTGACTGGTTTCCTGAAGCAAATTTTTGTACTCTGAGGGTTCCACTAAAATACAATACTTCTCAAAGACTTCTGACACAAGGTCAGACAGCCATGAATCAAGGCAAGAGTCAAAAACAACCTTACATGATTTTTACTCTCCTAGAGATCAAAAAAACATAGGTATTACTAGAGGACTCATTACCAATTTTTTGGTAAAATTTTACTGGTAAAAGATTTTCCACTGGGTTGGTTTTTTGGGTTTGGACAGCTTTGGATGAGCTATCCAGATATAAAAGCTGCATTTCAGGTTTAGTCTCAAAGCACCTAGCAAATGCTGTTACTCAAATAGGCCACGTGAAATTTTTGTGAAGTAGAAAGGGTTTTTCCCTTTGGATTCAACAAGGAACATGGGAAAACAGGTGTTAAAATCTTAACCGGAAGCAAAAAGTAAGTTTTTTTTTGTTTTATTTTGTGTTTGATAGCATCAGACACCTTGCACTTCTCTGTCCCTCTTCTTTCAGGAAGAATTCTTTTAATACTCCATGTTTTAAGCCAATATTACAGAAACTATTTCTGCAATTTCTATATTTTTCCTTTTTTTTGGTAGAATATTATAGTCTTCTTTTTCTGGAGATGGCACTATACCTTTTTTGACACTTTGCAAAGCCCTGGTGAAGCTCTTGTACCCAAAACTGACATTCCTACACATAGGCTCAGTTTTGTCTCAACATTTTTTTCCTGTTTTGTTCAATATTTGAGTCTGCTCGTTCTTTGAAATTTATGAAGTCAGATAATGCAGAGGTTGCAGTGAGGAAAAAGCAACAAACCCAAACTACCAATTACTGTTTACCTTCAGAAAACTCACTGCACTTCCCTGACCTTCTCTACTCCTTGTTTCTCAGCAGCCAGAAGTGACACCAGGTAGCAGCATTGCTAATGAGTATGTGTCCCAAAAGAATGGATCTGCAGAGTGAACCACTCCAAACATCCTTACTAACGTGTTGCTGAGGCCAGTCAGGAAATTTTATTCAAAAACATGTTCCTAGTCTAAACTAACATGTTAGTCTGGATTCACTTTAAAGACTTTAGAATAGAATTGACAATTTCAGTTGTGAGGAACCTACAGGGGTCATCCAGTCCAACTGTCTGACCAATTCAGGGCTGACCAATACTTAAAGCGTGTAGTTAAGGGCATTGTCCAAACACCCTTAAACACTGACAGGTTTGGCACATTGACCACTTCTCTAGCCAGCCCGTCCCAGTGTTTGACCACCATCTTGGTGAAGAAATATCTCCTGATGTCTGATCTAAATCTCCCCTGATCCAGCTTTAATCTGTTCCCATGTGTTATACATGAGAGGAGGAAGAGCTCAACACCGCCCTCCCTGCTTGCCCTCCTCAGGAAGCTTCAAGGACCAATGAGATCATCCCTCAGCCCCCTTTTCTCCAATCCAGACAAGCCCAGAGTCCTCAGCCACTCACCACAGACATTCCTTCCAGCCCTTTCATCAGCTTTGTTGCTTTTCTCCTTCTCTTCATTCCAGCCAGAGTGGCAAAGAGAAAAATAACAGAAATTCAGAGCATTGAGATGTTCATAATAAGGGTGTCATTCAAACCAGACCATTGTAAGTGCAGAATTACTTCACTTTGGGTAAAAGTAAACATTCAGAGAAATCATCATTCTTTAAAGTATGATGCCTTTCAGAGAGCCTCTATCTAAATAAGCAAATACCTTGAGGAGCCACTCTCATCTTTTTGCATGCTACGGATATGTGCATGAACACAGAGGCACAAACAGACACACCCCTCACATAATAATGCTGTCGAAGAGGATAATGGGATAACATCAGTGCAAAAGTCTCCTGTGATTATGAATGATTTTGAGGAAGCAATGTGATGCCAGTGATTGTTCTGGAGCTGATTAAATCATCAGACTTTCGTAATCTTTCAGTATTCATCAATTTGAGCATGAATAGGTAGATGGGAGAAGCCCGTGTGGTTTGAAGAACTGCACAATTCAGACTTCACTTCAGATTTCCCAGTTTATGATTATTCTTATCTCACATAAACCAAATACAAAGTCCAGGGGAGAAAAAAAAAAGAAGAAAATCTGCACTTTTATAACTGCAGTCTATTTGACTGACTAATCCTGCCAATAATTTGGGGAAGAAATAAGGAACAGGCAAATTATTGGGTATTCTTCTATTACATGTTTCTATGACTTATATGCAAACAAATAACAGGGTAGTAGATGAAATAAAGATCTAATTTCAGTCATGAGCTGGATAAGAATATGTTCATTAGAAACATTAGAAAGATTTCTCAAAGAAATTTATGATTATTATACATGTTATCCAGATAAATTATGCTTAAAAAAAGAGAAAACATTAATACCTGAAGAATTATGCATGAATGAAAAAACATGGCAAGTCTTAATGTACTACTGATATTGCCAGAGGAACAGGACAGAAAATGAAAGCCCACCTTAAAAATAAAATGTGTAAGAAGATACCTATTTGACATTACTGTATTTGGTACAACAAGATGCGTGCATTGGTAAACAAATTGTGATTAATTGGACAGTCTTTGATGGTATCAGTCTTAATTGTCTGCCTTTAATTTGAGGTTTCCAAAAATTCAAAACTCTAAAAAATCAAATCTCCTTAAGTTCCAGTGGGCTGTCAATTAAATTTGACTGATTATGCTCACCATTATCCTATAAAAATAATCCATAATTAATTGCTGCACTGTGCAAATTGCAGCAGGACAAGAATAGTTTACAGGCTTAGGGAAATGTATGGTAATGTGCACCCATGCTCTCCAGACACCTGAATCTCAATTTTAATATTCCCAATGTCCTTCCAATGTCAGACTTAGTGATTTTTATGGGACTCATTATAGTGCATTTCTGCTGCAATTGGAAGATTCTTTAGCATGGTTCATGGCCCATACCTGCCAGATGAATCGTTATTGCATATACATGAGGAGAGAAAGAAATTCAGGCTGGCAAAGTCAGTATTCCAGATCTGCTCTGGGAATGTTTTCTCCAGGATTCCGAGGGCTCAGGGCAAGAACTTGCTCCGAAGACCTTTCTCAGCTCTATATGCAAACCTGGCCATTAAAACTTCCTTTTTTTAGAATAAAGTTGTGCAACACCTGTTTGAATAGGATTTACAGGAAGATTTAAATGAGACGATCCTGTCATTTTTTTTTTTTTTCAGAGAAACGAATGCTGACATTGAACACAAATAATAAAAAATATTAAAAAAAATGCTGGTGAACATTCAGCACTCAGCAGCAGTGACATTCTACAGCAGTAAGTGTTAGAGAAAGTTCGACTGGAGATTCTAAGAAATGGGTCAGAGAAGTCATCTTTTTCACTAAATGTTGGGAGAGTGAATGTGGATACAGAAAGGGCTGTTAGAAAGGTTTTCCAGCTTCTTGCAATATTCTGTGTGAATCTTTCCTTTCTCACGCAAGCTATGAAAACAATAAGGTGTTTTTGTATAACTATCTGAACACCTGGTGTTTGTCTGAGTTTTGTTTATTATACACTGGTGAAATGTTATTGAAATGGGTGTTGTAACACTCTAGCCAATCACCCTAAGGGCTGGATGGTCACTGACCAGTCTCCTTATGTGATTACACATATAAGTGGGCAATTAATTAATTAAATACTTCACTTTCTTGCTGGATATGAGTGGCTTCATTTCCTCATCCCTGGCATACAACCACAAGTGAAGATATTTAAAAATCAAGGCCAAAATTGTTGCGATACATTTTTTTAGATGCTTCTTCATAACTGTGAGTCAAAATTAATATGATACAAAACAATCATCAAATTGTATCATTAATATGATACAAAACAATCATCAAAAGTCAATATTTTGATTATTATTATTTGATAATACAGCCATTGTCAGGGACATGCTCTACATGACCACATAGATGTTACTAATATCCAAATTAAAAGAAATATTAAAGATAATTAAAAAATTGATAAGCTATGTCACTTGTTATGGAACAATAACCATAACTGCAGAGAAATAATCTTTCTTATTTATCTGTAACCATATTTACAGTCTCTCAAATCTTTACAGTCAATGAATCCTTATCATGGTCTTTTGCTTTCCTTTTCTTTGCAGTTTTTGCTAACTTTCAGCATTTTTCCAAGTCAGTATTTCACAAAGAAATATCACTTAATACATGGAAGAATTTAACTGTATTTAATGAGGTGCGTGATAAATCTAGACACCATTTACTTCAGGCAAACTTGGAACTAGGCTGCCTGCTGAAAGAATAGAATGTCTATTCCTTTATGTAAAAAAACTAAGACATAGCTATGGTCTTCATCTTGAAAGAGGAGCTGATTTAATAAAGAATGTGAGAATGTTCTCTTCAGGGCAGAGGATAATCTGTTTTCAGGATAATCAAATAGAGTGGTGTGGCATTAAAGAAGTTGTCTTTTTCACTTCTCTGTTAAAAAAAAAAAGGCAGAAAAAGGAAACAGAAGTAAACTTCTCATTTTAAATTTACATAATTATGCAGATTTTCCTTTTAAAAACAATGTATCTCGTAGTCTTTCCAGAGCGTGAGGGGTTTAAATGATGTGAAGAATTTTGACAACTGTCAGGCACTGGTTATATCGAAACCATGGTCTGCTGCTCATCTGGTAGCTAAGATACTGAGTGAAAGAGATTTTTTGGCAACGCTGATCCAAGAACAGGCATTTAGATGAGAGCAGGGGTTAGTGTAGTGTTATTGAGGTGTAAATGCTTGTTCTGTGTTTGTATGGCCACCTTTTGGTGGGGGGGGGATGCTACAGGGGAGGCTTCTGTGAGAAGCTGCTGGAAGATCCGCCCATGTCCTGCAGAGGCAATGCCAGCTGGATCCAGAATGGAACCTGATGGCCGATGACAAACCCATCAGTGATGATGGTAACACCTCTGGGATAACAGATATGAGAAGGGAAAAAATGCTATTGCACTGATGTAATTGCAGCCAGAGAAGAGTAGAGTGAGCATGTGTGAGAGGAACAGCCCTGCAGACACCCAGGGCAGTGCACAAGGAGGGGCAGGAGCTGCTCCAGGCTCTGGAGCTCAGATTCCCCTGCAGCCCCTGGAGCAGCCTGTGGTGAGGCAGCTGTGCCCCTGCACCCAGGGAGGGCAGGGGGAAGCAGAGATCCATCCACCTGCAGCCCCTGGAGGGGCCCAGGCTGGAGCAGGGGGAAGCCCAAAGGAGGCAGTGACCCGATGGAAAGCCTGTGCTGGAGCAGGATTCCGTCAGGACCTGAAGAGAGAGGAGCCCAGGCTGGACAAGGTTTGCAGGCAGGACTTGTGACTCCATGGGGGACACTGGAGCAGGCCATTCCTGAAGGACTGACCCTGTGGAGAAGTCACCCACTTTGGAGCAGCTCGTGGGTAGCTGCTGCCCATGGGATGGACTCACACGGGAGAAGTTGGTGGAGAACTGTTTGCTGTGGGAGGGACCCCGCACTGGAGCAGGGGAAGGACTCCAACTCCTCTCCCTGAGCAGCAGCAGGAACAACGTGTGATGAACCGACCACAACCCCCATTCCTTGTCTCCCTGGGCTCCTGGGGGAGCAGGGAAAGCCTGGGAAGAGGTGGGGGGAAGGTGTTTTTAAGATTTATTTTACTTCTCATTGTCCTGCTCTGATTTTGTTAGTAACACACTGAGTTCACATTCCCAAGCTGAATCAGTTTTGCCCATCTCAGTCATCAATTTTTGATCTCTCTGTGTCCTATCTCAACTCATTAATCTTTTTTTATACTTTCTGTCCCATGTCCAGGTGAGAAGGGGAGTGAGACAATGGTTTTGATGGGTGCCTGACACCCAGACAGGGTCAACCCAATTAAATGCTGTACTAAAACCTTAAGCAATATAATTAGGGTCTGTTGTTTGAGGAAAAAAAAATACTTTTCGGTATGTTTTTGAGGAACTTTCAGAAAAAATGAAGGCATGTTGCAATGCAGAAAGAGAAGGACCTTTCCAAGTATGGCGGTAAAGAGGGGCAGCTAATTCTAATACTATTACAAGGTGCAAGTTTTAAGTTTAAGTGTGAACGAAAAGATGCACTTGAGGGCCTGAAAGATCTTTCTACAGGCAAAGAAAAAAAAAAAAGTTTGGATTCATATGAAATACACCCAAAATTCTAATTAAATCCATGTGGAAGTAAAGGATACCACAGAAAAAAGTCAAAATAAGAGTTAGAGTTTGATTTTCAAAATTGAATTTTTTATACTTCTTGTCCCAAAGATTAGAGGATAAATACAGAAAATAGAAACACAACGCAGACCCAATATTTGTAAAACAACTGTATTACAGGGGCTGTCCTAAGATGGTGCTCAGCTAATAAAGGATTCCTGAAATCAACTTAAGGTCCTGGAAGAGCTGTGTCTTTCATCTGGTGTGTATCAGGGGCTTGGCTGCTTGCCACTATTCAAGAATTCTTTACAGTTTACAGTTAATAGGAGGAACATAATTCATTTGATCTCTTTGTTGGCCTCTGTCTAACATGGTATTTGCATGCTCCTTCCTATTAAAGATCCATTATTGTCTCAGCCTTTTCCTTTTCTTGTGCTGTCAAGCTCCATCTACAGCAAAGAGCCACAGCAAAACTAAGGAGAATAAATTCTGTAATCTACCCCTCTACACGTGCTTATGCCTCACAGGTACATCAGTATCCAGAGACTGCAAAAAGTAACAGCAACTGTCTTATAGCCAGATACAAAATTATATTGCTCTGTAAGCTTGAGTCTAACACAGGTGTTCTGATCCTCAGGGTTTTTTGTGGCAGAATTCTGAACCTGATCTTACGGAAGGAAAAGTATCTTGGACTTGAGAGCTGACCAGATGTGCCTACCATTTGAGATTTCCTGCTGTTTGCTTGTTTGTCTGTCATAAGAAAACCATATGATTTTAATAAGAAAATTTGTTTTCACTACTTTTTTTTCTTACAGGTAGCAAATTAAAGTTAATTTATGCCCTAGAACAGCATAGCCATTAAGAAAATGGTGGATTTCACATGAGTGGACTGCAGGTTTGGAAGTAATGTTGCAGGGTAGCTGCTTAAGTTGTCTTTTAAAATGTGTTTTTTAAGTTGTGTTTTAAAATGTGCTGTTTAAGTTTTATTGTGAATTAGTATGTTATAGTTTGTGAGTTTATACATATGTAGACATTTGACTACAAATTTAATAATCTTTAGACGTAAAATATCTCAGCAGAGATTTGTGGACATAATATGAGTGAAATTTGGAAGGTGGGTGTATTTGTTAGCATTTTAATTGCATTTGGCATCAAGATCAGTACATAATATGTATTTAGTTTGTACAGAGAAATATAGTTCTTAAGCCCAAAACTTTGAGCTTTAAAGAATTTTGAAAATTAATTTCTTTTTAGAACAGTGAAAACTGCACTTGATATGAAAACTGATACTAAAGCATGGAAATATAAGGTCAATCTAATACACAATGTTATCTTGTAGGATTCTTTGGCAAATTTGACTCCAGTAAGGCATATTAAGCATTTCAATGAAAAGAACGAGGATTCTGATTTTGCGCCTCTTTTTTTGTTGTTGTTTTTATGCTGAAGCTGAGCTTATTATGGTCAAACAATTAGTGACACAGTGAAGCCTACAGTGATGGATTTTTTTCAATCATGGTTAATTAACAACATTATAAAATTACTGTACTGCTTTGCTTTTTCATGCTATACAGAGGTTAGATTAGCACTTTTCCTAACACATAAGCTTATTGATCTTACAATATTTTGTAAGAATAGCATCTTTAAACTGATTAACAGACTAACTAGTGACAGACTGCAGTGTCTGGTGTCTTTGGTAGAAGATCTCAAATCAATTGCAGTGGGAGTGACAACTGGGATATTTGTAATCTTTTACAACACAACTCTGTAGGAAATTTTCAAATAAATGCTCTTGGATACTTGTCTAGCTCCACTTAGCTGATAATCCACTTGGCAGTGTTTAAATGAGAGAGTTTGCTTCAGATTTCTAAAACATAGTGATACCTTTCATACAGGTTTCCCAGTGTTTCCAGTGCTGTTTTTACGTATGAAACTGGTTACTTTAAAGTGATTGAAAGCTGTCAAAATAAGTAGTTTGATTGGAAACCAAGCATAGATATACACAGAATGCCAACAGAAACTTTTAGTCAAGAGGAAATTACTGTTCTGACAGCAGTATATTATATTAATTTTTGTGTTGTTCCTTGTAAACTATTGCTCAGCCCATCATGTAGATGAGCCCAAGACTCTGTTACTATAAAGGCTGCTAAATGTTTCTCTACTCAAGAAGGGAAACAGCATGTCCGGTGGGAGATTTACCCAGCCTAAACCGCTGAATCTTCTCCACAAAATATTTCACTAATCATTTTAAAGGAAATGCCTTTGTTTTTCTTACCATTGTTGAGCAAAATGGTGCACTTAGTTCTGATTATTTTTAATTGCAAGAGATTTAAGGACTCAAGTACTCCCTTCTGTTCAACCAGCAGAATACCAATAAACAACTTGATTTCTAGAAAAAATAGTTTCATAATGGAAAATAGTCCATAACACTAGAAAAGTTTAAGGCGGAGAAATTCAAATTTATTCTGTTTGGTGTTTCCCTGGTGAAGCTAAAGCTAAACTTAGGTTTACTCAGTATTGACAGTGAAGTGGAAAGCATATGAATGACTGATCACAGATGAAACTCAAGAGTGTATCTACTCCTTTTTTTCTTTTTTTTTCCTTTTTTTTTTTTTACTTATACACTATTTGACATGGCTCAGAGTGAAAATCCACATGCTTGAAGTGAAGTTCAGGAAATTGTTATCAATAGAAGGACTTTGTGGATGCAGGCATGATCATCATCTATAAATTTGCAGGTAACCACCAAAATGCGAGAATGTTTCTCTGGTTTTTGTTTCTTAAGCAGTCAAAACTGAAATTGAAAGAATCATCTTTTTTTTTTCTAGAAACCAGTATTACAAAGATAACTTGAAAAGGAACAGAGTTGCAAAATACTAAAAGCCAGAAATTCTGACAATCCCAGTAGATTGTGGTCTGTCCCTGAGGGCATTCAAATATGGATCAGAAAATAAAAGAAAAAATTGTATCTCTTTCTGTTGATTGCCTGTGTTTACTGTGACTCTATTAGGCTTGACATGCACTGGTGGTAGGTGTGAATCCATACTGTATGAAGTTTTGAAACAATAATGTGGACAGATTTGGGAACAAGGCTTCAAAACAATCAGTGGAGAGTCTTTGGGAACACAAGAAGCGTAAAATGTCAATAAATGGCCTGTGGAGGAGAATTGATAGAGTAACCTTCCTGGTGAAAAATAGGAAGCCTTAAAGAAAAAAAAAGAGACAGGAATGCTGAGAAGAACAACATTGTCCATACTTACAATGTTCCTTTGATTCACTAGCCAGATATTTAAATATGTGCTTGGTATGTTTACTATGCCTTTTCAAAATAGCTGCAGTAACTAGGATGAAAAGTGATAATCTTATTGTGTAATAAGGATATTTGGGTTTCAGAGACATTTCTAATGGGATAGTGAGGCAATTTATTTCAGAATCTGAGTAATTTCTCACTCTGGAAGACTTTAATGTAAGGCTCAGTAAATATTGTTCAATTTACTTGCATGGATTTGTGGCATGGGGAAAGGATGAAGAAGATGACGTCTTCAGAGCTCTTCTAATTCTATTTATATGGCATTTCTTATTATATTCGTGCTTATAATTTTGCTTCCTAAGAAAAGAACTGGAAGGTGAATAAATTTAAAATAAACCCACATTCATTCTCACAGAAAACGTGTTTATATGGAGTAAGGCTTTTAGATCTCTTAAGATTTTCACATTCTGTATATCAGTCTTGCATTTGAAAGTGTAGAAGCCTTATCTGTGGGTGTAATTAAAATTTAGCAGAAATCCATAAATGGCCCAAAATCATTAGTATTTCTAGACAGTTAGGATCATAAATAATTTGTAAAACTTTATTGGAAACCCAGAGAAAATAGCTTTTCCCTCTGAAATAGCCTAAGACATGACCTTCAAAGTTTCTGTTCTGTGTGGAGTTAGAGTAATCATTTGTAGGAATTTTAAAGTTAATGTTATATGAGTGTTCTCAAGAATGTGACAAACTGCCCCTATTTCTCAAACCTTTGTGCAGCAGGCACAGTACTGGTTGTGTTGTTTGACCTGGGATAACCAAAGGGGAGCTGTTTCTCGTGAAAAACCTTTCTTTGACAAGACCAAAACCAAAATGCTGCTTTACTCTCTGGATTCTGAAGTAGTTTCACAGTTTCTGTTAACAGTCAGTCTTACACCTTTCCTCCTTTCATTTGCCTTTTCTTCATGACATACTGATAAGATTGGATATGAAATGCATTTCAGCAGGGGCAGGGGACAACATTTTGCCTGACACAAGGGACAGCAACAGGAACTTCAGAACAAAAGGCATATATTTAACAGCTGAGGAGCCAGCTTCAAGGTGTGAGGTTGCCAAGTGTCCAATCAACTACACTATATGTGACACAATGAGTCATCCACAGATGAGTAACTGGCAGAATAGAAGAGGGATGTGGATTATTGAAGGAAGTCAGGTTGCCTGTGGCAGGTGGGTGATTGAACCACTGGATATTTCTGGTAGGAATCTGAATTCCAAAAACACGGAGATGCTTCTGTAGTGTGTTGGAGGTCCCTTAGCAACATTATTCTGAGGTGTTCAGCACATTTTAGACCGACTATATTAAACAGGCTAATGTAAAATTTAAGTTTAGAAATTTTTTTTAGGTCCCATAACAATTACTTTGTTATGCTAGCTTCTGTCAGAATTGATCAAGTTAAGGTAGTGTGCCAAATGCAGTTTTTTCTCACGAGCAGGTTGAATCAGCTCTCCAGTGCTGTGCAATGATTTCTCTGCATTAGCACTTCTTCTTGTCAGAGCAGCACTTCAGCAATTCAGCAAGTTGGCCTTACATGCCTTTTTATGGAGGATGTTTTTTTACATTTCCTCCCTCTGCTGTACCTAATATGTAACCGTGAGGGACAAAATATTGGTCAGTGTTTCCATAACAGCGTGGACCTCAGTAGGTTCATGTATATTCACTTATTATTAGATGGTTCATATGCCTTTAACCCATCACTTAATAGAGCACAAATCAGTCGAGATTTGCATTTTGCTTGCTAGTCAAGATTTCGAACTCATGAGCTCCCTGCCTAATGACAAGAATATTTATCCAGGTTAATTGATAAAATCTCCTCAACATAAAGTGCTCTAGGAAACAATTTCAAAACACTTACATGTTGTATTAACATCTCATTATTTTATTCAACAACCCCAGAACAAGTGGAGATGTCGGGTGAAGGATATGTGTTTTCTAACGGCGTTTTCTCTAGAAAAAAACTCATCTACATCTCTTCTAAGAATTCTGTATGTTCTTTTTCTTAAGGCTTAAGCATCCTTAAAGATCTTTTCAGCCTTAACTAACAAAATAGGAATTCAAACACAGCAGTTGCGAGATTTTGAATGCTGAATGGTTTAATTGTTTGCTGTACTTTACTGTGAGTTTTAATGGAAAATGAAAAAAAAGAAAGAAGAGGAAAAAACAGCAGAATTGCCATAAAGTCATAAGCAATATGTAAACAGCAATAGAACCAAATTTCTTAAATAAATGCTTCATTATAAGTTGTACTCCAAGCTTTTTTCCCACCTTTGCAGTCACACTTTTTTTTTTGGCTACAGACAGCTTTCTATCAATTTACATCGTGATAAACATGTCTTTAAAGCCATGAAGCAGAGATAAAATAGATGGTTGGAATTTGCTGTGGAATGTCACACACTGTAAAAACTCCAGTGTCTCAGGTTAAATAGTTGCATTTAGTACTGTTTCTTCCTTTTACCTGTAAAATATTTATCTTGGTGATTTTTTCCCGTATATTAATAAGTGTTTCAAGCTGGGTAATTTCAAACCATCTCAGTATTAATTTTTATTGGCAGCAGACTGAAAGTAAACCCTTGTACTTTACTGCTCTGGTGGGAGAAGGAAGACTAATTGATGTTATTGTAAATGGAAATAAAGCTAAATACTTCTCCTCCACTACTGAATTGAAAGAAATTAGGGCAGAGGAGGCTGTTTGTCAATAGGAAGTTATGATGAAAGCCAATTAG
Source organism: Gymnorhina tibicen (assembly GCA_013399875.1). Classification (NCBI taxonomy): domain Eukaryota; kingdom Metazoa; phylum Chordata; class Aves; order Passeriformes; family Artamidae; genus Gymnorhina; species Gymnorhina tibicen. Next base: position 125,553 of record VXAZ01008958.1, on the reverse strand, counting down.
TACAAGTCCTGTGTTATAAATAAGAATGCAGTATCACCTTTTAAGCTATAGACAAATCCCTGAAATTTAGGAAGATATGTCTGTCCAATATGTTTATTTCTATAATGTAATAATACTTAATAAACTGCTGAAGTTAAATGAATATGTCTTTAAAGAAAGATTTTAAGTGTTTAATCCTCATCAACACACACTTAATTCTGCTTTTTCAGACAGAAAAGTGCTGTCAGTTTTTTTCTTGTTTGTCTTAAGACATGAGGAAGTGGATTTCTATTTGGTTGTCTTACTCATGTTCCTACTCTAACATAATTTTCCCTTTTATAGTTTCTTCCATTTCATAAATTCCTGCCCCACGTTCCAGCTCTAAAATAAAGAAAAAACAGACTTACCACTTTTCTATGACAAACACAACAGCTGGAACAAAAAAACCTGATTCATTCTTGTCTATCATGTATACATTTTGTTCACTAATATTTTTGTTTAAGTTGGCTTTTACATCATGCCCACAGCCACTCACCTTCCTGACATTTTAATGTCAGCCAAATGTTGCTGCCAGGTATGAGAACAAAAGCTCCTCAGGAGAAGGTTGCTGTGTTGATGGGAGATTACCAGAAAAACCCAGCTGTTCTAAGCAGTGGTTTTGATATCATTATTAGTTTTATCTACTGTATCAATAATGACCACATGAGATTGGTTTTAATGAAAATGAAATTCTAATCACAACTGAGATTAACTGACCTACCTGTCTGTACCTGCTGAAATTCAATATTTAGATACCATATTATTACATGCAGCATTTCCTGTTTATGTCCTACTTTGTGCTCTGATGAACAAACACTTCTGAGTTCTGAGGTTTCCATCCAGACATAAATACAGGCACCCTGCTCTGACACTACAGAGCTGCTCGCAGCAGGGTTGGCTCAGAAGTCCCCCAGGACAGTGGCAGATCCTGACTCTGGAGGACTTCTCAGAACACAGGGACTCTCTCTCTGCCCTTTCTCGATGTGTAGCTGAAAACAGACCATCATCCTTGGGTTTCTCAGTGTTTTCTCAGGACCTGTTCATGTGAGTACTCCTTAAGCAAGAGATGGTGGGCTTAGTAGCCCACAATGGATTTAGTATTACTCTGTATTTAAATTATTTTTCATTACAAGATCAGTTATGCTGCTTGCAATTTCAAGTGCAAAAAACTTTTCTAAGTTAGTCACAATTTTTCTAAGCTTTTTTTTTTAAACTGGGCTACTTTCTGTTCCAACCACTGTATCCTAAGTTTTTATTAGGAGGGAAAATGAGTATTCATGTTCAGTTCACCTTCTCCATTCTAATTATTATTATCATCATACCTATGTATCTGGTTTTTTAATAATATATTTTCTTAACACATTAAGCCACCTTTCTAAATTATATGTGCCCTTTTACACCTTTTCATCTCCTTAATTTTCTTTAAATCATGTTCTTTATCAGTCTATGATATTTTTTCCTTTCTCTTACAACTTTTAATTCCAAAGTATTCCTAAGTAATACCATATGTTTACTGTCTGTGAAATTGTTGGAGGAGTGGACAGATGAAGGTGTCTGGCTTCCAAAATACTTTATTAGTTGCTTCTCCTACTTCCATTTCCATTTCCTGCTTCCATTTTCCTTAATGTTACCTCTGTCGTGAAAGCCCAGAACTTTCCAAAGGAAAACCAGTTTTGCCTTCCACTCTTTTTGTGGTACATTATTTTTGGTGTCCAAAAATACTGAATAACAGTTAAGGCTGGGCAAGTATCTTATTACTTATCAAGTTCTTTAAATAGACCAGATGTTTTAAGAACAAAATCAGAAATAGATGAAGAGCTGCCATGTTTTACTGTAAGTTTTCACTGAATAATTTCATTGTGAGATTTTCATACCAAACGTCATTCACCAGCTTGGTAAGATAAATCACTTGATATCAGTATTAAATACTTTTAAAGAATTGGTTTTCTTCTTCACATATTTTCTGGATGAATAAATATTTCCCCCTCCCCTCAATCCCTGTCTCCTTTGGAATTTATGTGAGGAAAAGGATGAGAAAAAACAAAGTAAAGTTGTTTTTATTTTTCCCCAAAGTATCTGGCTTATTTCTGCAAATAATTGATGCAAAGTGAGGTAAAATGAGTATTGATCTGGGGACAAATCTAGCCTTAGAAAACTTCTGTCTTTGCAGTAAGCATCCTAAAGAATAAAGAAGAAAAAAGGCTCTTAAAAGTTGTTTCTTGTTTCACTTGTAATAGTATTAAGTGTAAAACTAGCAGACTTGATGAACATAGGATGTGTATTTAACTCCAAGGTGAAAAGAAGGTTGTCTGGTTTGTCTTATCATTAAGATTCAAGCAAGTACTACACAGAATAGCAAGCTTCATAATTAAGAAATTTGATCCATTTTATTTTGCTGCATTATCTGATCTATTTGTTCAAAGACACTGAAACCCCAGAGGTACCAGACCTCTTGAGCCTCACAAAACTGCTGCTGTCCAGGAAGAGAAACAGAGAACGATACAGAGCTGGGAGGGGGCAGAGAGAGATTTTTATTGGAAGCTGTTAAAGTGGTTGCTATGAGACCTTCTCCAGCTAACACAGGCACAGCAGTGAGTGTGAGGCTGATAAATCATAGCTCTTGCATTATACCTTCCCTTTCTGCCTTTTTTTTCCCCTAACACAGCTTTTATAGTTGTTTAAGATCAGAGAAAACACCTGCCAGTTGCTTTTTCTTCTGTTTCGCTCCCTTCTGCTGTCTCGTGCAAGATGGAGCTAGAAAATGCAATGATCAGCTCCTCGAGCAGTTCTTCAGCAGGCTCCAGAGAGTACAAGGTGGTGATGCTGGGAGCAGGGGGAGTTGGCAAAAGCGGTAAGTTTCAGCAACAATATTTTGGGGGAGAAGGGATGAATCGGGAGCGTGAAGTTCACAGGACAGGGGCATTGTTTAATGAGGGGTTTCGTTCCCCTTTCTCTTGCACATGGCTTGGATAAAAGACTATAGTTTGTGACTGGGGCAATGAGTCAGCTTAATTTGTTACAGACTGAAGTGCTGCAAGCCTTTTTAATTGGTTGTTTGTGTGGAACTGACCTTGGGTCTGTCGTGTGTGAGGAAAGAACAGTCAGACTGCTGTTGTGAGTTTAACAGCAAGTGCCCGTGTCACTCTCCCACTCGGTGAGGGGTGGTGGTTTGCTGGACAGTGTGGATGTAACTTGTTGGCCTGATGGTCCTTGTGCTGAGGCAGAAATCAAACTAACTGCAAAGTCAGCTGTACAGTACAGAGTGTGGAGGATGCCTGCAGTGACTGTTTTCTTCCCCATATCTTTTTTTTTTTTTTTTTAATTTTTTTTTTTTTTTTTTTTTTTTTTTTTTTTTTTTTTTTTTGTTTTTTCTTGTTTTTTTTTTTTTTTTATTTTTTTTTTTTTTTTTTTTTTTTTTTGCTGAGTGTCATTGTGGCTCAGCTGGTTTTTTTGTCTCCTCTCCAGTCCGGACAGGTACAGCATGCCTGCCTGAGTCTCACGCAGGCTCCAGGCTATGAGGCAGATTTGCAGCATATTTTAATATCCCTGTCCGTAGCTGGCAAGATATGCTAGTGTTTGACAATGATATCTCTTCAGAGGAGTCATTATTTCTCTGGACAGTGTTTTCTTTTTCCCAGATACTATCAGCTTTGATTTATTCTCACTGAAACCAGCATTCTCTATTCGTACAAAGACTTTGCTGAACACGCAGAGTTTGTCTCAGAAGTCAGTATATTGAGCTGGCCAAACAACAAGAATTTGATTACATCTTCTGGAAATTCAAAAGAAAAACAGAAAGTGAAACAAAATTACAAAAAGCAGGATAATATAATATAATACATCCAGGCTAGATTCCAAGCAATTTTCAGGATAAATAGCTGTGACACAAAACTGTGATAACTGTGTAGATCAAACAAGTTTTATTTCTATTAAGCAATAAAACGAAGTAGAGGTGCAAAAAGTTAAAAATTATGAGTGAACATAATTTTTTTTTTTATCCATAATTTTTGTGTTCTTGTTATATTTGGCTTCAACTTCAGTGGCACACCTTTCAGTGAAAGCTATTTCCCATCAGTACTGCTTCACCAAGCAAACAATTCTTGCACAGATGTTACTATATAATCACTACATAAAAGGAGAAAGAAGAAAATATTGGTAATCTCAGAGTAAATTTCTGTGATTTCAAATTATCTCTTCCATAGAAAAGCAAGTATCCAGGATGTGCCAGCTGGAACTTTCAGTAAAATATCACTTCTTTCTTCTTTTTTTCCTTTTTCTCCCTTTTTTTTTCTTTTTTTTTCTTTTTTTCTTCTTCCCTGAGTGTGTCCAAAAGATGGCAGCAATTTTTCCCCCTCCAAACATATTTTTGTAAGAATAATGTAATTTTGAAAACTTGTTCACCACAAAGTATTACAAACTGTACTACTTTCACAGGATGAACTAATCATAACAGCCAAACTTTTTATGTACATGGAAGAAATTTCCAGGTTTCCATTGCTGTTAGATAGGAGCTGAAATCACACATTTAGGTAATTCAAATCTCTGTGTTCAGAAAATATTAGCTGTTAACTTAATGAGAATGAAGCCTTTAAATCTGTGGATTGCACAAGGTATGATACATCTCCACAGCTGAGAACCAGGTAATTAACAACTGGAATCGTGAGGTCTGAAGAAAAAAAGGTGGGATTAGGTGGATATTTATGAAATTCTATAGGATTAATGAAAACTTTCTGTTGTTATCCCAAAAGTAAAATTTCTGGTTGAAAAAAAATTCCCCAGCAAGGAAGCATTATTAAAAGTTTATAAGAATGGAGGTGGCCAGTTCAACATTTACTGGCCATGTACTTCTGATGTGTAAAGGACCTGAAACACTTCAGTAGGATCCTGAGAGATAGTCCACCTGATAGAATTCAGCTAGAGATAAGTAAAAATAGATGTAATTCCGTAAATCATTAATTCATTCTGGCTGTTACATAAACAGGATTAATTTACACTGCATTAAAAACAGAAAAAGACCTTAATGACTACTTTCATTCCACAAGATGAGCTCTGCTTTCCCCTAGTGACCTAGATTTGCTGTATGCAGGAAGTTACGAATTTAACCATAAAAACAGATCACAATAAAAAAATTATGAAAGACAAAAAAAAATAGTTCAATATCCAATTTTGATTTTAAGAAATCAGTGATATGTGGTTTAATGTATTGATAACATCCTGCCTCTTTTTCCCATCATCTCCCTCCTTCTTTGCTTTACAGTCATGATAAAAACAGTAACAGCTGGAGTTAAATTACTGAGTGGGAGACCTCTTTCGGATGAAAGCCTTTCCATTCCTCAATTCATTCAAATATTAAATAATTCAGGTTTGGAATGAATTTTCCATAGGAACCAAGCCACAAAGATGTTAGATTTCTTTTCACCCTAGATGTAGTTCACTTCTAGAGATCCCCTGGGCATTTTGATCTCCTGTTTCCAACCCTCCCCTGCTCTCTTACTGAGCCACTTGCGCACGGGGTGGAATGAGGAGGAGGAGACCAACAGCAATGGCATTGCTGTTTACAAAAAATTTTCTTTGGATTAGTTAAGCTTGTCTCTTCACTTCTCTGCTCCAAGATGGCAGACTGTCCAGGAGGACAGCCAACACCCTTTTGTTTGGGCTATTCAGTGTGGTGTGAATTTCACAGGAATTGGTAAAAGAAGATGAACTCAGTGCATTCAAGTCCGACACCCATCACATACAGAGTAATAATGTGTAAAATGAAAATGGTCTGAGAATTGTTCCTTAAGCGTTCTCACACTTCAAAACCAATTCTGGAAAAATAATAATAATAATAATTAAAAAAAAAAAAGTCTTCCACTATTTTATAGGAGGAAAAAGCACCACCTCAAAACCCAGCATTGGGAAGAAACAGGTAATAGTTGTGTCTAATTAAAATCTACAAAGCCAGAGGTAAATTTCTATAGGAGCTGATTTCTGTACTCTATTTATGGAGTATAGATTCCCTAGAATGACTTATCCCTTCTAAGTCTTCTGAAAACAGAATTGTTTTTGTTTTCAGAGCAATATGTTAATTTATTGTGTTACATAAGTTGTGTTCATCATCAAGAACATCAAGTAGAGCCTGATGCAAGTTCAGACCGAAGTTATGCTAGAACCAGTAATTAAATTGAAATTAAACTGAAGAAAATAAACCAAATTTTCTCTTGACTCTCATTCAATTATAGTCCATATCAAAATGACGTATTTCCAATTATAGTTATATTTCAGTTTAAAATGAGAATTTGACATTTGGTCTTCTCTGCTCTGATCACAAATACCAGGCCACGTCAGTACCACTCAAACCTACCTCAAGTTGCCTGACACAGAGTTCAAACCCTAAGAACCTTAGTGCTTTTGAAACCCATTTTGCTCACAAATACCTTCAGAGATCAGTAAACAAGGTGCTCTCATGGTCCTTGTCTGACGCAGATCAGACCTCTGCACTTAGTTCTGTTTTTCAGTGTTACAAAAAAACCCCACCATGCACAAAAGAGCCTTTCGGTCCTGAAACCATCCACTGCTGCCTTATATTTAGCAAACCAATTACACAGATAACAATACTTAACTGCAGCACATTCTGCAAAACATTAGTGATGATTAACCCAGGCGTTGCACAGTGACTACTAAAATGAACAAATTGATGCACCTGTGCAACTGAATAAAATAAAATACCTCCCTCTGACGAAAAATTATTACCTAAGCAATCTCCAAACACTGATCAGATTGCACCATAACCCATCTTTATATGCATCTTCTTGGCTGAATAAAAGTGTTAGTTTAGTGGTTTTTTGTTTGTTTGTTTGTTCGTCTTTTCCTAACCCAAGTTAATGATGATATATTTAAGGCTGAAGATGATCTACAATTATTCCAGGTAAATAAAATTACATGTTTATGCATAGCATAGGTGTATCATAGATGTTAAGCGAATTTCTTGTTAGCTGTCTTATGAAAGTTGCATTTCAGATGAGAAGAGGAATTGTTCAAAACTAATAAATATGTCTTGCTAATAAGAAGGATTTTTATCTTGGAGAAAATGTTCATTTTTCAATATTTACTTCTCAAACTGATTGCCAGATGATCTGTTGCCACCCTACAAAATTTGAAGATATTTTAAAATAATTGCCCCAAGACTTTTGTAAAGCTAATGTATTTCCAGTTTTATTATACATTGGAAAGTATTTAGAAATGTATTTCCAGGCTTCAATTTTAAAAAGAATAAGAAAGAGGAAAGGAAGAAATTAAGAAAAGATTCTCTCAGGGATATTGGAGAAATAGTGTGAGGAAATGTATTCTCAGCCGGGGCTGACTAAGGGAGACATTCTTACCCATTGATTTCTTGGTTTTTCCTTTTTTTTTTTTCTCTTTGCCGGTGTGGCATAAAGGCTGTGTTTCTACAGATGCAGGTGACTCATCCAATTTATTTCAAAATCATGTGTACACAATAACTTCCAAAATGTGTGAAAACAATTACGTTCTCTGTGATGTGGGAACTCCAGTATGAGGAATTAGATTAAATCTGCAATTTTCTTTCATTTATGTGCTCAACTGCCCTTTTTTTCTGGACCAGTTTTACCTCTTATTCTGCCTGGATAAAGCAAATTATGTGCCTATTATTTTCAAGCATGTCCTTATAACAAGAGTCCCCAGTAAATAGAGCACCCTGGAGTGTGTGCTGGAGAGCTGGCCCACTCCAGCTGTTATTAAACTCCCTGGAGATAAATTAATGTATGATCCAGGTTACCCTGGAAAGGATGAAGGGCAAAGGTAGAGATTCCGCTGGTATCAAAAGTGCTGAGCTTGGAAAGCACCACTTGGGCCTGCTGACGCTGTTCTTACCCCATCACTGGGCTCGGTGTCACGGAGCGCACTCCAGACATCGATCAAACAACTCAGCAGCCATTCTTATTGGAGGGGGTTGGTTTGGGTTTGGTTTCTTATATTCCCCAGGAATATTCTCAGGTACAGCTATGCTTCCCTAAACGCCTGGCAAATGAATCAAAGGAAAGGGTCTGGCCTTCTATCATATCCCGAGGCAAGCCAATCACCAGGAGGAAGGTGTTGGATTTAGTCACTGCTCAGTATGAGTCAAGGTGAAAAAAATTCCCTTTCAAGTGCTTGGGCATGCTGTGGATTACAGTTAAGGCAATCCAAGTTGCTTTTTCCCCCCTCAAAGTCAATATAAGTATAGTTTTTGGTGTCTTAATTTTTCCTGCTTCTCCTCTAACTGCAAAAAATGCCAGTTTTTATTTAACTGGAGAAGAAATTGAGACACCTAATTAACAAAGACACACATCTCTATGCCATCTGAAAAGAATTGCTTGCTCCCTCATCATTCTCCATCGGAAAAAAAAAAACAACATAATCCATATTTTTAATTCCTTGGGTGTTTCAGGGAAATTATTCTACTTATTCAGATTTAGAAANGGAAAATATTTTACTTATTAAAATTTAAAAAAAAAAAAAAAAAAAAAAGTAAGCATGAAAGAATATATATTTTTTGACTACAGGCAAACTTCCTTGCTTGGTAACAGTTCTGAAAGGGTAAGGGTACTGACCATTCAAAATGACATATAAATTCCCTTGGCCACTTCATAGTACTGCCTGCAACCTCTGATTAGCTGTGACCCGGTGTAGAAGTGACAGCGTGAGGCTGGGGAAGGAAGGGGGGAGACAGAACAACTCTGACAGTGGTGCAGGCCAAAGCACATGGTAATACTTCTTGACAATTATGTATCCATGGAGAAAAAAATCCTAACTGAACGCCCCAAGCCACCAGCTACGTTTGTGGTGTCTGGGATGCTGCAAACTGAGCAGCAGTCACAGCTCTGGTGCAGAATTGCGGGTGTTTCACACAGAATGATGTTGGCGCGCGTTGCGTTTTTGCCGTGCAAAAGTAAACAAGCACCTTGTGGAGAAGGGCCACCAACGCCAGACAATCACGTCCCTGGTTTTGGGTAGCTTCCAGTTTCCTGATAAACGAGATTAATATTGTATATATTACATATATACAGTATATATATATTATCTCTGGATATTGTATAAAGACAGAGTTCCTGGTAGGTTTGTGATCTTTGATAACAAAGCTGTCCATGTGTTTTAGGTTCCTTCACAGGTAGGTAATTGAATTTGTTTCAAGCTCAATTTTGTGTAATTCCAACTTCTAGACATTTTATCTTATCTCTTTGTTAACAACTTTGAGAAAATCCGTGTTTTCTGTTAATACTTGCAGAAAATGATGAGTTCACACCTCGATCTTCTTTCACTGCAATACTCTGAGTATCTGAAACCTCACTTGTAGGACTTTATTTTCCTGCTCCGAGCATCTTTTATGATGAATTAGAAAGCCCTAATATTTCCATATCATTTTCTGAGTATGCATTCCAAAAATTCACATTCTCTTCTATTAGTGGCCTTACTAGAAGCTAGAATGCCTACTGGTTTCCTCTGTAGAGTTATTTTTTGTTCCTCAGAGAATAATGAGTTCTTTTATTCGTAGGTGTAGTTCGCAGAGGTCACGTACAGAGAAATATCTGTAGTAACTTGAAGCTATTTTCTCTTTCCCCCAGTGCAGTCACCTGTCCTATCGCTCCTCTCGTGATGACCTAAATACTGCATTTTCATATGTGTTATCTTATTTGGGACCATAGAATATGAGAATTCAAATAATTCTGGCACCTTTTCTGATATTCTTCATTTATCTTTGGTGTATACGTTATCCACTTAAAAGGATTAAATACATTATTTATTAGTCAATTTCTTTTGCCTATGGGCAGACCTTGTGGACAGAGCTGTTTGCCTCAGGGAAATGAGTTAAAGATGTTTTCAATATTTTGGCAGTTCACATAATTCAATGGTTAGAGGGGTGGAGGATTCAATTATGCCCTCTGTATTTAGTTGGGGGGGTGGTTCTGCATGTGAGATACCAACTTGGTGGTGAGAAATCTGTCTGGAGTCCTGGACTCTTCAGCACTAGAAGATGTCTGATAAATAGGACAGAGTTCAAAGAAAACCAACAGAGATGACAAAAGGAGTGACACAGTATGATTTATGGTGACAAATGACTATGACTATATTCAAACAGCTGCTGTAGACAGTAATTCATGATTCTTTATTGTGCAACTTGCATATGTATACAGTGATTCAAGGTAAATGGATGCAGCTGTGATGTTGTGTTGGTTTAACACAGCCTGGTTTTCGGTAGGGGCGGGAGAAAACCTGCTCGAAATTTCTGTGTCCGGCACGGAGCCAATCGCTGAAGGCTCTGACAATGGGCAGGTTACCAGCCCAATTAAACAAGCCGGTAACACCTCTGTGATGACATGTTTAAGAAAGGAAAAAAAGAGCAGGAAGCTCTCTTTTCTTCTCCTGAGGGGTGGTGAGGTGGCCACCGGGGCATGGCTGGGGCCTTCCCGAGGCGGAGATCATGCGGCCGGGGATGCCCACATGGTGCTGGCAAGGACCACGTGGCCAGTAATGAAAACGTGGCAAGCAACTCCCCGATATGGAGCCCAGAGGAAATCAAACTTTTCAGTGCAGCGAAGGTCTATAAGAACTTCTCAGCTGATGGAACTTGAGAACAAATGAACCTATGGACACCAACTTTCTCCCGAGTTAGAGAAGAGGAAAAAGTGAGGACAGGTGAGGAGAACCCACATGGCGGTACCGACCGAGGTCAGTGAAAAGAAGGAGAGGGAGGAGGTGCTCCGGGCATTGGAGCTGAGATTTTTTTTTTTGTCTACAAGTCATGGTGAGGACTATAACACAACAAACTCTTTCCCTGTAATTCATAGGAGCATGGGGGGATGCAGAGATCCACGTGGCAGCTCGTGAGAAAGTGTCCATGCTAGAGCGAGGGGATGCTGAAAAGCCGTAATCTAATGAGGAACTCGAACAGAGAGAGTGGACCTTTGTTTCCAGAGATAGATAAAGAGAGCCTTTGCTTCCAAACTGGAACAGCTCATCCTTAGAAGACTAAACCCCAGGAACTAAAATGACCCATGCTGGGCAGTTGTGGGAAGATTTCTTGGCCCCTGGGAGGGACTCAAGTTACAGCAGGTTCAGGCAGGATTGCTACACATGAAAGTTGAAACCATGCTGGAAAAGTTCACAGAGAACTATCTCCTGTGGGAAGGATCCCACGGCAGAGCAGAAGAAAGTAACTCTTTGTCTTAAGTGTACTGAAGAAAGATTTTTAAGAACTGAAAGACTGACCTAAACCCCGTGTTTTGTCTCCTTGTGAGGTCGGTGGAAAGATGGAAGGACTGGGAAGGAAAGGTGTTCTAAATGTTTATTTTAGTTCTCATTACCCTTTTTATTTTAATTCTGTTAATAAATTTTCTTTATACTGTTTAAATTTTGAACCTGTTTTGCCTTAAAGTGTTTTTCCCTAATCTTTATCTCAATTTATGAAGTTTTTGTTTTAATTTTCCCTCCTCTGCTCAACTATAGCAGAGAAAAATAAGTGAATAGTTTTTTCGTGGATGCCTGGCACTTGGCCAGTATCAAACCCCGAGAGATGTGAATGGGTTGATCAATCCAGCTTCTCCCATCATAACATCCAGATGATGTTATACAAACACCCACCTGGATAAGGCTAGCAAATGAGTTGGTCACTTTCATGCCCCTTTGGAACAGGGGATAGAGAATTCACAATATTTAAAAGTAATGAATACCAAGAGAGGAACACATATATCCCAAAATTTTAAGAGGCAAGTGGCCAGAATTGCTTAACGGAGAGTAACAAGTTAAGTGATGAAATTAGAATTAGAACATGTATAATTAGAAATATATGAGATCTTCAAGACAAATTTCCTTTGGTCAGTAAGAGTGGCATATGCTCTTAATGATTTGCTTAAAAGCACAATGGAGCAGATTGTGGAAGAGTCTTTGAAAGGAACAGGCTGGTGAAAGTTTTATTAGTCTAAGTGCTTTACACTAAGACAGAATAAATACAGAGATTGAGCATTAAAGAGCAAATATACCTGAACAGAAAAAGCACTTACAGTTTTCAAATTCTCTCATAGAAGAGAAGGACTACTGTCATCCTCAAAATTATGAGATGTGTTAAAAGTCATCAGGACTTGTGGCACTAATAATGTACATAGCCAGCAGTTTTCTTTGTGTTCAGGCTGCTAAACAGAGATCCTTAGGGTGATCTCAAGATTGGATTTGTTTGTTCTGTACAAAAAAAAGTCATTTATGTTGCCTCAAACAGAACTGTGTCCTTTTAGTGTATAAATGCTCCTGTAGAACTGGAAACATGCTGAGGTAGCACCCTTAAAGTACTGTCCGCCTCATGTGTGTGTTGGGTGGTGGTGCAGGTGGAAGGCAAACAGATCTGTTGGCTCACCTCTTACTATTCACTGTTCCAGGGATGGAAATGGAATTTACTGATTCAGGGCCTTCACCTACACTGCTTCTGTGAGAACAGTTATGTGTAGGACCCAAGGGAATGTCATGAAGCTGAGCTGGGGGAGGTTTAGTTTGGATATCAGGAAAAGGTTCTTCCCCCAGAGGGCTGCTGGGCACTGAACAGGCTCCCCAGGGAATGGGCACAGCACCAGCCTGACAGGGATCAAGAAACATTTGGGCAATGCTCTCAGGCACAGAGTGGGATCGGGGATGGTCCTGTGAAGGGCCAGGAATTGGATTTGATGATCCTTGGAAGCCCCTTCCAACTCAGGCAATTCTATCATTCTAAGTGATTAGTACTCACAGAAGGTTCTATTAATGAGACTGCTTCTCATGGTGTGATTTATTAAAACAGAGCTTCACTTAGAGTAAAGATTTCAGTGACTTGTGCACTGCTCAGCTTTTCCCATTCACACTGCTTGCTATAAAGAGACAGAAAACCTTCCGGGCTCTTCCCCAGCAACAGGAATTGAACGATCAAGGACTCTCCTGGTTTCAGCCACACACAAATCTGCTGTTTGAAATGCCCAGATTGAAGTCTCAAATAAGGGAACAAGCACTGTTTCATGACAATGACTGGGCACTGTCGGTATCTTTGCTGTAAACAATCTGTTGAGGCAGCCACAGGAACTGTTTCCTTTCCAAGCCGTCCCTGCTGCTGAGTCGAGCCATCTGCAGCATTTTTGGCACGTGCTATCTGCTAGAATTTGGATGAGATTAATTCCATTATGGACACTCTTGAAAGCACAATTAAGAATTTTTTTTTATTGTTTGGCTGCTTTCATCTCTTTTTTTTCCCATACTTTCCATACTTTCCATTTTATTCCCTTCCATTCCTCTGGTAACCCTTTTTACACTTTTAATTTGCCCTTTGACTTTAATTAGTCTCCTTTTATGCCTGCAAGCCTGTCTAATTTTCTTTCCTAGAAGCTGGGAGTCTCATCATGCCCACACAGCTCCAATGACAGGAACTGGGCGTTACCAGAGTGCTGTTGTGCAGGGTCCCAGTTTCAGAGGAAGTGTCTTGGGAAGACACTTTTCTGCAAGCCCTAGAGATCTGCTAATGCATTACCTGCCCACTAAGCAGTGGAGACACTGGCTAAAATCCCTTTGTTTCAAGGTGGGTGGGGAACATCCAAAAGATGAGGGCGTGAATGTAAAAGACTGTTTCAGGAGATGCCAAGTTGGACTATCATGTATTTGGTCTCCAAAAAAGTTAGGTTTTCAACTCATGTGGTCAATGTTTTATATTTTCATTAATATCCTAGAACTAAACTAGTTGTTTCAGGGGTCCCAAAGGTGGCCTCACAAATGTTTATAAGATTTAACAATTAATTTCATAAGCTTTGGCAAAGTAAAAGCTGTAATCAGCTGAGAGACTGATGCACATATTTTTCTTCAGCTTACACTGTCTACAGTTATGAGAGGAGCTGTTGTGTAATTTCTTTCCTTGCAATCTCCTTGAAGTGCTAATGTAATTCTGTAATTCTTGTCCATTTTCACATGCCCAAAATAAAGGAGTCCTAGCTGAAATTTATGTTCTCTGTCAGATCCTGTGATTCCTGTACTGACTCGATTGCTGTCAGAATCTGTGATTCCTTCAGTAACTTTACTAGCCTACTACCTGCATGACAGCTTGTTGTGTTACACTGAACTTTTCCCTGTTGAACAGGATCTGCCCTGCCTTTACAGAAATGTCTCTTTAACAGCTTGCAAAATGTGTACTGTTGGTTTAGATTTTTATTCAGAATGTTCAAAACCAAACCCAAGTGTTGTCAAATTCTCAGTTGTTTCAAAAACAGCTGCCTTCTTAAGCCATGCAGGATGCCTCACAGGCTTTAAAATTCCCCCTTCTCTAAATTTTTTCTGGACTTTCTTATATAGAAATGATGTTCTCAATTTGATTAAAAAGCAGTCATTAGACATTTTATTCACAGTGAATAATCTTACCTGGGCTGCCTGGTGCATGGTCATTTGATCACTCATCACACACAGTATGCCAGGGCTCTGCTCTGTGCACTGACACTGGGTACAGCCCAAAGATGTGTTCCTGGCCTTCACAGGGTCTCCTTATATTTGTAGATATGCTCTAGAAACACATTATTTCTCTCCTGGGATTAGAGGAGAAAAAAGAAGAATTTATTACAGTAATCAAGTAGCACCCCCATGAGTTCCAGCAAGTGGGATCTTGTGCCTTTCTTCCACTTAAAGCAGTTTCAGTGGATTTACCAGAGTAAAAAAAAAAGTGAATATGCAACATAATCTCTCTGTCAGTGCACACTCTGCTTACTGGTCTGTTCCTATAAAAGTGGAAGTCAAAAGACCCATTTTTCAAATCTTTCCCAAGATACTTAAAAGTTATTAAATACTTGACATAACAAGGAGTGCATCACATAAGTTTCCTCTTTTTTTTTTTTTTTCCCAGGTAACATGTTCAAAATGACAATTGGCTATGATATTTGATGGTGAAGAAGGGGTTAGGAAAAAGTCAAAAGAGAAGATATAAAAGAAACAATCCAAGCAGCTGGTATGGGAAATGTTAACAGACATCAACAACCAAGAATAGAGAACAAAACAATAGAAAAAAAATAAAGAGACATAGAAAAAGATTGAGAAAACAGAAAACTAGAAACAGATGAGTAAAGCAATGATCAGGGAGTAAAGAGATAGCAGGAAAAAGCAGCAATTTGTACTTCAAAGAACATTGGTCTTCAGATGCTGTTTTTCCACTGCAGTTATCTCACGTGGTGCTAATAGTCCATGGTCATATCCCAATACCTGCTGCATGTACTGGTGGCCAAAATGTACACAGATGTCATGTTAGGGAATCATTCTCCTGCCTCTGTGACTTCTTATCCCATGTTTCTCACTCACTGGCTCTCTGGAGTAGGAGGCTGGAGAGGCATCATCACAGCTGTAGACTGGTATGGGTCGATTTCCTCTGCCAGGGAACAAGCCATAGCACAAGAGAAAATGGCCTCAAGTTGTGCCAGAGGAGGTTTAGGTTGAAAATTAGGAAATATTTCCTCAGTGAAAGGATGCTCAGGCATTGCAACAGGCTGTCCAGGGTAGTGGTGGATTCACCATCTCTGGAAGTATTAAAAGAACTTGTGCATGTAGAGGTTAGGGGCATGGTTTTGTGGTGATCCTGTCAGTGTTGAGTTAATGGCTGATCTTGATGATTTTAGAGGTCTTTTCAAACCTTATTTTTCCTATGATTCTGAGATTCTAAATCTTCTCAGCACAGCCTTTTTTTTGCTCTCCTCAGCCGTGTACAAAGCTGTGTAAATCTAACATTAATATAAATTTATGGGGTGCTAGGCAAAGCGGTGCTTCTCATGTGTGGTTTTCTGACAACCATCCAGAACACAGAGGAGTCTGTGGGCCCCAGCCTTAGCAATATGTAACACCCTGTGAAATCAGTGGGAGGCACAGAATTTGTCAGACTCTTCTGTGTGCTTTGAAGAACTAGATTCCTCCACACAGAAAAATCTTCAGTGGAATAATGAAGCGCAGTGTTGCTAGAGGGACATCTCCTTTGGTACCAGGAAATAAAATTCTGTTTCCCCCCAATCTGGGAAAAAATGACAAGATACAAAACAAATATATGTGTATTTCTATATGTTTTCTCTTGTACTTTGTGACCCAGCTCTTACCTTTGCTCTCACTCTCCAGCTTTTAGTGCTCATAACATAATGTAAACAAACCGCTACTTCACTGTAATAAATTTTGAACAAGTGGCAGTAGGAGGAAAATTCAAAACAAAAGCCCAGTGACTATAAACATTTTTTATCATTTTATGATTTAAATGCACATATCCCTGAAACATGCTCATGTAAGGTTTATTTAAGTGTAAAGTAACACGCATTTTCACTCTTTAAGGAAAATAGCTGTTAGTGTCAATGTGTTATTCAAAGAATTTTAGGAAGCTGTGCAAAACCCAGTGAGAAAACCACTTGTGCTGACTGGCAGTGACAACATATTTAAAGAATAGGATTACTTGGTGATTGAAAGCTTTTATTCCTCAGTTTCATTTACCTAAAAATAACTATGGATCAAAATGGTTTGAAAACCTGCATTTTATGTTTCTAAAGCATCACTGTACATACTGGATGAGTATTAGTTCATTAAGTTTTAAGCAGTATTTAAACAAGTTTTGTGTGTTAGGATACTTTAGGGTGGTGTAATTAACGTACATTTTCAAGCTTGTGAACAAGATGAATTTCTGGTTGACTATAGGTAGGAAAAACGCAGACACTGAAATTTTTATTCCAAGAAATTTTTAATTTTTCCCTTTCTGATTCTGACCATCACAAATGTAGTAGGTAAAAACTGTAGGCAGTGAGTACTTTACAGGGCTGGAACTCTTGGGAGTATCTTTAGCACCACTGATGTTAATTTAGTCACAACAAAAAGCAAGATGTGGATTGGGAAGAGATGAGATACATTGTAGTCAACATGATTGCTCAGGAAATGACCACGGTAGACAGAATAACCAGTTTTCACTGTCCTGAGAGTTTCTGAGGGAATCAAATGTTCCCCTGGCTCACAGTGAAAGTCCAATGCCATACACAAATACAATGAATAATTCTTTTCAGGGTAAATGCATAACAAGATGCTAAAAAATCATTCAGAAATTGGTGATAGAATTACTTCCTTCCACCCACTTTTACCTCCTTTTTTCTTGCAGGGTCTCCCTTTAAATATATGGTAGACTTTATGAGAGAAGTAGGAAATGTAAAATACCACCTGTTTATGTTAGTAAATGATGTGGAGCCCATGTTATCTGTCAAAATTCTTTTTATTTTTCCCATAAACTTACTGTATGTTCTGCCAATAAAATATTTTACCAGGAATAGCAATGTGGAAGGGCTTAGATATGCAATCTATTGTGAAAGGATTTTCTGTCCCCAATTTATTTTATTTTATTTTATTTTATTTTATTTTATTTTATTTTATTTTATTTTATTTTATTTTTTATTTATATGCCTGTTTTATTTCTATATTTCTATTAATCTCAGGATATTTAACATATGATGAATTTCTCACAATGGCACAGTGTTTAAAAGTTACCTATCTTCAGAACCCTCTCTGGTTATACTGACAACCNGAATTTTAGGAAGCTGTGCAAAACCCAGTGAGAAAACCACTTGTGCTGACTGGCAGTGACAACATATTTAAAGAATAGGATTACTTGGTGATTGAAAGCTTTTATTCCTCAGTTTCATTTACCTAAAAATAACTATGGATCAAAATGGTTTGAAAACCTGCATTTTATGTTTCTAAAGCATCACTGTACATACTGGATGAGTATTAGTTCATTAAGTTTTAAGCAGTATTTAAACAAGTTTTGTGTGTTAGGATACTTTAGGGTGGTGTAATTAACGTACATTTTCAAGCTTGTGAATAAGATGAATTTCTGGTTGACTATAGGTAGGAAAAACGCAGACACTGAAATTTTTATTCCAAGAAATTTTTAATTTTTCCCTTTCTGATTCTGACCATCACAAATGTAGTAGGTAAAAACTGTAGGCAGTGAGTACTTTACAGGGCTGGAACTCTTGGGAGTATCTTTAGCACCACTGATGTTAATTTAGTCACAACAAAAAGCAAGATGTGGATTGGGAAGAGATGAGATACATTGTAGTCAACATGATTGCTCAGGAAATGACCACGGTAGACAGAATAACCAGTTTTCACTGTCCTGAGAGTTTCTGAGGGAATCAAATGTTCCCCTGGCTCACAGTGAAAGTCCAATGCCATACACAAATACAATGAATAATTCTTTTCAGGGTAAATGCATAACAAGATGCTAAAAAATCATTCAGAAATTGGTGATAGAATTACTTCCTTCCACCCACTTTTACCTCCTTTTTTCTTGCAGGGTCTCCCTTTAAATATATGGTAGACTTTATGAGAGAAGTAGGAAATGTAAAATACCACCTGTTTATGTTAGTAAATGATGTGGAGCCCATGTTATCTGTCAAAATTCTTTTTATTTTTCCCATAAACTTACTGTATGTTCTGCCAATAAAATATTTTACCAGGAATAGCAATGTGGAAGGGCTTAGATATGCAATCTATTGTGAAAGGATTTTCTGTCNGTTTACTTAGTGGAAAACCAAGATAGGATGGGCCTTATTTGTTCTGTCAGTGTCTTATGTGTCATATCTGTTCAGCTCAGTGATTACTGTCAGTATTGTGGCATTTAAAAGAAGACCTGAAGAGAGTGGAAATGCAATTTGTGTTCTGTGCTGCCTCACGCATCACAAAGAAAACTGGCAGCTTGACCTTAGCAGCAGAGCAGAAAGAATACAGCTCTTTTTTTGTACACTGAGAGTTCCACCCAAATGAATGCATCTTAATGGGGAAGTCACTCACTCCAGAGTAGGTGGGGAGGGGAGGGAAACAGGGAAATACTGTGCAGCTGAAGAAAAAAAATCTGCGTTTGTTCCTGACTCTCTATTTGAAATTTCCGTAGGATGCCTTGACTCCTATTTTCTGCCCTACCCACTGAAATATCTGAATTAAAATGGTTAAAGCAGTGCGTGGTTAAGTGGGATGGAGCAGAGAGAGGGCAAGATGCAGGAATTGCTCCTGTAATTTCTGTAGATTTGGAGAAAAGCATCAGATGGTATTGTGTCCAGCTAATATTATAACACAGTTTATAATAGAATTGAAAAGGCAATGAACCTCCAGAATGTTTCGTGTTTGATACATTATGGAAGAGAACAGCTAACAGGATTAATATTTCTGGGTTACAGGAGAGTTTCTAAAGTTTAAAACCTAAGCCTTTGGTTAAGCAATTGCAGTGGATTGATCAAAGCCAACATCCAACAGCAATTATAATGGATTGGTACAGCTACTTGCTCACTCCCCAGTCCTACAGGAAAGAAAGAAAAAAAAGAAAAAAGAAAAAAGAAAAAAGAAGAAAGAAAAAAGAAAAAAAAAAAGAAAAAAGAAAAAAGAAAAAAGAAAAAAGAAAAAAGAAAAAAGAAAAAAGAAAAAAGAAAAAAGAAAAAAGAAAAAAGAAAAAGGAAAAAGAAAGAGAAAAAAGAAAGAAAAGAAAGGAAGGAAGAAAAAAAGAAAAGAAAAGAAAAGAAAAGAAAAGAAAAGAAAAGAAAAGAAAAGAAAAGAAAAGAAAAGAAAAGAAAAGAAAAGAAAAGAAAAGAAAAGAAAAGAAAAGAAAAGAAAAGAAAAGGAAGAAAGAAAAGCTAGTGGCTTGAGATAACAGTTTAACAGCTGAAGCAAAAGCTGTGAGTACAAACAAAGTAAAATTAAGAATTTATTTCATTCCCACTGGCAGGCAGACATTTAGCCAATTTCTGAGAAGCAGGGCCTCAGCACACATGATGGCTGCTCAGGAGTACAAATGCCATAACCATGAATGATCCTGCTTCTTCCTGCTTTCCTTGAGCTTTTATTCCTGAGTATGATATCACACGATATGAGTATCTCTGTGATCAGTTCAGATCAGCTGTGCAGCTGTGTCTCCCCACAGGTTCTTGACTACTCCTGCTGGAGGCAGAGCTGGAAAAGGAAAAAGCCCCGATGTGGTGCAGAACAGTTCAGCAATGACCAAAATATTGGTCAATTATCAACACTGGTTAAGTCACAGAATGAAAACCTGCCACCATATGGGCTGTTGTGAAGAAAGTTAGCTCCATCACAGTCACCTCCACTACAGCGATTTATAGCGTGGAAAGGAGTGAAGGGTAGATATGGGGCTTTTTTGTAATTCGTGCCTATAACATCATTGTATTAACTACACATTGGTGCTGACGTGCTCTTCTGTTTTGTTGAAATGCTGGAGGCCAAAAATCCTGTGGTAACCAGCATTATTTTCCTTCTCTTTTCTCCTTGTTTATAATTTGACTTGAAAGAACTACCTGTTTTTTTGTTAGTTTCCTTGCTTTTTTTGTAGAAACATGATAGTTTGAAACTAACTGCTTTTGGCACGGAGGTATTTGTGCTCTACCTCTTGCCCATGTAATAGTTTTCCTGAAGGCCGTCAGAAATATTTACTGTCCAGCTGTGGTTCTGGGGAAGACCACCACTAAATACAGCTGAGTCTTATGGTCAGGTGCTGAGGTATTTACATAGTGCTTGAATTTTTTTTCGACACAGAAGAAGTCTGTGGCACACTACTTTTGCTGCAGCTGAAATAGCAGCAATAGCTGAAACATTTATAGCATAATTACATCATCACTGGCAAGTGGTGGGTCAGCATCACCAACTTTTTTTTGCCATTTCTAAAGTACATGTAGTTCCAAGGAGAATTAAATCACTTAGATGCCTTTCCTGGAAGGAATCTCTCCAAGCCCACAGTGCCCAGTATTGCAGTCATCCTCCACAGCAGGTCTTTAAGTTCAGGTTCAGGCTTCTCCATACAGCAGAGTATTTCCAAGTCAGTCTGGGAAGCCAGGCTGCTTTTGAAGCCCAGGACTGTTCAATTCAGCTGTTCTATTACAGCTGAGGAAGCCTGAGCCAGCATCAACCACAGGCAGGAACCAGACACAAAGCAGCCAGTGCAATGGAATGGGTCAGCAGCATTCCTGCTGGCAGGGTTGGTGCCATGTGGGACAGATACCTCAATAGCAGTGCTGCTGCTCTCATCATCTCTGTGACTCTGGATGCAGTACTCATTGTCCAGGTGGTTTTTTTTTTTAAAAGGCCCGGTAATTTCTTGGCCTCGTCAGGATTTTTGGCAAATTCTTAGATCTCCTTAGTGGCAGGGAATGGTGATTCAGAACCTCAGTACTGAGAAATGCAGTGAACAAGACTGACAGTTATTAAAGGCAGATGAAGTTTTGTCCTTCTTTCTTTCTGTAAAAATAATTTGATAGATGTAAATGCCACAAAAATATATGTAAAAATAAAAAACTAGAACTGTTTTCCTCCCTATTTTATCTGATCTAACGTAGTGCTTAATACTGTAGTTTGTGGATGTGTATTTCTGTGTTGTTTCCCCTGTCACCATCTTGGGCCATACTTATTTTTGAAAAATTATCTATTTGTTAGTTTTTGGGCATTAAGAAGACAGAGAAAGCTGTTTGAAAGTGAAGTCCTGTCTAATAGTCCCTAGACAGCCATAAATCTTTGCCTGGATTTTCAGTTTCAGTTTTTCAATTCATAAATATGCCTGATTAATAATCTCATTATTTACTTAGAAATAAAAAGAAATTTAAGCTGCATCATGTGTAGCAATCAAATCACTGGTGTTGCAGAAGCTGATGCATATGCTGGTTGAAGTGAGAAAGATATTGCAAACATAATTCATGAGTAAATGTAAATATCTTTCTCGTCTGAATTTCCCAGTCCCCTCACACTGTAACTTGGGGCCACGGTGCTCTGATTATCTGATGGCACAACTTGCATTGGAAGACAGAATCTTAACCTTTTCTGTGATTTATCTATTTTGTCCTATTTTGTGGTCTGGTGTCCACCTCTCTGCTCCTGTTTCCCATCAGTAAAATGAGACCAGAGGTATTTGCTGTCCTTTGCATGTAGTAAGCTTTCTGAACTTCAAATGCAAAATACCTTTTCAAAGCTGCTAGGTGATACATCTTTGCAGACGCTTCGGCCACAACCTGTCATTACGCGCAGCGTGGTTCTGTAACTGGTGCCACGTGGCAAGTTCTTTGAACCCTATCCAGCAGTGCCATCTCAATAATCAAACTAAGATATATGAGATAAACACTAAAATAAATTCTGTAAAGATGATACAGCTAGGCGTAATGGCTCAAGCTAAGAGAATCTATAATACATTCTGGTAAATTAAACCATCCGTGAAATTGGTGTGTATCTCTTCAAACAGAACTTTGAATACGATACACAGGTTTAGATGGGATATTAGGAAGGAATTCTTGGCTGTGAGGGTGGCGAGGCCGTGGCACAGGGTGCCCAGAGAAGCTATAGCTGCTGCATTCCTGGCAGTGTCCAAGGCCAGGTTGGATGGGGCTTGCAGCAACCTGGGATAGTGGAAGCTGTCCCTGCCTGGGGGGGAACTTTAAGGTCCCTTCCAACCCAAACTATTCTATGATTCTATAATGCTTACTTCCTACAACTACTGGATTGTGGGGCAGATGTGGAGGCACAACCAGCTCCTTCTTGTCCATGTTTTGTGCAGGGCCCAGTATTGTTCCTCTTCCCTGGGATTTACACCCAACAGAAACTCCAGGAGACGAATAATAGTTTATTTCAAAGCTTGATGGACTTAAATGTGACACATCTCTTTAGGTGTTCAAGACTCAGGCAGATCTGGGATTTGCCAGAAAGAAGAATTCAACAAATTCTGTGAGGAGAAATTTGGATACTAAAGCTAACTAATGCAGATAACATTCTGAATCTAGATGTCTAGGCTCTCTAAAGTTCATGGATTGAGGAGGGCAATATTAGACATTTAGTTCTTTCTGTCTGAGAGAAACCCGGATAAGTAAGCAACTGGGATGTAAAGTTGTTAGAGGGTAGGTGGGAATAGCCATAATTCAACTGTTGGCAAGGGTGATTAATGTAAATGATGCCAAAAGTTTTTGAAAATAATAAATTGTAGCATTCAGTAACAGTTCCTATTATTGCAAAATTTAACAGTGTTTCCTCTTATTTATATAAGATGCATATGATGGAATAACTCAAATTTGTTTTGATTATATCTTTCCTCTATTAACACCATCCATAGCTGTGGTGAAAAGAATGGCCTTGTTTAAATTAAAAATGTATAGTGTACACATCAGTGTCGTGTGTATCTTCCTCAGACCTTAATTCACTCAGTATCTGAGATTTTTCAGTCCCTAGACTAAAGATCTAGTTTCTTTTAGCTCCTGCAGACTGATGAATTTAACTTTGGAGTTCCCTAGCACAGTAGCCTTCAACATGCCCAGAGGCAAAGATTCTAGTTACATTCCGCTTTTATTAAAGCAAGTTAGATTTATGAATTTTTTATTTTCAGCAAGGCAAACAGTAAGCATTGGCTGTTCTACTGCAATCTTCTTTTCATCCATTTTGCATCGGAAACAATTTAACTCCTACACATGACAAAACTGGGAATCAGTTATTTAGACAGTCTTAATTTTGTTTGCAGAAGGTACCTTAGATTTTTGTAGCTATTTTACAAAATGTATGTTACTGCAAATAGCTTTAAGGATCTCTTCAGAAAGAAGCAACATCACAAAGTACACCTCTGCAAGGAATGTTTTTAATCTTAGAGCAGCTAGGTTTTGCAGAAGTGCAGGATTGAAGGCAGCTGACAGGTTGCAAGACTTTGCTTTGCTTGCATTCAGGCAGACGATTCTGACTAGACAGTTACTTAATATTCATAGTTTCACTGAAGCAAGTTAAGTCAAGAGTTTCAAAGTGGTATCACCATATTTAGAGAGTTTGGTGAACGATGAGTCAGAGCTTTGTGGAGCAGACATGTCTTCTGACATCGATATCACTTTGTCTGCTGTGCTTCTCACTTTCACTGGCACTTGTTCTTGATTGATCTCTTGTTCTGCACCACTTGATTCATCATGGTCAGCGATCCATGGGCATGAAAAATTCATCCTGAGACAACAAATACTTTGTAGCTTATGATATTTCTTTCCCTTGGGTTTCAAGACAATTAATTCCTCTAGAGAGCAGAAAAGTTACGGATAATAACAATTCTGGCGTTTCTGTGGTGAGAGCAAGCACAACTGTGTGTCTCCGTTCTCTCACACAAGGATAAGGTAACGTGTTACGCAGATGAATTATCTAAATAATCAGAAAGTAACTCATCTGAGTAGGTGTGCAAAGGAATTTATTTCTGCCTTGATGCTAAGAACTATGTAATACTATGTACTAAATTTCCAGAAAGTTGTATAGATCTGTATCAGCAACAATTTTTTTTTGTAAGGAGAGTTCCCTTTTTAAACTACTTATCTTACTTAGATTATTAAATTCCAACAAGTCTTAGTGTTGCTATACCTTTATTTGTTATGATGACTACTTGTCTATGTCAAATTTGATCTCTCACAAGCATAATAGCCTTGTAAAGTGTACTTCTCTCTAAACTTGCAGCTGACATCAGCTTGTTCACCACACCTTCCAAATAAAAGAACTGGGATAGTATTCTACCTCTAGATAATACGGAAAATCCAAAATGAAAACTATGAAATCAGCCATTATTAGGTCCAAGAGATGAACACAAAGCTCTTAAGTCACTTGCCAAAGTCTTATCCCTGAGATTACCTTTGCTCCCTTAGAATGGGATTTAAATTTGCACTTCATCAGACCCAGGAAATGTGATAGTTGATAAATGCTGCCTGATGCCTTTTATGTTATTTTCTGTAAGACAAAGTGGCATCCGAAACAATCAGAGAGACAAATGAAGTGAGAACTTTGCATAAGAGACAGATGATATGCAATTTAAGCTATCTAGTGGCTGACTACAGTAATTGAGTTGCACAAATTACTTTCCTCCACAAGCAATGGAGTCGTCTGGTGAAATACGTGTAAATAACTTGTGCACGTGTGGTGGAGCTGGGCATGAGGTGCATAATTGAGGTGAGGGGGCCCA
This sequence comes from Gymnorhina tibicen, assembly GCA_013399875.1. Taxonomy (NCBI): domain Eukaryota; kingdom Metazoa; phylum Chordata; class Aves; order Passeriformes; family Artamidae; genus Gymnorhina; species Gymnorhina tibicen. The sequence continues at coordinate 100,547 of VXAZ01008958.1, read as the reverse complement.
AATCATGACCTTCTTGTGCCTAGGCTCTCATTACCTCACTCCTTTGCTTGTACTTCTCTCTGTTTCCATATATTCAGATTAAACAGATACATCTAGTCAATTTCTTTTTTCTATTTTGCAAAAAATAGGAATTTTTTCTTTATATTTCAAATGTTGTGTTATATTACAATGCCTGTGTTGCTGCAATATAACACATCTCTTCTTATGTTCTTTTGCCTCATACTACATCTCTAATACTTCCTGAGAACTGACATAAGTCTGATGAGAGTAATTTATTGGAAAACAATCTTTACAGTTGCTTTGTGTGTGTTCAGGGATGCAGCAGCTCCATTAGTGAACACTACAGGTCAATTCCAGTGGCCCCTGACCAGTGCTGCGGTTGTAATGAGCTGTATTCCATTAAAATTTCAAAAGACTTTGTGCAGGAACACACGTTTAGATGTAATTGGGTAATTCTTCAGGTGACTAGATTTCCAAAAGCAGAATGATATAATTTCACTCTCTTATATATGGTAGTCTCCATGAAAGGAATATCTTTAGCCCTACCATGAAAATGGGTCATGCAGACTGAGATTTCTATCAGATGACCTATATTGGAAAGTCTGACTGTGTCTGAAGATACTCTTTCTCTGTTTGAGTTCTACCTTTTCCAGATTATTTCATAGTGTCAATTAATTTTCAGACCATTTTTCATGCACCCCAGAACACGATTTGTTCTCCTGGCTGCCAGGGCTTTCTGCTGGCTTGTGCTGAACCTGTTTTTTCACCAGCACCCCAAGTTCCCTTTCACCAGGGTTGCTACCTGGCCACTCTTCCCCAGTTTTATGCTTGTGTCCAGCATTACTCTGTCCTAGATACAGAATCTGGCATTTGCTTTTGTTGAATTCCATGGCAGTGATATTTTCCCAAAGCTCCTGTCTGTGCAGATCCCTCTGGAAGGGCTCTTTTCCCTTAAGAATGTCAGACAAGAGGGATCTTCTTACTGTGTCAAGAATTTTCTATTGCTCTTCTGGACCCCATCTTAAAAGTAAATTGTAAAAATTAAATGAATTTGAGTAGCAATTTGCTGAATATCTTGCTCTTCATCAGCTTTTGGACGAACCATAGGGATTTCCCTGACTTTTTTTCTATATCTGTTTCTGGCCAACTGTATCAGACCATTTGGTGCATAGCCAGACCTCAGGAATAAACAAGGGAAAGCTGAGGCCGCCTAGAATGGAAGTAGCATTGGGAAAAATCATCAACATTTCTTCTTGACCCTTGTCATGAAATAAAACTACTTAGCAGAAACATACCTGGAATGAGATTAAGTTTCAACTGCTGCAATATATGGTTTTCCAGAAGGCTCCAAAGAAGAGAAATGCTAACCACCTAGCCTTTGCCAGATTCAAAGCAGATGAAGCCTGTCTCAAATCCCATTTAATAGCACATTGATAGGGCTACAAAACTTGTGGAGAAGATTACAGTGAACAAGGTCCCTTTATGAGAGAAATTACTACTGTCAAGTGTCTTGAAATGTATAAAAAAAAGCTAAAGCCCAATTTCTGTTAAATATTGTATTTTTCAAAACTGATGTGCGGTTGCTCCAAAACCAGCACTTTGCAAAAATCAATTCAGTAATTGTAAAATGTGTAAAAACACACTGTGCACCTGCCTTCTCATTATCCACTTGAGAATAAGACTGTCAAAGGAAGGTGAAAAGAAACAAATTCTTGGAGTTATTTTATTCAACAGTAATCTAATGAACCAACAATATAGCATTCCATGTTAAAAAATAAATTGGAAAGGTGACTCTTCTCTTCTGGATATTCTGTGAGTGGCTGGATCAGTCTGACTGAATGTGTGGTTGATCTTCCTTTCTGTTACATACGGCTGTGGTTAACACGGTCCTCCAAGGCCAGCTGAAGATAGTGACAAGATTTATGTTGACTTCACTGTGCTGCAAACAGGGATGTAAGGCTCACCATCTCTGTATTTAACTGCACCAGAAGTTTTGCTGTATGTTTATACACATAACTACCCTTAATCTTCCCTCAGTTCTCAGAGTTTTTCCCATGCAGTGATAAATACACAGCAGAAATTTTACAGGATTTTGCTGCCATCCTTTGTACACTAACATCAGATAGGAGTTGAGCTTCAGCTTTATGTGAAATGCAGTGTTCTTCAAAATACTAATTTATCCTTTTTTCTTTTGGTTGTACAAAAATGCTGAAGAATCTCAGATTGGTATAAGTACTTGGAAGCAATAAGACTAAAATTTGTCCAGTTTGAGAATACAGAAGCATAGCAAAATGCCAGTTCAGTCACTGAGAATTATTTTTGCCGTGTTCCCTGAGGGAAGCCCACTTAATACTTTCACAAAGTTTTAGGTTCAGATACAGAAGTCTTTTCCGACTTAAAAAAGGACAGATCTCTGTCTTAGTATTCACACATCAAATGAACTTCTCACTTGTAATATTTGGAGGGTAAGGAGGACAGAGCAATTGCTGCCATGCATGCAAGATCTTGGTTTTGGGTTTAGGTATGAAAATATGCAGTTCACTTGAAAGAAGCACTTAAGGGTGTGATTGTGCAGTTACTGTCTTGGGGGAAAGAGGTGATCCATGTCCAATACCTAAATCAATGGTTCTCCTTGTATCAGAAATAAAAACCCCTTTTTAGAGAAAGCCATCTCTAGTCTCAACATAACCAAGGCCAGCAATTCCATCGAGAAGAAGAAATTAAATAGGGATTTAAACAATATGTCAATGGATAAATTGAATTAAATTCTAATGTCTGCCTTTTTTTTAACCTTTCTATAAACTAACAAGCCTCATGTGTTCAAAAGAGCAATTAAAGAGTTCAGCTATAAAATAGTTTAATGACCTCCCACATTGAGAGGTTGTTTAATATTAAATATTTTTTCTCCTTCATCTTAATATGCAGATTTATTTAATGGAGACTAGGGCTATTTACCAAAGTGCTGGGAAAATGTCTCTGGCAGCATATAAAGAGAGAAGATCATATATGATACCATCTATTTAATTCTGATTTTGGCATTTGACTATTTATGATACAGTAATAAAAAGTTAAGCAACAGTAAGTATTTAAACCAAACAGACTATTTTTCTAAAAGCTCTGGTCTTCTTTTGTATGAACATAAACTTCTAATAACTTGCATTAAAAAAAAGAGAGGCAGAGGGAGGAAAGACCAAACTAAATGTCAGCAGTAAGGAATAGCATATGGAGAGCTCACTGCCATTTCTATTCCAGGCACATTTACATATAATTATTTACAATATTTAGTGATTGACCCCTGTACTTTTCATACATAGGTAAGCCAAGTAATGCACAAGGAAGAAAGGGACTAATGCACTTAAAGTTTCTGCTGAAAGGAAGCAACTTCTCGTAGTTCTCCTAAATCCTAATCTACTCCTCTCTGCACAGAACTGTTCTTTCAAGCAACTCGATTCTGACAAAAAATGTACAAAGTTAGACTGCAAACACCTGAAGAGTTTGAGTTATTGAGGAATATCAAGACTGTCCTAGATGAAAAGGCTTAGGTTGAGTAAATTTTGTGCATTTATTTCCCTGAATGTTCCTTGAGTGGTTCTTCAATGCACACAGAGTGTAAATCCCGCATCTGACCCGTTTTGAAGTAATGGAGACGCACAAAAATGAAGAATCTCAAGAGTCATTTTTCTCAGGAAGAAACAGTACCTACTGTTGAATCCTCCACTTGAGAGGTCCAAATCAAAGAACTTGAAATCAGATGAAAAATTCCTTTATTTTCAAGGGATTTTGTGACTGTTTAAAAGAGCACTACAGCACTGCTACATTCTTCTTATGCATTTTCAGTGTTGACAAAGTATGACTTCTCAAATCCTTCCTGAACAGCCCCTTTGCTAAGGCAGCCTGAGTTTATGAATCACCAAAGGACTCAGATGAGAGTAAATTTCAGATCCAGTTGCTTCAGAGAAGGTCCAGGAACAGATATTTGAACAGGTGCATTACAAGAGAAACTGAATAGAAAAATCTTCAGATGTTGGGAATGGACATTTCTCCAGGGAAGTGAGATAGGGTTTGGAAAGTTATAATTTGGGTACAGCAAAAGTGACGTTCAGGCCTAAATTCTCTGAAAATCAAGGTGATGACTCTTGCTTAAGTTTATGCTCAAAGAGTTCTTTATGAGAAAAAATGTGTGAGCCTTCACGCTCTTTCAGAACCATTCTCTCCACAGGAAAACGTGTTCCTGCACAGCTTGTGCATATACTGAGAATGAGTAATCAGACCAAGAGCTCAAGAAAGCCAACAACTGAAATAATAAATAATTTATAGCACTTTTGATCTGATGCTCGATATAATAAATGGAGGTGATCTCACAGACTTTAATGAATATGGAGCAGATTCTATGTTAGTGAAGGGCTTCAGACAGGGAAGCCATCATTTAAAATGGTGGGATTGGTGAAATCTTCTTTGTCAGATCAGCTCAGCATCTGAACTGAGAAAAAATGGAGCTCTGTGTTTAAATAGAATGCTGGTTGTGCAAGTACATATGACAGAATGCAAAAAGGTGCTTCCCATAAAATACTCAACACAATAAATGGAAATAAAAACAAGCAAGAAAAACTTCAGCTTGTCTGGACAATAACCTTTTTTACAGAGGGAGTATACAGGGGTATTTGACAGCTTATTTTTTCACGAATACTTTGTCTTTATGTTGCAGGGTAAGGGATGTATTAGTTAATCAAAGCTATATTTAACAAGCAATTATTTTAAAAAATTGAATAATATTTTTACAAATGAAATGGTCAGTGATAGCTATTACTGTGCTCTCAGGACAAGCCTGTCTTTCTCAAAAATGAATCTGCTCTTTGTGAGCCAGGAGCAGTCATTATTTTCAGCTGATTTCAAGCCTCTGTTGGAGAGAGAGGCTTTTTAACACTCCACAGAGACTTCTCAGAAGAAAAGGCTTTAATTAACAAAAAAACCTACAGCTAAACTGAAGCTACATTAATTGACAGTGAGCAACCCTTGAAACATAGGAAAAACAGTAATTTCCTTTCTTATGATTTACTCAAGCTTTTCTTCCTAGTCAAACATGCCATGGTTGCATTCTTGTCCTTTGATTCACATTTATCAGAGATGCAAATAACTCCTGCAAAAAATCAAGTATTTGCTAATTGCTTTTCCACAAATCATTTTCTTTTTATATTAATAGCATGGCAGAAGCTCAGACCCACTGTAAAACTTAGATTTTTCTTTAGGGACTCGGAAATTTTTTTTTTTGCTTTGTTTTTTCAGGATCAAAGAGGGTGATACCGCACTTTCCACTTGTTATTTCGTCTTCTTATTGATAATTTAGCTTGCTGACAGGAATGCATGGTCTTCTGGCACGAGTAACTGGCACAGAGCTCATTAACCTAGTGACTGGTATCTGGGACCCTTTGGCCCAGACCATAACTGTGGACAGCTGTAAGCTCCTGGTGCCTGAAAGCAGCTCTGCAGATCGTGTTCTTTGCTGCTGAAGGCTTCAGTGATGTGCTTTCAGCACGCAGATCTACTGAAACAGTGCCTGAGCAGCACCTGCTGTCTTCAGGCGCCTAAATTATTTATATGTCTTTTTAATTACACTTTTGTTTTGAAATGTCCTATCTTTATATGTGATGTAGATATACAGAAGTGAGTGTCTTTAGCTGGCAACATTTAAAAGCAGTTTTAGCTTTCCCAGAGTCATTATTTCTCCGACTCTATTTTTAACTGTACCCTGTATAACTGCAAATCAATTGTAACAGGAATGATCACAACAACTGCTAAAGGGGCACACCTATAGGACTCTAAAGCAATACTTGGGAACTAAAATATATGATTTGTAATCAGGTTTCCATAGAATGAGTATAACTATAAAATGGCATTGTTTAGAGCAGTATTCTGATCTTGACTTCACCTGACATATTTCTGAAACAGAATAATGGCATGAATTCATAATTCTAAATATTTCCTAGATAGGAAATACAGAGCCACATATCTGATATATCATGTCCAAAAAGTGCCAACAAATCTTCAGGAACTGAATTTGTATTAGCCAACAGTTTTGTTGCTACATGATCATAAAATCAGAGAATCATACAACCAGAGAATGACCTGGGTTGGAAGAGATCTTTAGGATCATCTAGATCCAACCCCCCTGCCATGGGCAGGGACACCTTCCATTAGACCAGGGTGCTGTCTTTGGATATTCTTCTTAGAGTGAAGATTCTTAACATACATTCACAATAAAACACAATGCTACTCACTTACTTGTGGGAGAGAAAGAAAAATGAATGTAAGAAAATTTGTCTGTTGCTTTTACAGATCTCAAGAGAAATGTGCTGTACATCTTCATAGTAGACATCTAGGAAGGAACTGGGAAAAATCTTACAATAGTCTTTAAATGATCTTTTAAACCTCAACTATGCACTTAATAGCAAACACATATATTTTTTTAAAATAAAATATATCTTATATAAACTTTCTTTGCAGACTCATTTTTGAAAGACATGTACATAGTTAAAATCATATGATATTGCAGATGAGTCAAAATTTCTCTGTTTTGAGTCATATAACCTCTCATCCTCATAACCAGCATTTTCTTTGTATTCCAGAAACTGGCCTTTTTTAGGTATGTTATGATGGTTTTAACCTTCTTGTGATGTGCCTGGAGGTATTTGCTCACATTTTCAAGCCTTGACCACTAAAACTCTGCAATTATCCTCAGCCTGTGTAGCTCAGTGGGACTGAAGATTTTACATCTTTGATGTTTCATAGTTTGCCTTGTAATAAAAATGGTCATGTTGTTTTTAATGGCATTTCACTTTGCAACAATCAGATCAAAACCTAGAAGGAGCAGGCAGGAATAATTTTGTAAAATTGTCTCTCTATACTCTCATGAATCTTTCACACTATTTTCTTCCTTCTGAGACATTCTGAAGGAGCATCACTAACCCAGACTAGTAACGTGCTAAGATGGGGACAGACTATAATTACACAATGAGGAACACCTGGGCAGAAAATGTAAAGTAAATCAGCTTACTGAGAGAAGCGTTCTTTGCTGAGCACAGAAGGAATGTGTCTGTTTTGTTCACTTAGCATCCATTCTTGAGGAAGAGGGAGGAAAGGAATCTCAGCTTTGTGCAGCACACTGAACAGGGCAGATATTCCCAAGCCCAGATCCTGCCTTGCCTGATCTAGCAGCCATCAACATTGTCTTGTAATCTTTCCCAGACAGATCATTAGGAACAGTAACCATTATATGTGCTGGTGTGCATTTGGACTCTTTAACTCTTATTTCTTCATTTACTTCTTGCACTTCACTGTTTATGCTGCGAGAACTCCAGAGTGGCATATTTTCAGCTTGGGCACTTATCCAAGACACATGCCATCTATCTTTGCATATGCTGAGCTGCTAATACACAGGGAAAGCATTCCCTTAGTTTGTTTGTGAATTGCTTTGTTCTCCAGTTTGGTCTCCTGCTCCCAGTATAGCACACCATGTTCACTGTAATTCGGATGGCCCCGGGGTCCAATCACATTGATAACACACACAATAAAACTGACAGTCAGACAAATGCTGACCCATCAAACGCAGCATGGCCAATGACTCTATATATGCCAGTCAATTGGATCAATGAGAAATGGTTCTATATATCTTTTTTTTTTTGTTTTCCATTGACTGATATGCTACATCGTGACAGAGTAATGATGGAGGGTAAAATGAATCGTCATTGGCATATGTCATCTTGTATTGTTATTTTAAATATTGAGGATATTCGTCAAAAGACATGCCATGTTGTCACATATTTTGTCATTTATTTATCACTGATGATCTTAAAGGCAAATTTGAAATTGGAACATAATTTTCACAGTGAGGTTTACGGTCACAAGATCTTGCACATGGACTCTGATACATAAAACTCAGGGATACCCTGGATTTCTGATATATAATATAATACTGTTGGCATTAAAAGTATGTTATTTCCTCATTGTTTCCACATGAAATCCAACTTATTTCTTACTGTTCTCTCTATGTTATCCTATTTTGGGTTAGTAGGCTTCTTGAAGAAGAAAGCAGGATTACTGTTCTTTGTTTTTAAAACTCTAGTTTAGTGGTCACCTGACAGATTTAAAGTCATCTAACTCCTTTCCTGGACAGCAAATATTTTTAATAAAGAAGGATCATATATAAAATATGCACATATTCACAGATGCACCATCATGAAATCAACAGGTAGTGAAAAATATGTATTTTACTCTACTGTTCATGAAACCCACTGGAAAGTTATTCCTGGTATGTGTACGAACACAATCCTATGTATGTTCTGCATGTGGCGTGATTCACCTACCTCACAGCATTTAAAGATTCCCATACATTCCTCGAATTGTCAGAAAACACCGGTCCAGCCATTCTATTGAAATGATAACATGCTGGATGGTGCTGAACAGGTAAATCACAACGTTGCAGAGACCTGTGTACTTTGGAGTGCACTTCCTACTAATATTAAGTCACTTCTCCAAGTTCACTGCCTGATCAAGTGGCCAATAAACCAATAATATGTCTGTGTTCTTCTTCATCTGTGAATTTGTATGTCATGGTATCATGGTATCTAGTATTTGTGAAGGTGTTTTACCATGAAAATTATTATACACATGTGAAATATTAGTCTTATAAACATACACGTTATGGTTACTTTAGAAATAAAAACAAAACAACGTGTAGAGATATCATTTCTTAATTCGGTGGGTTCTTTATTTTGAAGTGTGTTTCAGTGTTGAAGAGAGCATGAATAAACTGAAAAACAGTAGGAAAAGCAATCACTCTCAGGATCATGCATCTATCTTCTATAAATGCTTCAAGAGGCGCAGTGCTATCAGATGTGATGATGCCAAGTATTCTTTCTGAAATTATATCTTGTTATTTAATTCATATGTCACGCTGAGTAAAATGGCGTCATTTAGCAATGGGAGCTAAGAAAAAATCTAAAAAATTAGTGCATGTTGCCTCAAAATGCTACAGCAATGGAAAAAGAGAATAACGTTTACCAGAAAAAAACCATTTTAAATACCAAATTCACCCTAAGAGGCTGAATTATAATCTTCACTATACAAGTCTTCAAATCTTCCCCAGTCCAGTATTTAAGACTTGATAATTATGATCTTAAAATAAAAAGACTGTTATGATCTTTTCTCAGTGATCCAAAACTTGTAAATTTTCTTGTGAGATGAATTCTCCACAACTCAGAGCAGACACTCCAAAACACATAAACACACATTCAACTGTAACTGTATGTTTAAATCCTACTGAAAAAATTTCTTAAATATATGCTTGAACACTTTAATAAACAAATTATTTAGCAGTTTTGCTGAATAACCTCTATACCAAAGATTCTTAGTAGGATTAGGTCTCGCCAACATCCAGAATTGGTCCAAAATTCAGTCAGTTTTAAATTTGTACCACAGGTTTATGCCAAAGCTGCTTAGGTCTCTTTACTAGAGAACAAATCATTTAATTATTTCAGCAAGAATGAGAGCAACAAATACTTAAATTGTACTCTTTTCCCAAAGTTTCAGTTTTGTGTTGACAGCTTTTAACTAATTTTTTCCATTAACGTTCTCTTCAGTTTCAACAGTTTTTGTCCTTTTCATCTTAAACACATCCATTAGTGCTGGCAACACCTGTATCTTTATTTTGCAGAAAATAATTTGATAGAGTTAAAATGCTGTCTCATTTCACTTCTCTGAACTCTATAGCCTCCATCATAGCGTAGGACTGATAATTCTTTTAAGTTCACATTGGTGGTTGCATATATATAATACACATATTTACATTTCCTTCATTGGTTTCTTTGGGGTCTTGGTTTTCTTTTTTTTTTTTTTGTTTCTCCTTTTTCAATTTCCTCTGACAAGAAAAAGCCTCTCTAAAGATAAATATACACATGGTATAGGACAAGTCTTCCTAAGTGGCCTAAATAATGGAGAAGGTATAACAAGCAGATTAAGGAGGAATAAGTCAAAAAGGGGAATTTAAGGCTAAACATAATAAACAGTGGTGATATTCCAGAAGCTGTTTATCTTGTTGCAATAAGGTGATTTCTTGGGCTGACATTATGGGAATATTTAAAATGGTAAGAATTGAAAGAAACAGGATATGTGGCTTTTTGCACAGGATTTTACGTATGTGAAATTCACTTAACTTTATAAACACGTAAAATATAGCTAGTTTAATCTAAAGGCCTTTATGCCCAGTAGAGAGAGCAGAAACTCCAGGACATGATTCAGCAGTTGTGGAATAATGTAAGTATGGCACCTTTTATTTTGTGACACATGTAAAGACTGTTGTCAATTATTTTTAATACTTTTTTAGGTATGTCACTGCAACAGCAGTCTCCTCCAAGACTGATAGAATCTCTTCTGCCCATCTGTCTTGTGTTACAAACTCAGCAGAGATCTCCAGAATGCTTGCTAGTTGTAGGTAAATAAACAAAAAGGTTGGAGCACCTCTGCTACGGACAGAGGCTGAGGGCTGGGGTTCTTCAGCCTTAAGAGTAGAAGGCTCTGGGGAGATATTTTTGAGGCCTTTCAGTAGCTAAAGGAGATTTATAGGAGAGAATTTTGACTGAGCCTATAACAATAGGATGAGAACCAAGGGTTTTTAACAGAAAGAGTTAATTCAGAGCAGTACTTTTATATAATTCTTTTCATGATGAAAGTGCTGAAGCCTTGGCACGGGTTGCCCAGAGAAGCTGTGGCTGCCGCATCCCTGGAAGTGTCCAAGGCCAGGCTGGATGGGGCTTGGAGCACCCTGGGATAGTGGAAGGTGTCCCTGACAGTGGCAGGGGGTGGAACTGGTTGAGCTTTAAGGTTCCTTCCAATCCAAACCATTCCATGAAGCTCTGAGTCTATGAAAGTTAGTGGTGCACAAGCTGTGAAATCACAACCACCACTGTTTATAGCAATTACTACTGTGAAACATCACTCAAAGAAAATAAATCATATTGACTTAGAGGCCTATATTATTAACCATTAACAAACCACTCTGGAGAGTCCTGTAATTTCAGATTTTAAAAAAACATCCCTTATTCTTTGGTTGCTGACATATACAGTTATACTGGTGTCACCATAATGGCCATTAAAACAAAGCAGAATTACAGACAACTCACCTGCACTGTGTCTGGGGCTGAAATAAAGGTGATATGTCACTTTTCAAGGCCTGTAAAGTACTAAAAATATGTCGACTTTAAATATGAAACGTAGTTGTCTCAAAATCTTTTTGATTAGTTCCACGAAGGACTCGTGAAGTAAGAATTCAGAGCATCTCTTGTATGAACAAATGGCAGTCTGTGGGCTATGCAGAGGATATTTCATGTCAGCAGATGATATTTGAATGTCAGATTTACATCCTTGTGTGTTGCATGAAATTTTGGTGTTAACCCATATATTCTACCCAAAAGTCTATAAATATTCCAAATACAAGAATCTTTTAAGTTGATATAATTTACCATATTTTCAGGTTATATGTTATACTTCACAGTAATCAACGTATTTCCTATATAAAGACTGCCAGAGGCTAAAATGTTAATTTTACACTTTCCCAGTTAATCAGAAAAACAAGTATCATATTTCTACTTAATTTATATTGAAATGTAACTTCATAATATTTGTCTTTTTCCTAATATTTTCCCTGAAACCCTGTCTTTCTTTATCAGGAAATATAACAAGTAAATAAAACTGATTGCATGTGAGACGCATACTGCCTTCTTAACAGGAAAATATTGTGTCACACAAATTTATAATGGACTTGTGACTGCTTTCTGTGCACAATTTGTATATGTTCTACAGAATCCTAAAGGAAGATGTGTTTGTTTACCTGTGGTGCCTCAAAAAATGTATTTTAACATTCCTTTTAGGCACACAATATAGATTTTTGTAGCAGTGTTGGCTCTAAAGAGAGACAACTTTGTGTTTTTTGAGTTGTTCATGAATAGATTTTCATTCTGTCCTTTTGATCCAGCCTGAATACCACACTTTACATGAGGCTAAGAGATAGTGGTTCAAATACAGCAGTGCAGAAATAAATGGTCTATAGATTTGGAATACAAGCATACATGCATGTGTGTTTATATTTATATGTTCTCGTGTGTCTCTATGAACAATTATGTGCATGATTTTGTACATAAGCATCATTTTTCACCTTGTGGTTAACATTTCTGTATCAAATGCAAAACTGGGCTGGTAAAACCATGATTTATTGTCGGATGATGCCACTAGCTGCTTATTCAGTTTTCATAATTACACACAGCACAAATTCAACCACAAGATTAATGTTAAAGAAAAACTTCAGATAACTAATGGAATGCCCAATTTTCTTTACATTTCTCAAATGTAAAAAAAAAAAAATAATACAGGCAAAAGATAAACAGCATTTCTTCTCTTTGAGTTATTTATATGCAATGTTCCACTCCTAAAGTTATTTTAGCAATAGTTATTTTAAAAGTAGTTAAAATAGGTGATATTTTTTCATTTGATGCTGGGAGAAACTCAAGCCCTTGTTGCCCAAAGTTCCGTGACAACTTCTAGGAAGTATGGAGTTGTGGTAAGGGGTAAGAAATCAGAGCTGTCTCCTTCTAGGAGTCCTCCTCTTGAGTCTGGACAGGTGTTTTACATGCCTTGAGCATTACATTGGTAAAATTGGGTAAAAAAAATCTCCCCTGAAGAACTGTGAAAGAGTGTTAATTCCTAGATGGGTGGCTAAAATTCAGCTCCTTCCTGGTGTCTAGCCTGCAGTTCCTTTGTGACTTCTTCAAGGCATTAAAGCAGTCATAAGTAACGTTCACACAAGAGAATGTTGTTGAAATGAAAGGGAACTGTGATGACATCACTGAATTAAATGAGCTATAAAATTCTGAATTAAATTTTATCCACAGAAGAAGCTTGAATAGGCTTTTGAGCACTTAGTTTGGGTAAAGGTGAGGATCAGTGCAGGATTAGTGGTTTAATGTTTTTGTAACCCCTGAGTCAGTTCACCCTCAGCATAAGTCTGTTATACTGAGAGACATGAAGTTTATTAGCTGAGCTCAATCTGTAAATTGTTTCTTCCCAGAAATGGCCCAGCCACTGGTGCTGGGCCAGATGATAATTCTCAGCTTTTGGCAGTGCTCTGAGCTTCAGGGTGTTGCTGTAATGTTTGTTGTGCTCAGATGGCTCATGCAACTAAATTCTAAATACTGGGTGTAAGCTGCTGCACCTGTTATAAAGGTGAGCTCACCTGCTGCAGATCCTCCAGTCAAAACCTGGCAGTTGCAGGCAACTGTGACATTTGGGATGCTCATTTGGCCTGACTTAGGCACAAACCTGTTTTATCAAATATGTGCACCTGAGCTGCTGAAATGAAGGTTAAATTTAGGGCTGTAGGTGTGACCCAATGATCACTTTAAAATGGCTTCAATGAACATCAGATAAGAGACCAAGAGGCAGAAAACAAAGTTGAAGTCATTCAGCTCCAGGACTGAACACAGATGTCTATATGTAGGCAAAGGCTAGAATTGCAGGGTCTCTCCCTAGTATAAACATGAATTTCAGTCTGACCATAAATATTAAAAAAAAAAAAAAGAAAAAGGAACCATAAAGAACTCATAAAGTTGAACTAACTCACCCATTGAAACATTTGCATTTGTATGTAATAGATTCATAATATCACACTACATCATGATCTCTTTGAACTTTTCAATGTTTTATGCAAACAGAGCTCAAAAATCGTCTGAGATTTCCCACTTACTAAGCCAAATGTTAACTTCAAACTGCTATGCTGCACATATTTGACTGTACTGAGTACATGGCTTGGTTAATTTTGCTGTTATTTATAGCTGGTGAATTAGACTCAAGCTGTAATTTAAAAAACAGGTAGGGTGGCAGCAGAGATACACCCACCTAAAATAAATAAATCCCCCAGCTGTAGCTTGGAATATCATTACTTCAGCATTTCAATGACCTAAAAGCGTTTACTAAAGGGTTTAGTCAGATCCTTCCCAGCTCCCCAAAATTCAGGAGTTTTACCCTCAATACCAACGAGCTCAGAATCAGAACCTCCCTTTCAGAGAAATAATTTCGAAACTCCTAATAGTTGTTGTTGAGCCTGCTGTTTATTAAGGAAACATGCCTTTGCTTGCTGCCCCTAAATGATTTTCTATCTGACTAATAGCAGCTTCAGCGTTTTAGAAAAAAAATTACTGTGGATGATAACAGGAAAGTGTGTAGGTCTATTAGGAAGGAAAATCCTGGAGGTAAAGGTGACAGCTTTACGACACCAGCCCCTGCCTTATTTACAGTAACTCATTTTGTATCCAGTGTTTCATATTGGTGAAGCCAAGGGCTGGAGCAGTTTGTTATTTACGCCAACCCCGTAAGGGGGATGGTAGTATCCAAGGGGGCAGAAAATAGGCCTGTTGATTAGAACAGTAAATTAGGGGAAGGCAGTAAGACAGAGAAGGATAACTGGATTCCACAGACATGCATAAACATTTCATGTTGCTTGCTACTTGTTACTTGGCTTCCCTTATAAACCATGCACCAGAAGTCTTTAAAGTAATAATAAAGCTTCCCTCCTCATCCCACTCCCCGGGTTATTTATCTCTTTGGTTCGTCAGACCTTCTGTTTGTCTGACCTTTGCTGTGGTTAAAAAACAAGAAGTTATTTAGACCAGAGTGTTGAAACTGCCAAGGAGGCAAAACTATCCTCTGTAGAGCTGCATAAGCACTTGGTTTTGACCTAGGTGAACAGGAAGCCTATATGTGGGAGGTAAGTTTATCTTTTCCTTCTATCATACTGGATTTAGCTCTTCAAAAAATGCCCTGAGGGACCACTGGTCTCCGTGCACCAGTTCAGAGACCATCGTAGAGCAGTCTTCCTGAGCTGTACGTTCTCGGGGGATTTTACAAAGTTCTGCTTTCTTTCACAATGTATTTTATCTATATATCTATATTTTATCTATATATCTATATATATCTATATTTTATCTTGTTTCAGCTCCAGTAAAAAAGTTAAAAACCAGAGAGTTTCAGCTGTGCCAATGCCAATATTAGCCATTTACCAAGAAGCCATACAAGACCTGTAGCATATTTAGTTTCTTCAAAATTTTGTTTCTAAAAATATTTATTTATTTCATATATAAGTATTTTGAAAGTCAAAAGTGTAGTGCAAAATTTCACAATTTATTTTTTAAATACACAGTTTTTGTAGTGGTGTCTCTAAATACCTAAATATTTGAATCTCTCCAGGATAGTCTCTGGTTTGGTTTGATTTGATTTGCAACCATGTACCTTTCTGCTAATTCAAAATTACAATAAGAGAATTCACTGAGTTGCTAATTTGCTAAATTTTGCAAATTAGCAGATTATACCCAATTCTGGCAATTCACATGAGCATAATTTTGTCTTTAAACATACAAATAGCCTCATTGCCTTTAAAGTAAAGCAAGTGCTCCAGTTTTGACTTCAAAAGCATATATGATTCGAGGTAGTACTGAACATGCCTTATGAAATTATACATTTTGACATAATGATGGTAACTAGAATTTTGTTTAATTCACTTCTACAATTTGCTCTTTTTGCATGATTTCTGCTTTCTTGACCTTTTGTGTCTGTTTTGCAGACATCTTTGACAACTTTAAAAGCATTTGAAGATCTTAAATGAAGTTATTTTTCAAATGTTGTATCAGAGTAAGGAGAAAACTTTTGCCAAATGCTTTTGAAAAGGTAAATTTATCACATAGAAAATAATGTAAATTCACATGCACTGGTGCTGTGACCAGCAGTCTCCTCAGCTCCTATAGCGTCAGGCACCTAATAAATTAAATCACTCTGATCAGAAACGGGAATGTGAAACCACTCTGTAGGCATTTTACTTATCTTGTTTTCCTCCAGAAAATGCTGGCACAACTCTCTCTCTCTCTCTCTCTGTATCTATCTAGCTATCTGTATTTATTTATTTATTTGTTTGTATTCCCCCATTGTTAGAAAACTTCTGAGAAAACATAAAATCTTCTGAATAAAAATAACATAGCCAAAAATAAAGGCCTCCCGAATACCATTGACAGCTCTTGCTCTGGTTTGGTTATTAAGTGAAATCAGTCAATTTACAATTGGCAGCAAATAATTTGAACACGGCTGATATACTCTATACTTGCTTGGATTTCGCCTATGCACAGATTTGATGTTCCTGTATAATTGTAACTCTTTTTTATGTCTTGGCTAAATGAGTTAGATGAGTTCTAGACATAAGTGCTTATAAAATTTACTTTCTTTGCAAGAAAAGACGTTTTTCAATTAAAAAAAATAATTGGGAGGCGATTAATTTTTTTTTTTACTAAAACAAATACAAACAGAAAGTTGTGGTTAGTGTTCTTCTTTTTTTTTTCCCCTCTAGAAAATCATCAGATTTTTAAGACATGAAATTATATATGCACCAAAAGAAAGTTATAGGTAATAAACAAATTCATTTGCAAAATGTAAAGGCAAATAACCAAAGTTATATGTAGATATGAGAGAAACTTAAACCTAAATAGAAAGGTTTGCCACTTGTTTCAGAGAAGTCACAATTTCACTCATTATGATTTCTTTTGGAAGATATTTAAATACTCGTGCTAAAGGACATTGTGGAAAGAGCATTGCACAAGTGAAAACTTACATGAAACACCAGCTAATATCAATGGAAAAGCTCCCAGTGATTTCTGTGTATCTTGGGTCTTGTCCTTCAAAAAATTTCATGCAAGGATCTCTCAAAGGAAGAGGTTCCAAGCCCTGTCATGCATGCCATATAAAACTGAAGTAAAATTTGTAGTGAAAGATTTGTACTGCAGAAGAAAAAATTATTTTCACAGGAGAATGGACAGAAATTGTTCACTCAGTGCTTGGGTGAGTGCTGAAAAATACATGTTCTTTGAATCAGAAACAGAGAGAAATGCAAAAAGCACATTGTTCAGTGGATTGGGCTTGGACGGATGCTGGCACCAAAATTGTGTTCGGGATTACGGATGTAATGACCTCATAGCTGGATGTTAGAAACCAAGCTTAATATCCAGATCATTTTTGCTTACTTCCTTTTGATTGAGTGGCTTTATTTTACAGTTATAAATACTTGCCATTCAGGCAAAGACTTTGCTGACTAAAACACTGATGACAGATGAGTCATTCTGTCACATCTATATCACTGTACCTTTGAAAAAGACCTGATTCTCCCCTTTTCTGGTAACCGAGCTGAGTCATTTCTGAATCAGCACAGCACAATGTCATCACACGGTTAGCAGGCAGACTGCTTCAATATCATCTTACTCACTGAGCCCCTAAAAGTCCTCTTAAGTCCTTTCTTTATACCTACATAAGGAAACATTTCCAGTTGTTATAACCTAAAGACGCGTGGGTTTTCTGTGTTTAAGGTAGAAAGCTTATCAGGGTCTTTAAAAAGTTTCTCTATGGTTTTCAGCTGCCAAACCATAATTTTTAGAGAGCTGAGTTATGATGATGCCTCTGCACCACTAAGAAAAAGTTTCGGTGTTATAATTACTGTAGAGATTGGGAAAACATAAATCTAGTAGTCCTAAAATGGAGCAGATGAAGTAAATTTCCTGATCCTGGGGCAAAATTATTTTTGTTAAGGAGGTCTGATTATAGAACAAGTTTCCACAGTAATTAGGAAAATCCAGAAATAGCTACATATATATATATATATATATGTCTTTTATGGCCTTTTATGAATAAGAAGTTCATTTTGATTCTAAGGATTTTTTTCAAAGTTCAAAAACATTTTTTATTCGTTTATCTCACCCCAATATATTGTGTTCCCAATTAAACTTCAGAAATCCTGAGAAGAATTTTGCCTCTAATGTAAGGAAATATTTCAAGATATGTATAAGTACTTTGTGCTTGTTTGGGGAGAGTGTGAAGTTTGGAAGGTTGCTTCAGTTTTGTTTGGTCAGTCAGTTGCTTTTTTTACCTGCTGTTGGTTTTTCATGGAAAGGCCTAATCACAAAATAGGTCTTCTGTCAGCCATCAAGTGAAGGTGATTCATAGCACCATAAACCCCTGAGACAGCTGGTTCACACCAGAATAAATGACGAGTACATCAAGGGCAGAAAGTGCATTATGAAATACACAAAAGTAAGTTTACCCCAGAAGAATGAAAGACTGAATCTCAGCCAGTTCTAGGGGCCTAAGTGTTCCTGGGCCATGAGACATCTCCTTCCAGGTGTAGGAAAAAAAACACATTGTCAAGTATTTCCATGTTGCTAGTGTTGAGAGCTTTAACATTTCTTATTCACACTGAGAGTACAAGCCTGAAAAGGCTAATGTAGGTTTTCTCTGTGAAAATACAATCAGCCCTCTAGAACTTTTGTATGTGTTTTGCAGCTTTCTGACCTTTTCAGTGGCACACTAATGCTGTAATAAATCACCTCTTTTAATGCCTGAAGTGCTACCTTTCACCCTCAAACACGTCTGGCAACTGTGCCTGCTGTCAATATATCACCATAATGTAGAGTGTACACGTGTCAAGCAATATGAATGTGCTTTTGGCAGATGTCAACTTCCAGTCAAGTTTGTACTGGGAGAGCAGGAAGAGGATGAGAGGCCTCATTTCACTTTTTCATCCTTGTACTTTTTAGTCTTTTGATCTCTATCACTAACTCAATTGTCTCATGCAAAATGCTTGATCTCATGCCTCCTGCCTCCTTTCATCCAGATAATTTCATGTTGAAGGCATTGTTTAAGTCTGTTCTTAAAAATCTCGTGGTTTTACTAACTTGGTTTTAGATGATCAGTTAAGGAATGCATTCACAGCCAAATCTCACGAGGCAATCCCAGAAATCTGAGCTCTCTGTCCATATTTTTGTTGCCGTGGTTTGCTTGGAGGTTTGGAAACTGAGGCAGAAAAGATGTCAGTGATAATCAAACGATAGAGAGTTGCTAGCAGAGTCAAAATTTCAAAACATCTCTCCCCAGATTCACACAATCAGATAAACCTTCTTCAGGAGTTTTTCAGTGGTTGCTACATAAAATGAAAGTAACAGAAAGCATAGGGTTGGTACTGAGTTAGCTCATTATTTCCCATTGATTTGTCTCCAAATTACTTACTGTTTTCTAGATCTAGAAACTCTCTTTTTCCCAATTAATTCCAGCTTTAAAAGTATTTAGATGTTAAGATACTATATTCCTTTCCACACCCTTAAAATGTTAAAGCTACTATTTAGAAATGCAGGATATCTATTCCAGCATGTCTAAAATTTCAGGGCCAGCTTGGACGGGATTTTGAGCAACCTGATCTAGTGGGAGGCATCCCTGCCCATGGCAGGGGTTTTGTCTTTGAAGTCCCTTTAAACCCAAATTGTTCTCTGGTTCTATGAATGTTTTTACCCTTGTGATTTTCATTTTCCCTGCGCAGCCGTGTTCTAAGTGGGACTGGTAGCAGCACAGAACTACTTGTCCATCCTGAAGACTTCACACCTCATTTTCCTCTCTTCTAGGCTTTCTCAATGGCTTGATTTGATTTTTGGGAAACAGTTCATAATTGCCAGGCTTTTAGATTTGGGCGTGTTCATGTGTGGATGCCGGGGGAATAAACAACTGTAGAGCCTTCCCAACCCTGGAGCCTCACCCTTCCCTCATCTTACAGAAATGCTTTTAGCACTACAGCAAAAAAGGAAAATTGAGAACTCGTGTTGGTGTAAGAGATGATGAGGCAGGTTTGACTTTGTTGTGAAGTGTTGCCTAATTAGCTGAGAGAGACAACATCTGAGATATGACTAGGAAAATATGTTGAGCACAAAGTCACCTCAGTAGGGAGGAACACTTTTCCACTCACACAATACAAATGATGTGGAATTTAGCTCCCCTGAGATAAATAACTTCACTAAGATAAATATGAATTGAAATATATGGGTAGGAAACAAGTTGCAGAGGATAGCGTTCTGGGAATAATCAAATTTTTTTGAGGAATGGAAATATTTATTGGGATTTTAGTAATATTCTGGTGTCAGTTTTCTGGCTTTAGGTGTATCTTCAGAAATCCTTCCTTGTTTGTTAGTCTACTTATTTTAAATACAGTTTGAGCACAATGGTTATTGACAAAAAAAAGAAGTGTCAGATATTAAAAGGATGACAGAATTTCTGAGAAAAATACAACCTTTTAAATTTTGTTTACATTTTCACTGAAAAGGAAAACCTGCATAATAAGCTACCTTAATAAACAGAAATCAAAAAAAAAGTCACAAAAGTGATGAATAATTATCTATAAATCATGTAATTTATAGTAGAAGGGTAAATATATGTAATTTATTATAAAATATAAAACAGTACTGTTAGTAAATCAGTTTCATACTTTCAAAAATGTTGATGCCATCAATCCAAGCCAGTAAATTTGCTTTTATTTGGTTCAGTTTCCTGTCTTGAATTTAATCTAAACCAATTTTCTCACTGTGAAGTATTTTAATTTCAATGGAAGTTATATCAGCAGCAGGAAACAAGATCATAACTTTAATCATCAGATGCACTCATCACTCTCTACAACTGTCTGAGAAGAGGTTGCAGCCTGGTGGGGGTCAGTATCTTCTCCCGAGTAACAAGTGGCAGGACAAGAAGAAACGGCCTGAACTTGTGCCGGAGAAGGCTCAGATGGGATATCAGGAAAAATGTCTTTACTGAAAGGGTTGTAAAGCATTTGCAATGCCCAGGGCAGTGGTGGAGTCCTCATCCCTGGACGGGCTTAAAAGCTGTGTGGATGTTGCACTTGGGGACACAGGTCAGTGGCATCCTTGGCAGTGCTGGGGGAATGGTTGAACTCAATGGCCTTGGAGGTCCTTTCCAACCCAAATGATTCTGTGGTTCTGCAAACTTTCGGAAAGACAACTGAATGTTCGAGAGAAGCACAAAAGGTTACGGTGCAGGTCACGAAGGACAGAAAGTCTGTTTGGTCAGAGGGAATTGATTGCCACAGTATCTGTGAATCTGGTTGTTATCCTCTCTTCACTATAACTGATACATTGGGAAAACCTGGCACTGGTAAGGAAAGAATTAATAAAAGCCTCGGCTCTGTTTTAACCCTGAATAAGATTTCTGCGAGGATTTAAATGGAAGAGGAGTTGTATCTTCCTCTTTGATGTGTCATCAATTTTCCAGGCCATAGGTTTGATGTACAGAAAAGTTGGTACCACATTACAGAACAGCAGCTTCTCTCTTCCACTCACAAGAAAATACAGCTGCTGTCACTGCCAGTTCCTCACTGCTTGATGTATGGGGTGTAATTTCATGTGGAAGGTTCCACAGGAGTTAACCACTAGTTTATGTTAGGAAACCTGCAAACAACCTCAATTTACCACTACCTGAAACAGCAGCAAACCAAGCTTGAGCATCTCAAGTTATCATTACAGGGAAACGTGTCAGCAGTTAAAAAAAGAAAGGGAGAGAAATAAATGTGGTTGCTGAGAGGTTTTTTTTCCCACTGAATGAAATGACTTTATCCTTTTTTGAAAGTGTTTTTCTCAGTGAAGTAATGATACTTGAGGCTGGTAGCTGCAAGCCAGGGCCCACTTGTATGAAGAACTGCCCTATATCTCTCTCATTTGCTGTACTCCCTTTGTAAAAATGAGATTTATGCATTGACTTTAATTGAAACGTGTCTATCTGCAATGGTTCAAGATCAGCTCTATTCTTCTCTGAAATAATATGTGAAAATTGAGTCTTTCTAGCTTTATTTAATGTATTCTGTTTTAAAAATCACATTATCCTGGAGCCTGCTTTAAAACCTATTTATGTCATTATATTTTGGATTGCTCACTAATGGAAGGCTTAACTTGCCATTGGGTTTTATAACTGAAGAACAGTAGAAGACACATTAAGTTTTCTCCCTGATTTTAACTTGATGGAAGAAACACAGTGGGAAAATGCACTAATGGTAGCATTTACCAGCAGTAATTTCTGTTTATTAAGGCATCTTGTCAAGTCACATAACCTAAGCAGGGTAGGGAATGTTCAGTATTTTTATGGGGGAATTTTTGGGAAGGGATCAGGGATACACTATGGAGGAAATGGTTTGTAAGTGGTAGCAATCTACCTTATCATTATCGTTAATTTGTAACACATTATGATGATGTCTCTTATGTGGGCAATAAATGCAATTCTCATCTACTTCCTTGTTTCCTTAAACACTAAAAGGGATTTTTAAGACGAATTTTGCAATGCAGTGTGTTCTGCCTTCTGACATTGCACCAGGAACTGAGTCTGGATGTAGATATTCAGAAGGTAGTCAGAAGTTTTCGGTACAGTCATTTTTCACCAGAACCTGCTGATTCAGAAGACATGGAACTTTTCTGCCATGAGAGCACTTTTGCTGAATGACGTTTTGCTACAAGTTTCTCATGTCTAGGATGAATTTTTTGCACAATTTCTCTGTTTCAGTCCATGCTGGAAAACTGCAACCAGTGCCTACTATTCGTTTTTGTTCCATGAATGACACCTTGAAGGAAAATAGTGAGAACTCATATCTTTAAATCTAGTGATTATAGGAAAGAGCAGGGTGAGAACTGCTCTGTGATTAGGGATTTTTATTTATTCATTCAAGATCAGTCCCAAAACAAAAGATTTTTTCCACATTTTCTTTCTGAGGAACTGATTCCACTCATCTGCTTCCTAATTCTTTCTTTTCACTCTTAGAGAGCATGTTGCCTCATCATAATAGATTCTGCATTGAGTCCTTTGTTTCATTCTGATGCAAGAGGAGGAATTATAAAATTGATTATTCTCCAAAGAAAGCATCTGCCTTGGTCTGTTACCACTAACTCCACCTCAATATATTTTGATTACAGTCTGCTTTACTTTACAGTGATAAAGGTTGCAGTGGATAAGGAAGAGTTCCCTGTTTCTGTTCCAGCTGCCCTAATAACTTGATGATTTTTCTGTTTAAAATTTACATGGGGTTTTGTGTGTTTAATTTTCATTCTAACAATATGGATTTAATTTAAAAGACTTTTTGTTTTAAGACTATTGCTATCTGATGCCTGATATTCTTTTCTTTGGACTTCAGCTTCTATAAGTGAAAAAAACACCCACCAGCTTAGCAAAAAAAAAAAAAAAGTATAAAAAACAATGCTGCACCAGCATACAAACCTATGCAGGAGATTGTGTTATATACAGGAAGCTTCTGTATTTTTTCAGTACACCAGAATATGTTTAATACAGAAATAAAATTTAGCTTTCCTTCATTTCAGAGCCAATGCTCAATAAATAATACATTGTAACACCTAAAAAATTAATAATTGCAGCTCACAGATTTTGCAGCATTCACTCCTGAAACAAGTGGTAAAGCTTTTGGCCAATTCCTTAAAGGATATGACAATGTAAAAATGACTGTATTGGACCACAACAAAGGTGTCTTTAGGCTGATGTCCTGTCAGTGCATTTTGTCTGTAATGGTTGTTTGGGGAAGAACAAAATAAGAGACATTAAAACTTCTGCTTAGAAATCCTCACATCCTCTGGCAGCATGAAGAGTGCTTTTTTTGTGAGGCGACATCTTTGAGTTTACTGCAACCAATTTTAAAAAATCAAATTTTTAATCTAGTTATATGCTTTGCCATTTACCATGTCATGGGGCAATCATAAAAATAACTACAATCAATGTACAAAAGTACCTTACTGCTAGATAATTTGCCCTGTATCTCTAGGTGCCTTCCCTGTACTCTTTAAATTTCATGAAGTACAGTAAAAAAAACCCCGCATTACACACCAGTGTTCTTCTCATAAGCCTTTTTGATCCAAATAAATGCTCCTCAGACCCCACTACTCCCTTTGTTTGGTTCAGGTAACTAAATCTATCAGCTATTTATTCTAAAATACACTGTAATCTACATGCAGCATGCATAGATAAAATAAATACAAATAAACCAAAGGAAATGTCTTGCATACTCCAATCACATAGTCCTTTGTGACCTGATAGAGGAAAGTTTTCTTAGTAAATTGTAGGAAAACAAACTCAGAAATGCAACATATTTTGTTCAGAACCATAAAGGCTGCACATGGGCTGGCTGTGACTTCATGAATTGTATATGAAACTCACTCAGGTTCTCCCCCTAGCCCTCCCACCCGAAGCAGATCATAAATATAGGGACATTTAAATTATCCTTGTGTTTTACCAAACAGTGTTTTCCATATGGAAGCTTCTTGCTGGAAAGCAAAAGGGTTTATAAAGTCTTTGAGATCTAAAGCATGTCATAGTTTAAGAAACCAAACCTTAATTTCCAGAACTGATATTAGCTGCATATCTGATTATAGATATGTTTATCCTTATGAAAACATCATATATTAAATTAACATTTTCCCTCCCTGAAATTGAGAATACAAGGGAAAAATCTCCAAAAGAACCTTACATTTTACTGATTCAATACTTTCACTTAAAAAAAACTTTAAAATCAAAGAGTATTTTTACATTTTCCATGTTTGAATCTTTTCCAGAAGATCCCTCATATGATGTCTAAAAATATTTTCTGGTCCGTAGCCTAAATTAGCTCATAGCTAACATCTCTCATTTGTTTCACAGCAAAAATTTTATTTAATTTTAATGTCTTTTCCTTTCCTCGTTCCTTCTGACCTTGAGTCATTAAACTTTCAGAAACTGAACACAGATGAAATCTTTCTCAGACCTCATTTAGAGATGTTCTAAAATTTTTTTTCTCCTCCTGATATACTCCATAATTATTGGTGTCTCCACCCATTCAAACTTGCTGTGAGTGTTAATGCAGTTAAGAGAGCTCATAGATTTTTGAAAAAAACCCCGTCTTTGTCTCCTACTATTCACAGAATAAAAGAATGAAAAAAATACTCTGAGCTGGAAGGAACCCAGGAGGATATTTGAGTCCAACTCCCGGTCCTGCACAGGACCCTTCCCAGAAATCTCACCATGTACCTGAGAGCTTTGTCCAAGTGCTTCTGGAACTCTGTCAGGTTTGGTGCTGACCATTCCCCTGGGGAGCCTGTTCCAGTGCCCAACCACCCTCTGGGGAAGAACCTTCTCCTTATATCCACCTAAACCTCCCCTGGCACAGCTTCAGGCCATTCCCTGGTGTCCTGTCCCTGGTCACACACAGCAGAGATCAGTGCCTGCCCCTGCTCTGCCCTCACGGGGAAGTGGTAACTGCACTGAGGTCTCCCCTCAGTCTCCTCTTCTCCAGCTGAGCAGAGCCAGGGCCCTCAGCCACTCCTCACACGGCTTCCCCTCAAGGTCCTTCACCATCCTCACTGCCCTCCTCTGGACACTGTCTAATAGTTTTATTTCTTTCTCATACTGAGGCACCCAAAACTGCTCACAATATTCAAGGTGAGGCCGCCCCAGCCCAGACCAGAGCAGGACAATCCCTCTCTTGCCTGGCTGGTGATGCTGGGCCTGGTGCCCCCAGGACAGGGATGTCCCTCCTGGCTGCCAGGGCACTGCTGACTCATGTTCAACTTGCCACTGGCCAGGACCCCCAGGTTCCTTTCCATGGCACTGCTTTCCAGGATCTCATTCCCCAGTCTGTCTGTACACCCAGGGCTGCCCCATCCCAGGTGAAGAATCTGTCACTTTCCCTTGTTGGACTTCGCATATTTGGTGTCTATGAGTTAAGATTCTAATTGGCAGAAAAATAATTGCAAATGATGATTTATTTGACTAGCCAATCTAAAAATTCATAATTAGTTATAAGGATGTTTGTCATTTTTCAAAGCTAAAGAAACAGAAATAAACATTCCAGTCTTCAGGCATGAACTTTTGAAAAGACAATACATTTTAGAAGACAACTCCTAAGGGCTTGTGGGTACAAAACCACAAGAAAGACCAGAACGGTTCAAACTCTTTGGTATTTCAGAAATAAAATAGTAGCAATATAATGCTTGTCTAGTTATTGAAATAGTCTAATTTTGATACAATATCATTCTCATATATATAAAAATATGCAAATGCTTTATTAATAATAAAATCAGGCATGTTCAATATGCCCTGACCATGTTTTAGAAAGTTATTTAATGTTGTAAATAGATAGAGGCAAGTTTGCCTGTTAAATTTTTAAATAAATTATATTTAGCTCTTCTTTTTCCATTACAATGTCTCTTCCTGTGGTGCAGGTTTTGTTTTTAGACTCTCTACTTTCTTTGCCAGCTTCTCTGTGCTAGTAATATTTATGTGTTTCTTCTTTTTTCATGAACTGCATGAACTAATCCCCAAATCCACCGACTTTACCACATTATATTTTTTTAATGTCCATCTTCTACACTGGTCTCATTGAAACCTCAATGTTTATAAAAAAACATGAGTTAAAACACTGAAAGGGTGGACTTAAATTAAAATTATGTGAATCATATTAAAATGATATGGAATCACTGGTCTCTGTGTTAAAACTACTGTGGTAATTTTGTTAGAGTGTTTAAAGTGTAGGATTTTGGGGGTAAAGATTCTACTGGAAACAGATTTATTATGCCATCACACCAGCACCCAGGAGAGTACGAATGTGTGGAAGTTCTTGGGTGAATAAAGAAGGATAGGAAGCTCAGGTTGAGATATTCACATCAGGGCTACTATTAGCATAACAAATATTGTGTAAGCTTGCAGCGCACTCTCCAACCTTGAAAAATAGGTGTAGGACTGCTTTCAAAGTTTTTGATATAAATAAAATTCAGAACAAATTAGAAGGAGACTGGGATTCTATTCTGACTGCTCTCACACCTGCAGGAGTATCAAAACATTTTTCCTATTGGCTTCTGAGCCCACTCAGATGTATATATTTTGAAGATTATTACTGGTTTTTTTAGTATTGCTCTATTGTCAAAAGTATTTATTTCAGAATAAATATATGGCCTCAGCCTTATTTTAAGCACGGCATTTTCTATTCAGTGGTTAATAAAATATTATTAAGAGGTATTTAGGAATTATATTGAAAGTAAAAGACAGGATTAAGTTTATTATTCAAAGAAAACATATATATTTCTATGCCAGCATAAGCATCATGTACACCTTTTTAGATAGTTAATAAATATAGGATAAGTATGTTTAGAAACAAAGAAAAATTAAATGCAGGATCTGAACCCCTTTTTTGTTTTCAAAAGACATGAGAACTTTAAAGTTGCATAGTTACTCATGCATATCAGGCTTACATTTGCTCAGCTGGGGCAACCTGCATTTGCTTAGCCACAGATGGATATAAAGAAGATGCTATTCATCTGAAACAATGATCCTTTTACTTATCATAGCTGCTGTGTGATGTACATGTCCCATTTAAATGAAATGATCTTCACAGTGTCATAAAATATTCATTAAAAATTTTCAGGCAACTTGCAATTCAAAATGTTTCACAATATCTGCTATGGATTAAAAGGGTTTTGTTTGGTTTGATTTGGATTTTTTTAACCATTTCTAAACTGACACTGTTTTCACATGTATATGCATTTATTCAAGTATCAGTCTTATCAATTTATTCTATTTTCACATCCTGCTTTAAAGCCACATTTTGTGCTTTGTGTGTGGCATAAATTAGAGTCAAGGGTCCCTAATTCATAGACCTGTAAAAATTTGGTGTACTATCATTTGGATTTCCAAAGGAAAAAAGTCACAAAAGTATTCAATGACAGTTTGGATTTGTCAGTTGTGAGTGTTAATTTATATGGAAAAAAGGTAATGGATGAGGAAAACCATGGGACCAAGGAGAATATTTTCAACAGACAGCACGAAATACCAATACCATTTTTGTGTTGGTTTTCAAAATTAATTCACTCTGGAAAATGACTTTGGAGCTGATGTTAGTAGCAATGAAGATGCCAGCATATTCCAACTGAGGCAGCTCTCCTGCTGGGGAGCCCAGATAGTGTTGGTTATAGGCAGGTCTAATTCCCAAGGCTCCAGCTGAGCTATGTGGTTTCATGCCAGTGATGATTGAATGTCCTTTTCCTCTGGGAAGCATTCCACCAACTTGCAACCATCATTCAGAAATAATTTCTGCACATCCAGCAGCCAAGTCTGCGGAATACCTGGTGAAACTGGACAAAACTGTTGTTGCGCATCAGATGTTTGGAGACTTCTTTGTCCTTCATCCTCCTGGTATAAGGAGCCACAAATCAGTTATTCCTTTTCCTTAGAAGAAGTGACCAGCTATGCCTACCCTGATAATACTTTCTGGATTAATATGCAGTTGGGTGTAGCAGAAAATGTAAATTCTTATCTTAAGGAGCACACAGAGGAACATGGGTTGCAATTCCCACTACTTATACACCGATTTCCTTATCTTGCATCATAATTCAGTGATTAAAAAGATCAGTGTACCTCAATTCCTTGTGTACCCTGTTCTGGGGAGGGGCTGCTAAATCCCCGGGTGAGAGGTGAAAAAGACTAAAGAGGCCAAAGAAGTTCCTTGCCCTGGTGATTTGGAGGAGCCTGTGGCAAAGGGCTGTCACGGATGAACTGGTGGGACAAAATGAAGGAAGCTTTTATTCACCTTTTTCCCAAGGAGATGAATGTAAGGTGTTCTCACTTCATTACTTTGAGTGTTCTCTTGCCACCTTTCTCAAATTCTGTACCTCTCCAGATTCATTTTATAAATGGTCATAGAAACACAGAACCATTCAGATTGGAAAAGATCTGTAAGATCATCAAGTTCAGCCCTTAACCCAGGGCTACAAAGGCCTCCACCAAACCGTGTCCCCACATTCACACTCCTTTGGAACACTTCCACTTTTGCGCACTACAATAGAATATTTGATGTTTAATACAATCATACGATGCTTTCAATTTATTTCGGTCCTCTTGGATCCTGTGGATTTGATGAGGATGTAAATGATGTATTAACTTGTGGCTGTCTCAGGCAAGAGGAAAAACATTTACTATAAGTTCTGCCTGTCCTCTGAGCATTTTTATTTCAATTCTAACTACAGATTTTGTGATGCAGGCATAGCTCTAAAAGGAAGCAGAATGAGATCCGATGCAGAATAGTTTGGGGTGTTTTAAAAGAAAAAAATGCCTGGCAAGAGAAAGCAGCAGGTAGTGAAGCAAATTGAATTAATTTGTGGTACAGGGCCTCAGAAAGCTGGATATGTGTAGACATAAGCCATATGAACAGCATCTCTGCTAGCTGCTTCAGCTTCTAAGAACAAACTAGGCAGATCACATCAGGCATCAATTTATACTTCATAAACCACTAACAGTAATCAGATGGAGGTGGCTAAAAATCTGTCAAAATTTAAAAAGACAAAAACCAAAAAAACAGGTGTCTGTCCTGGAAATAAAAGTGTCCAAATATGCATAGTACTTAAAAGTAATGTATCTGAAAACAAATAATACAGAAGACATGAGTGTGACTGCACACAGATTTATTGCCCTATAATATATATAGACTGAATGAGCTTTTTCTTACAGAGTTACCCTCTGTGGGTATCTATGAATTTATAATGCTGCTTCTTAGCATTTATATTTGTCTACACTAAAGATGCAATAATTTATTAACATGGTAATAAATGTTTAATACTTCTTCTCTTTATCATTTTATAAAAATATCTCCCTAGCCTCTGTTTCTTGAAAATATGAGAAGGACAAACATTAAACTAAAACAATGCTGTTTGAAAAATGGATGTTTTTAGATGCAGGTTTTTTAAAATGTCTCACATATTGTTCATAACCTCCGTTGTGGATGTTGTTGAAAGCAGCTGAGATGCTCAGTGTTGGATTTCCTGTGTTGTGACTGATAATTACGTTTCAGGTCGGGTACTTTTTAGAACAAGTACCTATATAGTAGCTATAGATGAATTTTAATACCAGAAAAACAAAAAGGAAAGAAAATGGCTTAAAAATCAAGCAATATTAAAAAAATTCTGTTTGACCCTTTTTTTATTATTTTCCTTCCATTTAATTAGAATTCACATATTTTGCTTTTGAAAAGCTTTCATTCACAACTCTTATTGTTTGGTAGATACATTTACTTTTCAAATTATTTGAAATTCAAACTTCTGAGGAAAAACAACAAAGAAAATGTAACTTCCCATATTTTTCTGATTGCTGATGATATCCCTGTGGTCACTGAATACCCAAGTTTACTTTCCTGGTTATTCAAAGTGAATGAACTTCAGATGTCATGTTGGAAAGGATGTGAAAGTTTGTGTCTTTCTGCATAAATTGGAATTGCACTTTCAGCTTGCCACCTGTTCCAAATGACAGAATGTAGTTTTCCTGAAGTCTCATGCAACTTTCCAAAAATTTCTGAAAGCAGTTAATATTCAGCCATAAAACATAAAACAGTCTCTTCAGAAGAAAGGTGCTCCAGGTGGTTAAGAGAAGCCTTCTTCTGTTGCATCAAGTTAAATGAATTTGGTACTCCTAAGTGCACCAGAAATCAAATTAGGCACTCCAGTCAATGGCATTTTGTAGCACCATGAACACGTTTATGAATCATTCTTGTAAATCATGTTTTATGTTTTTGTCATGGCAATTTTCATCTGTATGCAATATCAGTTCAACCGTATTTACCAAATGCTAAAAACATGTAAGATTTTAATACAAAAATTGATACAGTGGCTTTTAAAAATTAAGAAGTGAAGACAAAGAAAGATGCTTAATTCATATTTTCCTTCATTTATCAGTTCTGAATTATCAATATACTGCCAATGCATTGTTGCAGAAGTAGCCATAAAACAAACTTTGCGCTCACATTCTGAGCTGATATTTGTATGAGTGAATTACCCATATGTTCTTTTTCCTATTTCTGTTTAATGGTGGTGATATAATTATTTTTTTCTTCCCTCTCTCTTTCTCCTCCCCAGCAATGACAATGCAGTTCATTAGCCATCGGTTCCCTGACTACCATGATCCAACTATAGGTGAGTACAGATTATTCTCCCTTTCAGTCTCTCTGCCTGTGTGAGATTGTGAGACAGTGAGAAGCTGCTTCTAAAAGGCACTTAGGTGGAAACAAGATTTGCAAAGTTTAGATTACACCTTAATTTTGTGCTGAGTATTGAGTTGTGTCGTGGTCTTACCATAGATAACTTCTTCCTGAAGTGCTTTACACGAAAATCTCTCTCAAAAAAAGGGCTCTGCGTTCATGCACTGTAACTACTAATGTTGTGCATTTATAACTGCAGAATATGAAACAAATCTACTAAAGAATGTAAAAACTCCAGTCTGGAGTGGGGTTTGTTTGTTTGTTTGTTTTTTAAGTTCTGTTATTTTTAGTACTATTTTCCACTATTAAAGTCTTAGCTGACCTTCTCTAGGAACATCAAGTGACTACTCAATTTAAGAGAGCTGTGCTCTGGGATTGCACACTTTGCTAACTTCATTGGGTTTCCCTACTTTATAAATTTTGGTAATAATAGAAATTCACACATATCAGCTTTACACTTTATTACAATACACTTTTTAATCTGAAATAAACTTTAAATGTTGACTGACTGTCAGAACTGCATGTTTATTTATTTAAGAGTGCCTTTATTACTTAGTTTTACTTATGCTTGTATTTATGCACACTATCCATGTGCAATATTTAATTATAACAAGGAAAAAATGGCGGAATCTGGGTCCAATAAGTGGAAAAGGCACAAAACCCCTCCACATTAACAAAGATTTCTTTGGGGAAAAAAGAAGAAATTAACCCCCCTCAGTAAAAAACTTTTTGTTTTCTTTGAAATTTTCAAATATTTCAAACTCACCTTTAACTTCTACAAAATTACTGTATTGCTAAATAGAGCAGCTAATGACAGCTTTTTTTTTTATTAGTTATTTCCATAGTATTCCACATTTCCTGGATGTTAACTCTTGGTAAATGGTCATAATTTTAATAATGAAAAAATACATAAACTCCTCATGTCATTAGTAATTTTATAACTGTTAAAAAAATTGAAAAATACCAATGGGATGTGTCAGCTCTAAAGGAGGCAAAACTACTGTGGAATTGCTGCAAATTCATTTGCTGCTCTCAGAAAAAAAAAAAATGAAATCATTAAATCTAATTGGAAAGAGGAACATTATTAGTTATCGACACCATTAAGTTATGTACATACATCCATCTTTATTATTAGCTATTCACCTGCCATCAGTATTTATCCCTATATTGTATCTCGTCATAATCTTAACTTATTGGTCTCTAGACACCACCACAATATGAATAATAGATAATCATAAAGAGAAGGAAAGCTTATGGTGCATTCTAAGTACATACTGCAGGAATGCCTGGAGGACCTAATCAGGATGAAGGTCTCCTTGAGTGAGAAAGAGCTCCTACTCAGTAAAACCAACACTAAAGAAGAGAAGAGAGGATAAAAGTAAACAGGGAACTATGAATTCCATCTCTCCCAGCTGGCTAGGCACAGATCTAGAAGTACAAGTTTTTCTCTTCAGCACTTCTGTGTGTCAGAACATGCTGAGGACATCCTGAAAAAGTCTTATTACTGTCTGGGCTCCAAAACACACACTAAACAGAAGAGAATAACCTTGGGCTAAGTATGTATGTTTTCCCTTGGGTAAATTTGTGGTATGACCCCTTAAAATTGGACATAAAACCAAGAAAACAAGTAGAAGGAATCACTTGCTGTCACACCTATAATAACAAACAGATAATTTTCAAATGTCAGCCCATTGAAAAAGTTTATATCATTGAGACTGTTTTTGGTACTTTTAAGTTACTCGTCTCAACTCACAGAATTAATCTCATGTTTAGTCACACATCCCTTGGTAGGGATATTTTTATTATTTAGACTATCAGCCTGAAAAAAATAAAGGGGATCTAAAATGAGTACATCCAGGGTCAAGACTACGCTGATGTCAGGAGATACCAGAGAAAAGGTTATTTCTCGGAAGTCATGAGGAGCTGGACACAGATGCTCTGTGTCACAGGGAAGTTATCATCTTAGATCAGAGCAGTTATCTATCTAGTTTCTCACTATAACCCAGCAGCAGATGATGCAGAAATTAAAAAACAGGCCACATATGAAATCTACATTCAAGCTGGCTGAGTGACAAACCAGAAAATTAAACACAGTTTTTCATCTCTGTCTGAGATCCCTGATCTCGCTGGATATCAATTTATTGCCTTTCCTTTGTGCCATATATTTTAGGCCACTTCCATTCCTCAGCAATTTCTAGCTTGTTTATTGAACTTCTGGGCTGTCCTGAACTTTTTTGGGCACACTGACCTCACTTGTTTGTGTACTTCTTTGGAAATAGCCAGTTCTGCTTACCTGTGGCTTCATTTGTCTTTGGGCATTTTTAAGGAACAGAGGTTTCTGTAGAGGTCACTGAATGGGTGTTATTGTCCAGAAAAAAGTTCGACAGTGTGTTTAAATGGTAATCCACAGCTTCCCAGTATTAACCAAACTGTTGAGACTACAGTTCTACACCTGAGTTTTAAAATAAGGTAGATTGTTTCATTTGCTTGACATGGACATTAAGAATCTAATAAATACCTAGGTAATTTTTTTTCTGATGTTCTTGCTCTACCTATTCCATTCTCTGTGTTTTCTGTGGTATGAAATTGTGGTGGCAGTTACCATGATACTTAACTGTGCAAATTTAGCCAAGATTTGAAGAGGTAGAGCTGGCAGAATCGATGGTGTACCTCCCTGCACTTGATGGGGCTTTTTCTAATTAGCTCTCCCAAAACAGATAGATGGGCAGGACGCAGCAAAATAGAGGGGTCCTTGTAAACAGCATCATTGTCCCTGAAATCTCAGAAGTCTGTCACTTTCAGTTTTAAGGGCAAGTTGTTGATGCCCCTGGCTGCTACCAAAAAATTGATAGCCCCTTTGTCATTTTCAACTTTTCATTGTCAAATTTAAGCATTGGCATGCAGATGGAATAATAATTTCAGCTGGTTTTCATTTCTGTAGGTTCCTATGAAGTAGTTTGCCATCTCGGTAAAGATAGCAGACAATAAAATATTCCCCAAACACATGAGCATTGCAATGATATAATCTGGTTGATGTCCTAGTTGAAAAGCAGGGCCAAACCACATTCAGTCACAAAATAGAAAAGCCCCACAAAACCATCTTTTGTGGTCAATCAGGAACACATAAAAACCCTGAAACAAGGAATCGACAGTATTTTTTTTTTGCTTTGACTTAAAAATAAATGGCTGCTAATTGCGTTTCATATTTTATTTCACAAAAGCTCAAATCCTTTCAGTATTAAGAATTGTTCTGAATTTCTTTTTTGTGTAACGAACACATTTTATATCCTGGCCTACTCCTTACTCTACAGAAGCATGCACATGGGCAACTGGCTTCTGAAGGTTTTTAGAAGGTGTTTCTTTTCCTCCTTATTTTATTTGCATTTTATACTTCATCTATGAACTGATAAAACAGTGAGCTTTAAGAGGAGATTCTTTTTCTTTAAATGTAATCCAACATGAGGCTATGGTGAAAACTACTTACTGATACTGACCAGAGAATGCAGAGTCCCTTCACTTTAATATGCTGCCAAATATTCTTCACCTTCCCAGTTCTGCTCCCATCTAAACACACAGTTAGGGATTTATCCTAAACATTGTGCAGTAATAATCTTGTAGCTTTGAGGATGTAAGGTGTTATTTTTCACCTTTTTTTTTGCTGGAGTCCCCAGGAACATGGATTTTCTCTATCATTCCTTTTCATTGTGTTTCACCGTTATGTCACCAGCGCATCAGAGTTTTCTCTTTCTGCAATGATTCTTATCTCTAGCAATACAGTAGAAATGTATAATAGGAATACAATGGTGCTTTGTACTTGTATCTTTTTCTTCCGTTATCCACTGGCATTTCTGTAATATTACAGGGCATCTTGATCACAGAAAAGCTTCTGCTGCTACTGTGAGGTGATGCAGAATTTTTGCTAAAAGGATATTTCAGATTCTACTTTAAGGGATGCATATGCTTGTAGACTTGTATGTTATACATACATATACTTCAAATGTGTTTATTTTGATCTTGAAAGGGTTATTCAAATAGGTTTAGAATTATTTACATGCGTTTTTTCTCTGTGTATTTATGATTTATAAAAGGGATACCTGTATTTTTGAAGAACTTACTCAATATTGTGGTGTCACAAAAGTGCAAGACTTTCTTAAAGAAGATTACTATAAATTTATTTGAAGGAAGAGGCTGTCTTTTTTTTTCTGTCAGGGTTTTGTTTGCTTGTTTTTTTGGTTTGGTTTGGCTTTCCAAGTACATGGATCATTTTTATTTCAATAAGAGTTTATTGGAATAAATTGTCTCTACATTGTGGAACAGACAAAAGGTGTCAAAATAAATTTGCAGAATAAATGTTCCCTTCAGATGCAGGAAATTTTCTTTTATTTAATCTGATAGTCTCAGTTTGGAAAAGCTGACAAGACCTTGAGAAACTCAAACTGCAGATATTGTATATAGTTATAAATAAGTGTGCATACACATAAATGCAGAAATAGATGTGCCAGTATTCATTTAAAATATAAACATTGATTAAAAAGTTAAATGCTATCTGAATTGCTGATTTTAATGCTGTCACTTTGAGTTTAATGCCACTTCAAGATCAATTGGGTATAATGGCCAAATTTTAGGCTTGCTACGAGCATTGCAGTTCAAAATTTTGAGACAGAAACATACTACTTTTGTAAGTAAAGGAGGAAGGGAAGGATAAAATTAGTATTAGCTGTATGCAGAAAAAAATTAGAGCTTAGCACTTTATGAAAATGAAATTATTTTAGCACACATTTAATATTTAATTGTAGTCAACAATGGGCATAAGTTCCAAATGGCAGTGGATGTGATAATTTTCTGGAACAAATGGCTAAGAGCAATTTACAGTCTGCACAGTCTTTGGCAACATCACAGAGAGTTAATGCAAGTGGAGTGTCAGGAAAGGAAGCACGACATAGAGCAGCAAACTGGACAAGCTCCAAGATGCTCATTAACCATGTGACTAATCTTAAAATGAATACATAATGCAAACGAGATGTGAGAGCAGCTTCCTGTTTCGGTGAGATATCACTGCATGAGATTGTGTCAAATGAGCAGTTGAGGGCATTAAGGCTGTGTCAATGTCAAACTCTAATTGAAATGGGTGTGGGATGGAAAGCACTCTAGCATTAAGCACATGAATTTCCATGAGGCTTCCTAACGAAGTGGTGCATTCACCAATGCATCAAATAAAATGCATTTACTCATCTCTAATAAGATGTTGGAAGTGTGTGGGTGAATTTCAGAAAAAAAGATATAAAATGTAGCTGGAAATATTCTAGGTTTATATAAAGCTTGCCAAAAAATGCCTGTGCTATAAAAAATATTTGTTTTCAAGGTTCAATAATGAAAAAAGGATAAAGCAAGGGAAATACAAACTCATTAAAAATGAAAGAAGAAAAAGGTGGGACACATCTGCTAGATCTGGGGAGAGACATCTTGTCACAAAAGTACTCTTCACATTCGTGTTTAGGGTACAGCAACTTTCTAGAACATTTCTGCTCTTATATAAAACAATGAATGCATGTGTCGACCATCCCTAAATTAATTCTCATTCTCTTTTTTGTATAGAAAATAAAATATTTGGATTGAACTGAGCAAGCCACAATTGGATTTGAGCCCCAAGATTGTTTATTTTCCTTTTATTTCCTTTTTTTTTCCTTTCATTCATCATTCTCCATATATTTATTAGCCCTATCTGAGATAGGGATAAAAAACTCATATTAAATGATCAATTTTTCTCCAAAGACTCTCTCCCAAGGGTATTCAGACTGATTATGCAGATGTAGCAAAATTGCCTGTGTTTGTGTTCCATATTCATTGTTGTTCAAAACAAGAAATGAATATACAATACTGGTGTATGCATCTAAACCGTATTTCTAAACCTGTGTTTTATTAGTATTTTTCATTTTTCTATCTGTTGGTATTATCTGCATTATTAAGAGATTAATAGTCACTTTTGGTATAAAGAATTTTGACTCACATATATCAAAAAAACCCAGAGATTATGGCTGCTCTGTTTGACTAAGGCTCACATTTTGACATCCAAGTGTCTAAATGTCTATTTTAATGTCTGCACATGAATCATGTATCTTGGTTCCAGTTATGTGGGATTCAGGGAGATTTAGGAGTGGAGATTCAGCTCTATGCTCACTTCCTTTATCACAGGTTGTGAGAGACATTTGAGATGCTCTGGAGTGTGTGCAGAGAAGGGAACAGAGATGGAGAAAGGTCTGGAGCCCAAGTCTGATGAGGAGTGACCAAGGGAGCCGTGGGGTCTCAGCTGGGAGGAAAAGGAGGCTCAGGGGGGACCTTCTGGCTCTCCACAACTCCCCGACAGGAGGGGGCAGCCAGGTGGGGGTCGGGCTCTGCTCCCAGGGAACAATGGACAAGACAAAAGGAAATGGCCTGAACTTGCTCCAGAGAAGGTTTACATTGGATATTAGGTAAAAATTTTCCCTGAAAAGGTTTTTAAGCACTGGCACAGGCTGCAAGAGCAGTGATGGAGTTGCCAGTCCCCACCCCCAGAGGGATTTAAAACCCCTCTTGGTGTGGCACCTGGCATCATGGGTTAGTGGTGGTCCTGACAGTGCTGGGTTAACAGTTGTATTCTGTGATCTTAGGGCTCTTTTCCAACCTAAACTGTTCTGTGAAGGATTCTGTGTCCTGCAGTCCTGCTTTGGTTCAGGACCCCGACCCAGAAAGCTGTAGATCTTGCACGGGTCATATGTGGCTGATATCTGTCCCCCTGTGGGTGTGACATAGGGCCTGTGGATCACCAGAGCCCTTCTAGTCCAGTGAATGAAAACCAGAAAATATTCCCAAGAGCATATCAAACATCAAGACTCCTGTATGGGCAACTGGAGAGCATCCATACTTCAGAGTAAGGAGATTTTAGCTGCCTACCTTGCATATAGACACACATTTTGTAGCTTTCTAAATCTGGGTGCCTGAAGAGGAATTGTGGTGCCTTCTCTGACAGCTTGTCAGAACAAGGACCTTCAGAAATCATGGTGATACCTCTCAGAGTGTCTGGATAGAAGAAAATGAAGAGTGAGACTTGCTCTGCACAATCTTTGCCAAGGTGGATGTGTCTGGCAGAGTAGGCTCTTCCATAGTAAGATAAAAATAAGCCATGCATAGAAAAGCAGGGAGTAGCATTAAGAAATTAAGAACGGAAAAAGTGCCCAAACTGCTCACTTAGTTTAAATTTCAAGGAGGCACCTTCAAGAACACACCTTCTGCTTAGTGTTACTATTTTATCCTGCTGTGAAAAGAAATGGAAAATATTGGAAACTACAGACAGGAGACTGGAAAATCACAGCAGATTTTTCTCCCTCTGATGGAAAGAATTTGACTTTAAAACCAAAAAAATTCCCAATATTTCTCTTCGAAATATTTTTTTTTTAAAAGATGGTAGTTTGCCTCTAAGGTGCACGTTAATAATAGTTGGATAATCTCTCAACCTTTCATATGTTGCCTTAGGTGAATTCTCCAATCATGATGAAATTTGATTCTTTCTGTTGAGAATCTCAGTATTTTTCTTGTTAAGGGAATAGTCTGATCCTATTCTAAACAT
Organism: Gymnorhina tibicen; assembly: GCA_013399875.1. Lineage (NCBI taxonomy): Eukaryota > Metazoa > Chordata > Aves > Passeriformes > Artamidae > Gymnorhina > Gymnorhina tibicen. The sequence goes on along the minus strand of VXAZ01008958.1, from coordinate 61,998 downwards.
GCTATGTTAGTCCCATACATAATCTCCTGCTCTAATGCGAAACATTATTTCTTTGAACTTTGCTTTCATAAGACACGTATTCAGTCCTAAATCGTTTGCAGACTTAATGTAAGAAATTACCAAAGCAACAAGTTGCATTTTTCTGCCTGGACTCCAGGAGAATCACCCCTAAAATCCTGATCATGCACTTAATGTCCAACATTCAGGCTTTCTTATAAATACAACTCATGCAATTATTTTGAGGGCTGTTTACATCAGGTTATAGTTCTTTGTCAATTAACATTTTCAAAGACTCATGAAATGCTGCTTAATCTACTAATTTTCTTTTACTAACATCTCTGATACAAACAATATCAGAGAAGCAAATGCAGTCAGTGTCTTTCTAGAGTGTGGGTGCCCCAGAGGGCTGATTCTCCAGTCATCATCTCCCCCCTCAAGTCACCAAACACCTTCTCAAGGTTTGGAAGTTGGTCAGAACGCCTTGAAGAGCGTTTTGTCTTGGAACTTAGGCTTGGCAATGCAGTGGTCTCTGTCCATCTCGCACACCCTTACAAAACTCAACACAGCAGCTCTACTGGCAGATTCACTTCAGACACAGCAGTGCCAGACAGCAGCTACAGCTACGAGCCTGTGCACCATGCTGCGAAGTCTCAGAGGACAAAATAAGGTAGAGATCAAGTGCAGAGCTATCTATCTAGAGCTATTAATATTATAATATATTAATATACATAGATATTAGTATCTCTATGTAGCTATTAATACCTAGAGCTATTTTTTACCCTAAATCATGGACGAGGAATGATGTATGAGCTATCACCTGCTAGGAACAGACACTGGAGACTCTGAAACAGTCTGTAGTTTTGTGAGATGAAATAAGCCAAATCTAAAAACTCATTTGTGAAGAAAAAGAGGAAATCTCACTCTTCATCTCTGCCCTTTTCCCAATCTCTATGCCTCTCTGGCATTCATTGTACAGTTTTTCAACCTGATTCAACAGTATTCCAGAAGAAAATTAAGCCACCCCAACATGGAATAATTGCCTACCAGGTTATAAGTTTAATAATTTTGGTAAAAAATATATTTCTCAATGCTCAAATATTTTTCTCAAATATATTTCTCAAAAAGTCAAAAGGGATCATGTGCAAACACATATGGGGAAATAGGGGAAGAAGTAGGAATGAAAGAGAACAGAGATGGTTTTATTTCTGGGACAGGCAAGGTGTGAAAACCCAGTCAACCATCTCATGCATTCACTCTCAGACACCAGTACATGAGCCAAAATTCCTCCCCAAGGTGATCTGTGTTGTCAAAAATAACAGCAACAATTTCCTGTACCATGGTGTGGGATTCCTTGGGCTATTTTCCATCTCCAAATGAGGAAAACTGGTTAAATGGTCTTTTGACCTTCCATGGCTCTACTCTTTATATTCTCATTTATCTAATCGGAATTACCTTAACTGATAATCTTGCTGGTGATATGACTTCCCTTTCTCCATTGTTTTAGAGATTAAGAAGACAAACAAATAACTCTGTTTATTATGATTCATTATTATTATTTAATAATTATATAAAACCTGGCAGATGGCAAGTGCTGGTGAGTAGAGTTAAATCTAGTTGGTGGCCAGCTACGAGGGGTGCTGTGATTCTATGATTCTATTTCTCCAACATCTCTGCCCAACAAGTGCTTACCATGGCTTGAAGAGGAGAGAAAAGTGTTTACACAGCACCCTGTGTGCTGTCATGAGAGATCTATGCTTGCCTCATGTTCACATGCAAAAAAGCTCCAACACCCCTTAGCTCCTAATGGTTCATATTTATTGTTTTCCATACTCTGTTAACTTTCTTTGTGTTAGAAGTAAAATATATTCCTGCCTTGGCCATCTTGTCTTCTTCACTGAATAAAGGGTCAATGGAGGATCAAAGTATGGTGTGTTACCCTTCTATTTCTTCTAGAAACCTGAGATTAATTATGTATCTGCTAAATACAGAGAGAAGAAAAATAATCAAAAACTCTATGGAAGTGTGACCTTGTGGTTGCTCTCCCTAAGCACTGATTAGTCAGATTAAAACTGAGGAAGGAAGACAAAAGCCTTTTCTTATAAATGTGGCAATACAAAAGCATTTCTGTGCTTTATTTTTATAATAATAGTAATAGTAAGAATAATGATAATAATGAAACAATTTTATTAAAATTATTTTGTAATATCTGCCATATTCAGAGTGTAGAAAGAGTCAGCCAAGAATAGAAACCATTATTAAAACATTTTTGTCTGTTCTACTTAAAATAGTCTATTTTTTTCTTCGTACCAGCTTTGTACAGGGCAGAAGACCTCCAATTCAGCAATGGGTGGTTTTGGTTTGACTCCACTGAAGAATCTTCACTTCCCCCTGTTTTAATCCACCAAGTCTCTGATTGATCCATCCAGTAGTTTGAAACAGCAAAAGAACTTAAATGGTTCTTCTGCTGACAGAGGAGTTTATTCTCAGAGCTGAGCTCTTCAGTCCTCCTTTCAAGCCTACAATGATAACCCAACATTAACCCAAAAAAGAAAATTGGGACAATATCTCCTTCTTACGTTCTTCTCTGCTCTCTTGTAGAAGAGTTTCACTGGCACAATTTCATTGGGTTGAACCCCTCACATGATCTTGGGGATTCAGCTCCAAATCGGTAGATCCTGACTGCTTTTGGCTATGAGGAAGGTCTCCTTCTGGATGGTGATGCTAAAACAGGAGAGGTTATATGTTTATCCAGAACCTTTATCCATAGTGAAGCCACACACACATTGCAGTTTCTAATTAGTAATGTAAGCACGCAAAGGGCTAGAACGTGCACCAACATCTGCATCTCACGTCAGTTAGATGGATAATGCTCCCAAAGGTGAAATACAATAAAGAAAGCCTAGGTTCTTGGGGCTAAAATGGGGTGGAGTGTCACGTTATGTGGCAGCTGAAGATGTCTGAAGGTCCTGGGAATTAGATGGCTCAAGATGGAGTGAACACCAATGTCACTCTGTGGCTTATCCCCGTGGTTCTGCTGTAGGTGTCACAACACTCATACAGTGACTATGATCACCACTAGGGTCATGAACTTAGAAGGACTTAAAACGAGACTTGCAGCCCATGAACAGGGAAAACTTGCTTACCTATATCCTGTATATTGTGATTAGCAAAATTATCCCCTAAATGATTTCTGAAATTGAAAGAGGCACCCATTCCACGGTTTTCTAGAGGCAGATGATTTATCACACTCCATTCAAAATTCTTCGTCGCAGGACAAATGTTTCCATTAACCTTTCTTTCATGGAAGCCAGCAGCCATCTACACCTTACTAAATCCAAGGCACCATCCGTGCTAATAACCATGCAGATGTAGTCAACTCGCTAATTACTTCCCCTGAAATGACAAGAAGTGAATTCTTAGCTGTCAGATCCTCCCACTCAGTAGCACAAGCACGGACTTGAAAGAGTAGTGAAATTGCTACCTGCTATTCTTGTTCCCCAAGATAAGGGTACTTGGACTCCTGTTAATTATCATGTTTTGATTAAACAGGAGTACTTTGTTCACTTTGTTCATGTACACCTTTGAATGAAATGAAATTTTTCTGGAAGCAGAGAAAGTAATGATACGCTTTTATTAAATGTTAGTAGCATTATCTACATTGCACATAGTTTCTAAAAGTAAGTGCAAAGGTTTGCCTGAGTTATTTTTAACCTTAACTTGCAAAATTGCTAACTTTTGAAGAGAATTTGTAGTTTCTCTGGGAGACACTTAACAAGTAAAATTTAGCCTGTTTGGAGGATGGCACTGCGAGTTCTGATGAAGAGCTAAGTGAGTTTTCCGGGAAACAAGCTCTGTCCTGTATAATAATACAAACTTAGTCACATATGTTCATATTTGCAGATTAAAATCATAAATGGTGGTTTTGTTGATTACAGCATTTGCATCATAACTGAAAGGTGCTTCACTGGACCAAGTTATTGAGATACACCCTCAGTCTTTCATTTAAAGCCCTGCTGTGTTGCAGCAAAAAGTCATCATTTAAAGGAGGTGACAACCTGCACCCAGAAGAATCGTATGTGTTACGATGTGTTGGGATGTAAGAATAGAATGAGCTTCTCCATCCATGTGTTTGGAGAAATGAAGGAGGAGGAGTGTTTTCCGGACTTCATCGTGGTTATATAAATTGCAATTTGATCTTGCTCAGAACTTGTAACCACTCTTTGGCTTTGTGAACATGCATTTTGCTTTGATTAATAATAGTTTTATTTTGGAGGGGGAAATGCTTATCTGCAACTAGAAAATAAAATGTTGCAAACAGTAAAAAATTAATACATAGTCTAGCATTATAAAAATACCTAACGTTTCTGTAGAAGGATATATTTGCATTGGTGCTTTTTGTGTTTAATTTTCAATCTGCTCATGGCCCTAATATTTTTTTCAGGAGTGGATAAACTCACATCTACTGTTATGGTCACATATCCTGCTGTAATTTTTATAAACTTTGTTTATAAACTTATAAAGTTTATAAACTTTGGGCCCTGATGGCAGAGATCTGACTGGGTGCAAGGTGCTGATGACCAGACAAGGTAGCAAAGAGTTTGCCTTCCTGCCTAACAAGGCTTTATATTTTTGACCTCCTTTGTCTGAAAATAGGTGTCTTACCCTGAATTTTCTATTGTACATTGTGCTTTGTATCCTTGTTGATTGCTACATATAGAAGAAAACCTCTCCTATGTGAAGCTTTTCAACACATTCATTCTTAATTTTAGTTCTTGAAAGCTCTGCAGGCCATTGTCTTCTTCTCCAACTGCTTTGTTAATAAACTTCATGACCATGAGAACCCAAAGGGAGAAGAGAAACTAAATTTAACAGGCTCAAAGTTCAATTCCCTCAGGTTTCTGATCACACGAGACATTTTAGAGCACAGATAGTGTTGGGCTTTTTTTTTCTTTTTTTGTACTTACCACAGACTAAGTGAGATTAAGCTGCTTCTTCCAGTGCTCTTCAGCAAAGAACTAAAGGGTCCCACAGTAATGAAATGGCAAGCTGATATTCAAGGAGAAGTGCTTCTACACATCTATAGGTAAAACAGAAAAAAACCTCTAAAAATAGAAGATGGAATGTGCAATGCATAACCCATTTCCCAATTTTAAAGGCACTGGGCACATTTCAGGTCACCAAGAAAGCTGGCATGCACTTACCCAAAGCTGAAAATCAATCAGGCTGCTTCAGCAGCTCAGTGTTATCAGCCCTGCCCTGCAGAGCACAGATCTGAAACATTAGGCAGCCCAACAAGAGGGAGAAAGTTAATTTGAGAGCAGCTGTTTTAAGACAGATACATAATGGCATTAGGAGAGGAGCACTGTGGTGAGGTGAGAACTGAACAGAAATGCCCATTAGGCTGAGGAAGCTTTTAGGTGAATTATTGGAAACAGATGCAGCCAAAGCCTAGGGTAAGGAATGAGACAAGAATGTGATGAAGATGACTGTTAAAATCTACTAATAATGAATACTCCGGCTGCATGGGACTTACTGGACCTAAATTGAAGTTTTCATTCTTCTACAATGATTCTGGATGCTCAACAGGTTGCCCAGGGAGGTTTTGGACTCCTCATCCCTGGAAGTGTTCAAGGGCAGGTTGGGCAGGGCTTTGAGCAAATTGGTCTAGTGGGAGGTGTCCCTGCCCATGTCAGGGGAGCTGGAAGGACATTCTTTAAGGTCCCTTCCAATTCAAACAATTCTGTGATTCTATGATTCTCTGTCCTGTGTCCCTCCAAGCATCTAGACACCATTTTTCATTGATTAGGATCAAATGCAGAGATTTATTTGAGGATCTGGACAGAATCTAGTTATGCTTCTTTCCACTGAAGATATTAACAGTTCTTATATTAGGAGGACAAAATCAACTAAAAGTTGTTCTGCCCTTTTGTTTTCAAACATAGATAATAAAATAATTTTTTTTTAAATTATTTTTATTTGCATCTTCACTCATTAAAATTATGAACTGCAGAATCACAGAATAGTTTTCATTGGAAGGGACCTCAAATATAATTCATGCGAAAACCCCTGCCATGGCTAGGGACACCTTCCACTGGACCAGGTTTCAGCCCTGTCCAGCCTGGCTTTGAACACTGCCAGGGGTGGGGCAGCCACAGCTTCTCTGGGAAACCTGTGCCAGTGAGCAATCAAGGATTATTTTATATGTGCAATTGAAGGTACAGAAACCTCTAAAACAGAACACAGCAGTTAGTAAAGGCATGTCATGACACTGAACAAAGGCTAAGTAAAGGAAATGAAGCATTGTGTTTTCAATTGAAATTAAGGAGAGATGGAATCTACAACATGATATGCATTTGAATTTAGCAAGGCCATTTGAAAACATTACAAAGTAGTTTCTGAAGACATATGTAGCCAAAGCCTTGGTTTACTATCTTATCTGTAAATATGTTTATGGCAATTTGAATGCTAAAATGAAAACTGAGAGATAGAGATTTCTGTATTTATCATGCAACTGAATGTGTAATGAATAAATGTATGAATTCCTTTTACGATAAGCACTTAACATGAATAATGCTTTATTTTTTCTCAGATTATTTTAATTTTCTCAAGGCCTACACTACAGGTTTTTTTACAGGATAGCAGAAAAGTAATATTTGCATTAAAAGCTGCATTACTTACCTATGTCTCTTTCATAAAAATACCTGAGGTGTTCAAAGTGTGTGCTTACTGAAGAAAGTGTTTCTAGCTGGGGATTTACAAAGGCAGAGGTAATTCTTCTCTCTCCTGCAAACCATCATCAAGATGCTTCTGCCTGGAATAATATTGTCTGTTACCATCACTTTTGTGGGCTGGTAACAGGCAACTTATGCTGTTAACATGAAACTGAGTGAAACCTGAAGGATGTGACAAACACATGACATAGCTACACAAATGACAAATGGCAGATACATCTCAATGCTGAGAAATTAAAAACATCATCCCCAGGGAGAACAATATGAAGTATTCCTAATTGCAGATATATGTACACAATCACAGAATAAGCTGAGTCGGAAGGGACCCGCAAGACTCAAGCTGGCTCAAGTCCCACTCCCGGCGCTGCGCAGGACCATCCCCAAGAATCACACCATGTATAATGATGCAACAGAGCTGGAGCTGAAATATTTACATATCCTAGCTAACAGCCTAGGACTAATATCCCTACTTGCATTATTGTGAAGGATACTGCTACCTATGTGAGTATTTACAAAATGCAAGGCAATCAAATCCGTCTGTCCTACACCTCTAAACCACCCATTGCTTATCATGTGTGCGTAGCTTATAGGAAGGCAACCTATGTGACTTGGTGTCCTTGTCTGCAAAATGCTGATAGCAGTGCTCACCCAAATTATAAAACACTCATAGTCCAGGAAAATAATTATATGCTAAGGGAGGTTTTAATACCAATGTATTTTAATGGGTAATTCCTATGACATGCATATTCTTATCTCAAACAGGAGGAGTTTATGTGTAGTGTTTGGTACAGTGGTTTTATGTCTCTGTTCATCCAGTCGTTTTATTTAAAAATTCCTTGCTGTAAATAGAAACAGCACCCATACAGCAAAAGACTCATGACCATCCTACATTCAGGAACACTGCTAAATTAAAACACATTTGTAGCAGATAATCTAAATGCACCAAGAGCTGTGTCTCCTGCTGTTGCTTTGGCACACAGGGAGAACAACAAGAGGCAGAATTCCAGGTGTGGCTGACTGAGCTTGGATCCCTTCTGCTGGCTTGACATCTCCTCAGTCAAATAAATTTCTTTTGGCTCACCTATATATGTGAATCTGATCATTTTTAGCTGCAATTGGTATTGTATAAGACAGAGAAGAAGAGAGACTTTATTTAGAAGGCACAGAAGCAGCATTAACAAATGGAAGAAAGAAGCATCTGACCTATATTTCAGGGACTGGAACATGTCTGTAATGCAGATGAAAAGCCCATTACAAATCCCCTTTAAATTGTACACCATCCAAATCTATTTATCACGAAGCAGTTACCTGCTCATAACTGAAACAGTACTTTGATATATTTTTTATGAATTCAGCTTCGCTAAGGTAACTGATTGTAACACAAGCTTGCATTAATTACTGTACTTCTGTCTCCAGAATTATGTCCTATAAAAAAAGAAAGCTGAAAAAAAGAAAAAAAATTATGCATTAATCTTACACACACCCCCAAAAAAAGAAAACTAAAAAAAAAGAAAAAAAAAGAAAAACCTAATTGCATAAAGCTTAAAGATTTTTTTTCTTTGTTCTTATTATACTGCAAAGGGCAACTAAACAATTAAGAAAGAGAAGTTAAAAAAAAAACCTTTCAAGAAATTTTTTTTTCTTGGTTTAATTTAGACAGTCAGTAAAGGAAGAAAGAATTTAAAATTAAAAAGAAAAAGGTACCATTCCGAAAACAGTTGTCTCTCTATTGGTTTTGTCCCACCCTGCAATACAGTAAACAGTCAGTAATCATTGAAGCCAAATGATATCATCTTCTGGGAAGAATTTTGTATCTATTTTCATTTTCATTTTTAATCTTTGTAAGAAATAAGATCCTAAAAAATCAACGCTATATGTAGAAAAACCCATATCTTTAACTGTGCAGTTCATATATCAGTGCATTGTTCAGACTGCAAGGATGTGGGAGTTTTGTTTTGTTTTCTTTTTAGTACCCTAAGAAATGTTCATTCTTGCAGTGAGTGTTTGAAACACAGTTAGCAATACGAATAAGCTCCATCCACAGGTTTTTTCATTTAATAACCTACCCTTCTGCTGAATTTTACTCAAACCAAAAGCTGAGACTTTACATTTAACCTCACAGAAAAAGACTAACCCTGAGCTTAATATAAACAGCACAGTTATAGTCTGATTTATTGCCTGATGTCTGATTAACATTCATGTCTTTATTTTGTATGTTGTCTTAATGCTTTAATGAAACAGCAGCTGGATTTCGGCCTTTTGTTAAATACCACTCCTTAGAGCTGTAGGATGTAAAGTATAGATACACGTGGTTTAGCAGCCCCCAAATTAACTTTAAAGGGAGCATTATATTTTTATTATAAATTAATTAAGTGAAAGGAAGTGTAGCACATTCAAACACTCTGAATAGTGTAAATACACCAGACTCTATTTGTAATAATGAGGATAGTTTTTAAAGGGAGGATATTAGAGTGTGGGTTTATTAGTGTTTCCGATTAAGTTTTTCCTGCTTTGTTTCATGTACATTTAGATGTAGTTTCAGTGGAACATCTTCACTTCTGTTCTTCTCTGTCCTCATGTGAGCAGCTTGTTCCTGCTGTTTACAGCAAGGTCTCAGAACTTCTCTTTCCTTACGATGACCATGAATTGTACCATGCTGCCTGGACTAAAAAGACCAGCCACACAGTAGTCCCTTCTGAAATCCTCCGGGAAATATGCAAAAAATCCAGGATTTCTGCTTAACATTGTAGCTACCAATGAACCAAAGAATGTAAGTCCAACATACAGATATATCCAACTCTCGATCTCTAGGAGGTGGTTTGTTTCCAGGTTAATGCCTCTGCCCCATAATTTAAGTAAAATAAAGATATTTGCCCATGTAACAGAAAGAAAAGAGAACTAAACCTCTATTTACAGTACTTTATGACATGAAATCCCAGTTTAAAAATATTAATTGTAAAGCAGAACTAAGTGCTGTTCCACTTGGTCCTCATGACATGAAATGGGAAATATGGGTTTCAGTTTATGCATCTTGATTCTGCCTGCTGCCTTGGAAGGAATGAAATGCCTACGAGGTCACTTAATCCAGAGGTAAATGGAAAGGCAGGGCCTCTCAAAAGAGTGGCTGTGTTTGAGCATTGAGAAGGTGATGGCTCATGAGTGGGTGCTACGATTTTTTTCTCTGGTATGAGAGTGTTGGCTCAAGACAGTGATATCCTTGGCAAGTGTGGACTTTAGGACTTCCTCTTAAATGTGTGCCTGAAGAAAACAGGGGTTAAAACTCCCTCCTGTTTTCCATCCAGATGCAGGATGAAAACACCCCAACTGAGGACATTTTTAGGCTTCTCTGTACTATCTGTACTATCCTGCTTTTTGCACGCAGGCAGAGAGAATGTTACAAAGGAAACTCATACCCCCTTCCTGTTTCATCTCTACATTTCTTGGGGCAAAAACAAATCTCACACGCAAAAGCATTTGCTTAGAAAACCATTTAGATTCATTTACTTGGTCAAAGCACAGCAGAAAATGTTTCTCTACCACCAACAGAAGACATTAGCATGCATCAAGAATGAAAACGGGACACAGATTCTAACACTTCTTTGTGAAATGTTTTAAGGTCAGTATTTAGCGAAAGCAAAATAAACGAAAATGACAAAATGTCTTTGCAGATTCAGTGTTATGTCTGCAAAGTAAAAATCTTATAGTCTGTCTCCAGCTTTTAACAGTTGAAACTTTACTGACGACAGTGACATTATATCAGGGCAGACCTGGAGTAGCTCAGCAGGGTAGGTATCTTACATTTACTTGTTGAAAGCTGTGTCTTATATTCAGAGGTCAGTGGGTCTTTTAGCTATAACTAACTCTGAGCTTGTAAATAATTTTCTTGGAAGAAAAGACAGGATTTATCTAGCTTCATTTTTATCCAAGTAGAATTTAAGTAGGAAAATTTCTCTCTGCATTAACTGTTTTAAAGCTTCTGTATGAAGATTCACACTGGTCTAAGTGAAAAGGGAAGCAGGACTTCTGGCTTTAGAGAACCCAGCTGCAGAGCCAAGAATGCAAGCCAGATTTATGGAAGTCATATGTTAATTATATATGCAGTAATGTAATGCAAATGGACACCCACCTGCATGGAAGTACATTAATAATACTTGATAGTATTAATAGAATTCATGTGAAGGAAATACCATGTTTGATTTTACATACTTTACTATTTTGCTTTTAATTTTTAGTTAATAAAAAAGATGAAAAAAAGAAAAAGAAAAAATCTACTGCAGGTAGATTGCATTGTCATGCAATAACAAATTACTTAAACTGCAGGTAGCCCAATTCTTTTTATATGGTCCCTCTTTGCTACAGAGTTTCTTATTCAGCAATCCCTACAAAAAGATCTATTAACCAAAACAGATGGTGGTTGGAGTGTTCTGGCTTTCTCAGAAAGGTAATATATCATACAATTAATTAAGCCTCTGGGCCACCTTAATATAAATGGGATTAGGTATTTGTTTAAAGAAAGTCATGTGCCTATTAATTTGCTGAATTGAGACTTAAAGAGGAAAATACTGTATGTGGTTATGTCATAAAAGATAACAATCCTCTGGCTAAATAGGAGGGGTCTGAGTTAAGGCCATGTAGAATATTGTATTCAAAAGCTTTAGTTTTTTTTTCTTCTGCAGGTGGAAAGCAGGTTTTTACACGTTGTTATAAAGTGCTGTACGATGCGACATACATATTGTGGCACGAGTTGGGATGTCCCAAGAATTCCAGCTACCTGACGCATAATCCCACGCTAGAATCTCAGTATTATTACAAGAGTTGTTGGGAGCCTGTTCCTGAGGGTCCCTGCTAGGACTGACTCTCAGGACAGGCCCAACCCCAGGCTCACGGTGGTTAACAACGCTTCTCAGATACCACAAATGCACTTGTCTTGTCTTCATGCCTCAGTGCACTTCCAAAGCACAATGTCAGTCACAAAAACCACTCAGGCTGCTCTGCATGATTGTTCAATTAAAGAGCACAGATAATTTCCAAGACCGTTTCGAGAATAAACACCGGCGGCTATCTACGTGCCTTTTAATCTTACGAAGAAAATACAAATGTTGAGAGGGGAATGAAATTAAAATGTGAGGAAAACAGCTTATGCAAATAGTAGTTCACCTTTTCTTTGTTTTTCTTCTTCTAAATTTAGTTGAAAAAATCATGAGCTAAGGGATGGGTCCACAAAGAAGGGTTTTTCCTCCTCTGCCTGCATCTATGATGAGTGTGAGGACATAGATTACAGAATCTATTTTTAAAAAGTCTGTTCTCAGCCTTTCTGGAAATAGACAGAAGTTTAAATAATTGCTCTGACATGCCTGAGCCAGGAGGCCTGTTCAGCCACAGGGAGTGTATCCCAATAATTTAGACAATCTTTAAATTGAGACTATTTGCTAGAAAACTTGTTTGAATGTGTTATTGTGGTAATTAAAAAAAAAACCCACTCTGTTGCATAGCATCAGCACAACACCTCTGAATCTTTGTGACCTAAGTAACACCTGGGGTCTGTTTTTAAAGAAAGGAAAATGTTTCCCTTTTAAATAAAGGGAAATTTCATTTTTGTATTTTGAGGCGGTGTGATAGAAGCGACTCTTTTGCTAACACTTTGTACCGACGATAGCATTTCAAAAAGGGACTTTTGAAATAAAACAAGGTTAGGTCAGACTGGAGAGCTCTTGAAAAGCCTACTCCAAACTAGCAAAGCTATTTCATTTTCCATTCTCTGAGCCACTCATATGCTTAAACAAACTGCACTGTGTTTTTCAGAGGATGCCTATAAAACTCAAGTCCGAATTGATGATGAACCAGCCTATTTGGACATTCTAGACACTGCTGGACAGGTGAGTAATTCTCCAATATGAGTCATTCAATCAGAGATAAACTCAAAGATTTTAACCTCGGAGGTATGGGTCACAGTGCTAGAAACAAGGCTCCCTATTCAAACACAAAGGAAGCAGTGGCAGAATAACATAGACGAATTAACAAAGGAGAAGATAAAAGGAGAGCTGTGGTATAGCACAGTATAACTTCCAAATATCTCAGAGGAGACAGACAAGCTGAAATGAGCAATAGATAAAATGATGTTTGTTTCTTGTTCTTTTGTATGCAGGAACATTTATCACGATAATGGAATGAATAATTACAGCGTTGATTGTCTTATGTCTTTCTCATTGCTCCTTTTTTATATGTATTACAGGAATTTTCTGGTCTAATTTTAGACTAAGTATTTCATTACAGTTCTTCTTCTCCCCACATTATATCTAAATATCAAATGCTCACCCATAAGGAAAAGATCTTCATGTCAAAAATAACACACTGTACATACACAGGTTTTCCAGAGAAAGCTGTGGCTCTCCAGTCCCTGGAAGTGTCCAAGTCTAAGCAGGATGGGACTTGGAGCAACCTGGCCTAGTGTAAGGTGTCCCTGCCCATGGCAGGGGGGTTGGAATGAGATTAAATTTAAATTCCCTCCCAACCCAAAACATCCTGTGATTCTGCCATTTCTATGACAGCATGTCTGCTGTGTGAACCTCAGTCAGGGAATTAAGTTTCACATAAGGTAATGAAGAAGAAGGAGTCAAATACAATAATTTCTTCTACCTGACTCAGTTTATTCCCTTTCCATCTTGAGATGGTTTTACTGTCCAGTCAAAGTGCTGCCACTTGCTGATCTTTTCCTCAGGTGTGTCTCAAGGTCTGTTTGATGGATTTTGTAGTTTCTCAAGTTTCCACACTGTGTGTGCACCTTGTGCAGGAACGAGACAACCAACAGGGAACTTAAATGTACTTCAATAAGCAAAGAAATATTTGGGAAGCAAAAGCCTGGTAATCTTGTTCTCAGCTTCCCAGATGTCTGAATGCACCTAAGCTGGGCATTGCAAATGGTGGGGAGTACAGTCTGCTGCCAGAAATTTAAAGGAAGTTCATCTATTGTCAGTAATTTTCACATACACAATTTTTGCAAGATTTTTTTAAATTTTTGATCATATGAAAAGGCTAGAATAAATCCCATTCTTAATTTATGGGAGGGGGTATGATTGCCAAGGTTATGAGTTTTATCAGAATGGACAACAGTAAGGTAAGGAAAGAAATCAGAATAATTCAGTCAGTGAAAGGTGGTAAGAACAACAGAAGAGGAAAGATGGAGAGTTTTAAATTTTGTCTGTGTTAGGAAGAAAAACATCTACAATGTTAGAGGTCCATGGCATGTAGTGACTAATAATGAAATGTGGTGCAAATATTTCATAGAATCATAGAATTTTTATGGTTGGAAAATATCTTTAAGATCATTGAGCCCAACCATTAACCCAGCATTGCCAAGCCCACCACTAAACCACGTCTCCAAGTGCCACAGCTACATATTTTATACATCTCTTAGGGGATGGTGACTCCACCACTGCCCAGGCATCCTGCGCCAGGGCTTGCAAATCCTTTCAGACAGGAAATTTCCTAATGTCCTATCTAAACCTCCCCTGTTCCCTCAGCCATTCCTCTTTGTGGCAAGTAGAGGCCTGTGGCAGAAGCACCACACTCAGCAGATTCATCAGCCCAGGCCACTGTACAGCCTGGGCACAGCGATTCTACTTCGGTTGAAATGATTCTACCAAGTCAATTTGATATGACAAAAACCGTTTTAAATTCCCCTGTTGTTCCAGTGCAGATTGTCATCACTGAAACACTTTCCCAGTGTAACTAGGAAGCTCTTCCCACTTTCCCTCCCCACAATTTTTCAGGAGCTGTCTATTCTAAGTGTCCTGGATTTAGCTGCTTGTCTTTGCAGATGTCTTTGGATTTGTTGCCTCTCTATCTGCACGACACAGCTCCAGAATAAATCAAGACCTAATCCAACTCTCATTGAAGTCAGAAGCTGAAATAGGCTCTTTCTTCACGGAGGACTTAATGGTGCTCTCACCAAACTCACACAAATTCTGCTCTGACTTGGGTGACTCAGGGTAAAAATCCAAAGCACCCAGTTGTGCTGCTGCTGCTGTCTGCTTTGATGGTACTTTGTTGTTTTTATTCCCCTGGATTTTATGTCAAATAGGAGATGGTGTTGCAGCTTCTAAATCAGGCAGTGGAAATCTCATTTGTCTTGGTGTCCTTGCAGTCATAAATACTTCATCATCAACTTTGAATAATGACTTTAATCACTTCAGAAGATCAAGGAGCTAAAATTGTAATTCATCCCTATTTGGGAACACTAGAAGTCAATAGAGAAACTGACTGAAGTTAATGTATTTTGTTGTTGTGCTCGAGGATATGTTGCAACAAATATGTTTCTCGTTTCCCTCCTGTACCTATGGATTAATTGAGAATTTCAACACTGGCCAAATTAACTACTAATAATTAATACAGTTTTTAATTGTCAAGTCTAGACTTAAAAACCCACATGTGATTTCATACCTGACAGGGCATAAAAACCTTTGATATTTTAACTGGTAGATCCAGTATGAAGCACTTAAAATATAAATGGTGCTTCAAAAATACATTTATGTTCTTAACTTTCTGAAGTTAAAAAGAAAACAAAACAAGCATTAAAACAATGTGAAAACCAGAAATATTAATAAAATTGCTCATCTAGCTACTGATCTTTCTCTTCTCTTGCATATACAAAGACAATATAACATACACCAATTGCTCACCTCAAGAAGAAGACTGATGTTCCATGGACTCTGGATACATATTTTATACACAATCATTTGTCCTTTCGTGCTCTTCCAATGCTATTTTTCCACTGAAGGCACAAGAGGCATTTTCTTAATGAGTGTAAGGATTGGAGCAAGCAGTTATGCTTCACTGAACTCACTACACCTGCTTTTCACCACCCTCTACACCTGCCAGCTGGGCAGCCTGTGTTTGTTTCACCACAATCAACTTCAGACAGAATATGTTTACCTCAGAGAGTCTAAGGAGCAGGTATTGATGTAGCTACTCATAGCTGGATTGTCATAAACAGACTTAACTTGAGCTGTTTGTACCAAAAAGGGCTTGTAAATGTGGTGTGCAGCAAGGAAATGAACAAGATAATGATGCTGGTATTTTTTCCAATGGCACAACCAAATCTAGAAGCTGTCAGTAATTCCTTTGGTTAGCTGTCCGTGATGTCTTTGGCTCTTTAACTAGAATTAACTAGAATATTCTTAACCCAAAACTTTTCTTTTTGCATCTGCATTTCAGTTAAAACCAAAATAAGAAGCAAATAAAGCCAAACAGAGTAAATGTGAGATTGAGATCACATTTATAAAATTGAAGAAGTTAATTTTTTTAGCTTTTAACTCCCAAGGTTTGCTACAATATGGCATGTGAAGCATATAGGACAAACTTAATGTAAATCTGCAAATGCAAATTAGTATCCATAAAGATAGCTTGAACTTCCTTGTTCACACATATGGGACATTTCTTGAGTACCTTTCCCTTGAAATTCACCCATGTCCATTGAGTTTGGAAGTGGTGTTGGTGGAGGTAATTTCGGGATTTCCCTTTTCTTAACCAATGCATCATAAAAATAATCTGCTTTTACATACATTTATTCTAAACTGATGTAAAGTCTTTGATTTCCAGCAAACTTTCAGGTTTGCAAACTTGCGATCTAAAGGACATTCAGCCCTCAAGTGCTTTATTCTGCGTTCAGTTCCCTTCACAATTATTCTCAGAGAGTGACAACCCCCAACTGCTCCAACCGCGCACAAAAAGCCTCCACACAGAGTTATAGAAACCTTCTGTTCGCTCATTTACGCTTTCTCACCCTCTCTTTTAGCTTAAAAATATGTTCCTACTTCTGGAGCCCAGAAGTATGCTCCTCATGGAGCACACACAGCAGTTATCTCTCCTCCTGTATTTATAAACTGTTGACTGACACAGGAGCTTTTATTCTTGCCACAGCTTTCCTCTGTATGACACATTACCCAATCTCTCCGTGTAGACCTCACGCCGAACGCTAGAAGAGCAGCAGAGTTCCCCTCACTGAAAAGCAATGTGATCTGATATGTAAAAGAGGCAAAAATTGTTTTCAGATACAAAGCAGGCAAGTAAGTGGAAAAATGGGTTTCTGTACCTGTCAGCGAGACAGTACATTCCGAGATTATTGCACCAATTTTTGTTTGCTAAAAAGTGATCTTTTTATGATAAACTTAGTGCACTGGTATATTTCCCAGGTGTGAGTCAGAGACTTGAAAAATTGGCCTTAAAATGTGATGGCATGCCATTTCAGGGAGATTTTCCTTTGTCTGGAGCTGTGTGCGCATGAATTCATTTCCAGGCAGACACTTTTCAACCTGACAACAACAGTGCGCTCTGTACTGAAATCCGTCTCTCAAATTGCTAGCAAATCACAGGACATGTTTATCCTGCCAACCTGCAGGACTATGATTCTTACCCCCTGCTTCAAGCTTTGAAGAGGAACTGTATTAGTCCCAAGAGCCCTTCAGATAAACACACTTTCTCAGACTAAACACTATAGTCCGATGATTCACTCAGGCTGTTATCTGAGACCCTTCTGCTTATTATCTAAACATGCTGCTCTAATCCTGAATCAATGGAAGTGAAATCTCAAAGTACACTAGCGCAGCTTATCTCAAGGAAATGTAAAATGCCTTTTTGGCAATAATTATGTCTTAATGGGCCTTTATAGCATGTTCTTATAAGGGGAAAATAATTTTATTGCACTTTCTGCAAGGTACTGTAGTGCATAAATGAAATCCATTTTATTTTTAAAGCACAGGGATATTGAAGTAAGTAGCAACCATTAACGCAGTGTATTAGGTGAGAAGAGCGTTAGTTCTATTTCCTTTGTATGTTGTTGTTCCACAGGCTGTTGAAAACATACTTAGAAAGTCAAATTGTAGCACTGAAAATTTCCTGGGTTCTCAAGACAAGTTGTATTGTACTATCTGGGAAGAGCTAAAATCTCTCCCTTGACCTAGTCATTTTATTTGCCAATGGACAGATTGTGAAGAAACACATATTTGGCACAGATACGGAATGCAAAAAACAGTTGCAGTAAATCACAGATGAAATTGCGGACCTGACACCAATTTCCTTCAAATCATGGGCAAAATATTCCTTGTCTTCAGTAGGAAACGGTCTAGGCATGTACTGATAAAAAGAAGTACATTACCCAAGGAAGAACAGGCAACTGGCAGCCAAGATTCCCAACTTCCTTTCTCATCCCTGTCCATGAGTGAATTATTATGCAGTGAAGGGTGGATCAGTTTGTATTTCTAGGCCCGCATTTATCTTCCTGTCAAACAGGTGCAATAAAACATTGCAGGGAACAAGCATTTAGGGTGAACATCAACATTTATTGAGTCTGACAATACCGATTTCCTGCCCATTGCTGCCATTCTGCCTCAGCAAACTCGGTGGTAGTGCTTCCAGATTGTAGGCGGTGGAAAACTTTCCAGTGTTTTCTGTTCTCTAGTAACAAAGTCTTCTTTTTTTTCCTCTTGAAATGCTTTCCCTCTCACTGTTCTTTGTCTTTCTCTAACTGGTAACTTCTAAAACCAGATAAATACACAGTGATGCTGCTGAAAGATTTATGTTTTTTTCTCTTTTTAATAAAATGAGAACATATAAGACAAAAAAAAAAAATTACAAATTTTGATAAAAATAACAAAATCCTTTTCTTCTTTTCAAGCCTTTCTTTGTAGTGTTTCCTTGTGGTTTTTTGGTTTTGTTGTTGTTGTTCAGGTGGATTTTTTTAACATTTTTTTTATTTAGTTTAACTTTGAGGTGGTCGGTTTGGTTGTTTGGTTTTGTTCTGGTGTACATTGTATGGAAAATACATATATAAGCACATGGCATATGAATAATCTTCATCCAGGTCCTCCACAAGAGTGTGATAATGTAAATTTGCCTTTTCTCCCATTGCTAGAAAATATTCTGCATTTTTTCTTTATGCCAGTGAATGGTACTGAAGTACTTTGAAGTTCCAGCAGACACTGCACATACTCTAAGTGTGTCCTGATTTCTTTATCTATATGTGACTGTCCTAGATAATATCACCAGGAATTCCAGTTTACAGAGGTTTGCTATCAAAAGCTGCTTGTTACCAAGCATCTGTACACAAACCAGGGACGCCAGTGGGCAGAAAACCGTATTCTACCTCGGTCAGTTTTCACAAAGCTCACATCATAATGATATTTCCAGGACTAAAAACTTGGCTTGAATGCTGAGAAAACAAGCACATATTACAGCACCACATGGTGCCTATTTCCCCTGACCAAATGACCAAGAAAAGGTTCTTTTTCAGAGCTGGGAATTAATGCTTCTCACGAAAAGTAGGTTGCGCCCAAAAAACGAGATTTTCAAAATTAAATGTCTTTTATGCTATTCTGTAGCCTGAAATGGTGGTGTCTCCAGACAAAGAGAACAAAAGCAGAAAGTTACATAGTGTTAACTGAATCATCCAAACATTTCGCTTATAAAACCACATGAGAAGGGCTGCTGGAAAAGGCTTTCTAAAAATGCCATTTTTATTTCCCACTACCAGGAGGGGAAGGGAAAAACCTAAAAACAATTAATATTTTTCAAGCTGGAGTTTCAGTAGTTTTGCCCCAGAACATGCAAGTGAAATTTCCTCCTACGAATCGAACACACAAAAACCTCAACAAACAAATAAACAAACAGAAAAGTAAACCTCAGAAAATTTTGAACTCCATTGCTCGTTATCTTCATACTGTGAGAAATGTTATTCCATCTGTCCAGATTTTTCAAAGAGGGATTAAGGAGCAAAGTAGAAACTCAATAAAATAATTAGTGAAAGTATGAAATATTTTCTGAGGGGTTTTTCTATTTTTTTTCTTAACCAGCTATATTTTGAATATATGTTCTTCTCACTTTCATAGAAGAAAGACTGCACAGCTTGCATAGATTTCCATGCCTGTTTTTATTTTGTGCCTAATGGATGAGGAGAATAAATTGTTGTCATGAGTGTTCCATATCGTTATCATAGCCGTGGGATGATGTGAGACAAATCACTCCAGGGACCAATCTTGTCTTTTAATAAGACAAAAAGCTCACAAGCTTAGCAGTGGCCACACTGACTGTACCTGTGTCAGAAATCAGTGTGGTACCTGACTAACACCTTGGAGAAAGCTGAAGAAGTCAGACTCCACTAACTTTTGGACTTGCAGATAAGCTTTGGCCCCGTGTAGGAGAGTTTTGGCATATCTCAGAACCTACTCAGTGTCATAAAATCATGGAATGCTTTCGATTAGAAGTGACTGCAAAACCCCTGCCATGGGCAGGGACGCTTTCCACTACACCAGGGTGCTCCAAGCCCCATCCAGCCTGGCCTTGAACTCTTCCAGGGATGGGGCAGCCACAGCTGCTCTGGGAAACCTGTGCCAGTGCCTCCCCACCCTCACAGGGAAGAATTTCTTCCTGATATCCCATCTAACCCTGCCCTCTGTCAGTTTAAAGCCATTCCTCCTTAACCTGTCACTCCACGCCCTGTTCCCAAGTCCCTCTCCAGTGCTCTTGTACCCCACTCCTGGAAAGGGCTCCAAGGTCTCCCTGGATCCTTCACTTTCTCTGTTGGATTTATTAATCTAACCAAGGTACCTCATGACTTGCTGTTTTGGAGCTCTGCCTTTGTCCTCATGGTTTGTTGTTTGTTTTTTTTTTTTCCTAATGCAATGAAAATTATTCAGTTGCTCCAGAAATATTTGTGCATGTGGAAATGAAAAAGCATGTTGGGAAGCCACAGGGACGTGACAACTCAGTCATTTTGTGTCACAGGTTCACTTTGTAAGCAATACAAAATCCATGCAGGATTGTAACAAGGGTATTTTGCATTCATTTTGGTGGTGATTCATGTAGTCCCCAGGGAACACATCCCTCAGATAAACATTGAGCTAAATTTCAGTCTCAGAAATGAGTGCACTTTTGATTCAATGTTACAAAAGTCTAAAATAGCCACTCTGCAGATTGCTTGCTTCTTCCTTTCCCCACTTTTCAGGTTCTCAGATTAAGTTATTTCTCTGCTGATGAGTGGGGCACAGGGGAGGGTAGAAAAAAACCTGTGCGGTGAAATTTTTAAGGTAAGCACACTTGTTGGGGAAATCATCATGAGAGAGCAGATATGCAAGCCAGAATATAATTTGCAGTCATTTATCAGAGCAATGAGGTGTCTGACTCCACAGCCTCCTGGTTTACTTCTGCAAGGCTGCACAAGGCCTCGCTGGGGAAGGTGGCAACTCTGTGATGACCACAGAAGCTGACAAGAGCGTGTCTGAATCCCTGCAAAGCCCTTGCTTGCAGCTGTAGTCATTACCTCCTCACTAGTGGGTGGTTTGGGTTTTTTTTTTTTAATCTCTGCTGTTTACTAAAATGTAATTACCAAGCTATTATTTTTTCCCTTTAACCATTTGTGATGCATTTGTGATAAAAGGTGAAAACTGGCTTTATTCTTTTTTGCATATCGATGAGAATGGGGGAGAAATATTATGTGGTGCATGATAAACCAAATGCATTTGGGGGTTTTAGAGGTAGTTAACAATGAAGATTGCTTCAGTGCCTGCATTTAGAAGAAAATTGCTAAGGTGTTTATCCCTCAGAGAGAGACCATTAGCATGAATATGAAAGAAAAAGGCAGTTCTATGAGTTAGGGAGTGTAGCACTGAGGAATTTTTACTGGCATTGTGGAGAATTGATATGGTGATTTCATCCACATTTAGGGGTGAATAAAAAGTAGATATCATCTCCCAGGTGATAACTGCATCTTTTCATTACTGCACATGACAAACCCTTTTGGGGAGAAAAAGATTAATAAAGTTAACAAAAGCAGAGTTGCAGAAAACTGACAAATATATTACCACATGGAGGCAGAAGGGCAATTAGAGTGGGAACACTGGGAATGTCAGTGAAAAGAAGCTGTATCTGGAGGGAGAGTCTGAGTGCCAGCCCAGGTTATTTACTAGTTCCTCAGCAAGAAAGAATGGTCACTTTGTGATGTTATATTTTGTAGTCCTGAGTTATTTTATTGGAAGTTGCTCAAATCTGTCTTTTTCTCCCTCTTATTTATTTCCCTTTACTTACTTTTTTCTATCAGGCTGGTGTGGCTCAATCTTCCTGCATAAGTCATGATGCAGGACATGTGAATACAGAATAGTGAGTGCATATAAAATGTTCTGCAGTTAGGGAAGGGGCAGCGAAATAGTCATCCATCAGTGCTCAGGATGCAAAGGAACACTGACACCTGTTTCTCATGAGGCTTAATCCTGCATGGTCTGTGATTGACGGTGGTGAAAGATAGGATGGGATGCAGTATCACAGCTGAAAAGAGAAGGGGAACCTGAATCTGTAAGTCCATTTGTGGGAAACACCATGATTTCACTGATGGTGAAAATAGATCATGTCTAACAACGATTTAAAGTCAATAAAATAATAACCTCACAAACCCATGAATTTCAGACAGGTTAAAAGCTTAACATACCAGTTCAGAGCCTCAGACTCATTTGGATGATGATGAGAGCAATGTCATAATGAATTACCCTGATTGAGTAATTTATATTAAGAAATTGCTATCTTCATTTTTAATTAATTTCTCTTTACATTTAGGACTTTGATTGTGCACAAAGTCTCTTCCGCAGTCAGAGATTAAAGATGTATTAACCAGTGGGAAGGAATTCATCTCTTTCCACGAGAATACATTAGTTTCTAGAAAGAATACTGAACTGAGGTCTAAAGCAATATCATCTCCTCTCTGGGACTGAAAACCTGTTTCTGTAGTAAGCAGATTGTTGCTGAAGAACATAAGTATAGGGGAAGGTAGGAGGGGGAAATTATTTTAGAAAGTTTTCAGCCAAAATTTTGTGAAAATCAGGAATGTAAATCTGTGCTTGAGTTTAATAATCAGTGCCTGTCTAATTGTGTTTCTTAAGTTGCTGAGCATCCATTTATTTGACCTACTCGGCCTGGACCATCTTCTTGCCCATAGGCAAGTTCTTGAGGTGCTTCCTGTCAATCCTGGGTGAGCTAACCTGGAAAACCCCTGAAAATCAGCAGCTAAAAAGTAATGCTTCTATTTGTCGCAGAAATGGATATCATAGCTGTGTGTCTTCCATAAAGAACACCTATCATGAATATTCTCCTTCTTCTGTTTTCCTTTCCAGGTAAATAAATTAGCTTAAACAGGGGGTTGCCGGTTGTCTCCTAAATTACAAGTTAATTTCAGTGCCTATCTCAGCTTTATCCTTGTACATTCCCAGAGTTAAGAAAAGGCTACAGATTTTGTACAATGTGGAGTTCGTAATATTGCCTTGGAAGGCTGTCAGATAAAGCTCAGAAAGCCATTAGTCTGCTAGGAACTTGGACTGAATCTTTTTTATCTTCATACTTTTCCCATCATCGGTGATGTGCATTTTGTCCCCAGTACAAATTCACAGAAGGAAAGGGATATTGCTGTTTTACAACAGAAGCAAGAATTCTTTCCTGTAATTATAAGGCGTAAGACGCTGACTGATCATTAATCAGGGGACTGATTATAATAATAATCCACTTCTACCGCAGGCTTATGAGCTAATTCTCATTTATACTAATCCCATTTCGAACTGCTCCTGAATCATTACTAGAGCAGGCAAAAAAGGTTGTGAGAGATGAGTTTGATGTACAACCAGAACAGTGCAGAGACTTGACAAGGAGAAGAATCAATCTCTGTCCCCCAGTGTTTAAGCCAGAGCCCCTGCATTTTCTTTGGTCTGTGTCTGAGCTGTTACTCAGCTCCCTTCCTTCCTCCCAGTGATGTGGCAGATGGTTTAGGCTGGCACAGGTGGCTGAGTACCACCTGCTGCAAATTTTTCGTTATCTTTTGCCATGCAACTCTTTTTGTTGTTGTTGTTGTTGTTTGCAAAGGATGGCTGGAAGTAGGAGAGAAGCAAGAAGAGAGTGCAAAGTGATGTTAATAATGTTCTGTGCTTTCTTGTTTTCTGCTGTGTCATTGCTGGGAACCTGTAGCTGATGCAGGCGGGACTCCTGCGAGCAAAGGCAGCAGGTTGGGAACTTTGGCTTCTGTGATGGAAAAAGTGTTCCTTTCTTATCTCATAGTGTTACTCAACCCATGCTGAGGAACAGCATTTCCCACTGCTGCATGCTGTGAAGGGAAAAATCCTCTATTGGCTTTAGGCATTAGATGCTACATTCTCTTGATCTTTTGAACTCAATTGGAAATAAAACAGCCATGTAGAAGCTAGATGAAAATGGAGAGGAGGACTAGCCTTTTCATCCAAATGCATGAAGGATGTGACTGGGCAGGGCCTGGCTGATACTCTGGACATCAAACACTCTGTATTTAGTCTCTATCGACGTAGGGAAAGAGGTACAAAAGAAAAGCACCCCATGAATCTTAAACACTTCCCTGAGGATGGGTTGAGCTACTCTCTGGAGTCAATCATGTGTCTGTAATGACTGTAAAGAGAGACTTGAAGACTAAATAAAGCTATCATTCTAAATGTAGAACACCTTACTGCCTCTTCAGGGGGCAGAAACCAGATGAAATAAGGCCCATCCTTTGCGTCTAGATTAGTACTGGCATTGCAATATTTGTAAGGTATAATATCCAGCTAACATCCTATCTGAATTCTTTCTCATTTGAAATGTAACTGCTACAGGTTTCTTGCTTCTTGCTATTACAAATAAGCTTTTAAAAACGACTTGCTTTTGTCCCCTCCTCCCCTCACAAAAAAATAAAAGACTAAAAAATCCATGAAAACCAAATAATTATTACAGCACTTCTCAGCAGTGTACTTTCATTAGGTCAATCTATTTCAAGAGGTAAAAGAAAAGCACACTTTATGACAAGCTGTGCCAGCTGGATGATATGTAATCCCAATGAAGACTGTGATGCTTATGTGTGTGAGAGAATTTACTAACAGAGATATATGGGAGGTTTACACTTTAGCTTTAAAAAATGTTTTCTGCTAAAAAGTATTCCTTGACCATATTGGCAAAAGCTTTCCTAAGATAGAAGAAATCTTAACTTACTTTTAATAAAAAAATCCAAGTGAACAATGCAGTTTCACATATTTTTCTGTTGTTTTTATTTTTGCTTCTATCACTATTTGAAGACTTCCCCCCTCCTCCTGAGGTTCCTGTGTCCTTTTGATTCATTTTATCCTTGTTTGTTCATTATCATAGATGAACAATATCCTACCTGTTTGCAAGAACATATCCCACCCCTCAAGTGTTCACTATAAATGTAAAAAAACAGTTTATAATAAGAATGACCCCTGTGGTAATCAGGGAGACAGTTTTGATTAAGAACATCTGTTAGCAGATTCCCGTTTCTAAAGTCAAGCAGAACATAAGACAAGAAGATATAGAAAGTGACATTCTTCAAACTGTGAGGCTGGCCTCCCTGGGGAAGCTCTGACCTCTTCCAGAGATACAAGCCAAGATCATAAAAAAAGAACAGACATCAAAATGTGTGGAGTGTGTGTGTAGTTTGAAAAACATGACACCTTTGTTTTGGAGGTGCTGCATCTTTAAATTTCTAAGCACCGTGCTTCTGAGGAGCATGGGGAAGGACTGCACTTCTAAGCTGTGTTTACTCCTCAAACACATCACCACACAGCAAAAAAGTAGGGACAGAGATGGTGACCCTCTGCTCATTGCCTCATCCTTTTTTTTTTGTTCCTTTCTTTTCTCCTTCCCCCTTTTATCCCTTTTGGGGCTGCCGTCTCTTAGCAATGCACAGCATGGGAATCTGGGAGAAATGGCTTCACTTCAGAGCTCTGCAGGTGTAAAATGATGATGTGGGAGATACTGCTTCTAAACAACTTCTATTCTGAGTTGCATAAAAGCTTTTGTATGCCAGCATTCCTTCTCCCGCATTACTCAGGAGGAAATACTTAAGAAATAGTAAAGAAACAAACTTGGCTTTGCTGCTCAATGACTTTGTTTCCTCTTCTGGAGACATTAAGATATGATCTTATTTGGAAAGGATTCTGACCTCTAATGAAAAAACCTCAACATACTAGACCTATTTATATATCCATGATAATAGTATGAATTTTAAAATTAATTAATCATATCACTCTTTATGAAAAGTTTTCTTTTGCTGGTTGTGAAAAGTGAGATAAAAGACTGTAAATCAAGATGAAGGAGAGAAAACAGAGGTTAGGCATTTTCTCTTTGCTAAGCTGTTCTCTTAAAAGTTTTTCTAGAAAAAGCAAGCGTATACAGGAGGATGAAATGTGGAAAGAGGAATGCTCTCCCAAGGGTAGGTATGTAAGTATTTCTTTGGTGTGAATGGATTGGATTATGAGAGACAGAGTGCTGCTAAGAGATGAAATTTTAAAGAGATTAAAAGGCAATGAGATAGGTTTCTACAGGTACACTGACAATTCTAAATAGATCAGGAAAATTGCGGGGCTGCTGCTGGAAGGAGTGAGTGTCCTAGTGCTGAGGAACGTGGAACACAAAAATACACTCAAGGCTTTCTCTATCCCAGCCTTCAGAGGCAAGCTCTGCTCTTATGCCTCCAGGACTTTACGCCTTCCAGGAAAGTTTGAGGAAGAGCAAGAGTAGAGGGGGACAAAAAGGGGAGAAGTGAGTCAAGCTGGGTAGTAGTAGGAAGTTCAGTGTAACAGGATGAGACACATCCAAGAGCGTTGAGGGAGCTGCTCTATGACATTGTGAGGCCACTCTGATACCTTTGAAAAATCATGTCAGGTGCCTGATCACTGATGAAAGGCAACTGTGACATCTCTTTAGGAGCAATCGAACCATTGAGAGACTTAATTGCCAATGTTCTTCAACAACAGGTAGAAATGCATAGTTTTATGAGGATTAGTGACATTTTTTTTTTTTCTGCATTAAATTGTACTGGGAAAAGAAAAGGAAAAAGTTATGCTGCCTTATTTCAACTTTTAGAAAAGTTTTGTTTTGTTTCTATCCAGACTTGATGCTTGTTCTCAAGTATCATATCTCCTAAGGAGAATGATGATTTGGTTTCAAAAGAGTTTTTACCACACTTTTCAGTTAAGTCTTTGTCATAATACACAAGAGAGTACTCGAGACTGATGTCAAGCTGCAAAGTGCTGTAAGCATGACAAATCTTCACTTTAATTCTCAGAATTGATTTCCTTTTGAGGGGGTGTGATTTCCTTCTGTCTCTTTCCCTTGGCATTTACTGACTTGGGAATGGTTTGTATTTTCCCCTTATTGAGTAGAAATTTGTATCCACTATTCCTGAATGATTTTTAAGAGGTCCCTTTCACAGCAGGAAACAATTAAGGAAGATATAAGTGTGCCAGATGCACAGGTACACTGTTCCTTATTTTATAAGGGAACCAGGCAAAATATAAAAATAAAACTACTGAAAAATCTGTAAAACCTTAGACTTTATCTCTACCTACACCTGAACATTCACAAAACCCAGGTGAACTTGAGTTTTAGTTTGATTACTGTAGAGAAACAAGAAAAAAAGTGCAATCTCAAGCAAGACTTGAAATTAAAAATTAACAAAGATATTTAATTGCATCTTAGTCCTTTGTCTTTTATATATAACATGCATACAGAGTTGCAAAGATTTTAGTACATTTATTGGTCATTAAATTTATTCTTTCTCTTAGTATTTATTAGTATGTTGAGGTTCCTGGTGAACAGACAAAAAAACCCTTCTTTTGAAATCAAAAAACAGGCTTATTTATGTTTGACCTTGGAGTCCTTGACTTTGTACTGAGCAATCACGCCAAGGGGAAAAAGCTGAGAAATGAATGTCAACATCAAAAAATTGGAATGGAAATGACTAGCTGAGTTAACAACAGAAAGCAAAGTCTATGTCCTCAATCCAGTTTGCACAGAATACTTAATGCCTCTGAAAATGGATCACTGCAAACATGACACTAAAGTATTTTGTCTGTTTAGTCTAATATATCAGCAGCAATAACGTGTCATAATAAAAAATTGCACAGGTAAACTCATTCGTATCCTGAAAACTATGCCCCGGCATGAACCAGAGAGTGTAGGTAGATGATTTTGACGCAAGAGTGGCACTCCCTAAAAGCTGAGAACTTTGTCCCTTTGTGGTGATTCAGTCTGTGAAATTAGGAACCCAGGGTCTCCTGTCAGTCAGGGAAAGCCATTAAGCATCCCTGGGGAGTGATCCTATGAGTACTCGTGCTGCAGAATGTCACTTACTGTGAGTAACTTAAACAGGGATGTGTGACCTAATTCCTTCCTGGTTTGCCATAAAAGGCTATAAATGAGGGTACAAAGTTCTCAGCATTTCCCAGAGGTGGATCACCTCACTTAAACAGAGCTCATTCTTTGTAAAAGATTGTGCAGAGTTGTCATACACTGTGACAGTAGTTGATTTATGAAATTTCTTACTCATGGAGACAGATCATCTGGGCTGGGTGTTAGGTTCCATATGAAAACATGTACTTTTAGCTAGCAGCTCCACTCAGTTGCATAAACTCTCTAAAGTAAATAATAGGTGCAGAAAACAGATAATTAGATAACTAATGGTATAACTATTTTCCATCAGCGGAAGCAGCCTGTAGTCCATTAATGGCTTTGAATTGTTTACCACTTTTTACAAGGACAGCTTAGACAGTGGACTGCAGCTAAACAGCCAGCTAAATTCAGAAGCCTAATCCACAAGTTTGACTTCATTGAAGATTTCCACTGTCTGCTCAGCCTGAAGGAATCCTGGCCCAGTTCTCTTCCTCCTACAAAGGAGGGTCCCCTATTAATCATGGTGTAGAACAGTTATAAGGGACTGGTGCTAAGAGGAGAAAATCAGGGTCACAAGGGATGGGCGCTGCAGTGAGATCTTTGTTCTGGTAAAAAAGCCTGGGGTCTGAGGGTGGGTAATGGATTTAATGACTGTGTTTAGTCATTAACACTCCTTGCCCTCAGCTTGGAGACTTTGAATGTGGTTTCTAGTTTTGTATTGCCTCATTTATTAATCTAGTGTCTTTCTAATGTAAATGGCAGGACAAGACCTGGGAACAGAGGCACAGCTCTGTTCAGAGTCTTGTCCAAACCATAGAGAGTGGTATCCTTTCTGTTTGATATCATCAGTGTTCAGCTGCCCTACTGCTTGCACAACCAGTTTCAAGAGGATGGGCTATGTTATGACCTGATCGACTGTGTCTTGTAGCCTAGTAGTTAATAAACTCTCCAGGGGTGCTACTGGTAATAATTTAGAGATTTTCAAATTCTGAGAAGTCTCAAAGCAGAATCCTACCCTTAAATTGCCTATTAGTCTGCCATTTTGAAGCTTAGTTGGATGAACTTTTTCCTGCAGCAGGTGAAATGTTTTGAATGATATATAAAGCCCTCGGGTAAAAGATACATCATAAATAAATGATAGCGGTCAACATAAAAGTCTATTCACAGGAAGTATTGTCAATCAACATGAGCAACTATTGAGAGAGATTTAAGGCTGAGACTTTTAAAGAGCATAAGAAATCCATTTCCCTTCAATTTTCAGCAAGGACTGAGGATATATATATGTAAACTAAACTGTTTTTAAAAATCCTAGCCTAAATTCTCAATACAGTAAAAAATACAGGATTTGATGCTGCATCCTGTTCCTCATAGAAATGGTCCGATGTTGATATGTGTATTCCTTTTTTATCAGACTTTCCTGCATCTTAATATCTCTGGAGAACTGATTCTGTCAGGAGGATTCTGATCCTGACCGACTGTTGCCATGGTATTGGGTTATTCTGGGCTGTGATCAAGAAAAGCAAACAAACTTGAGAAAGAAACTGGCTTTAAAACATCTTCTCAAGCCACAGTGCCTGAGACTAGGTTTTGAAAACTAAATCTTGAATTTTTTGTACAACGTGGCAGTTATTAAATGCTTCTGAAAAAAAATACTAGTAACAAGAAGCATTGCTGTGACAATAAATGCATATATAAAAAGAGAGAAATGGAGGAGAAAATCAGGCCGATTCTAAGACTGTTAGAAATTGTTCATTCTCATTTAATAGCATCATCCCACACTGAACTGAAACCCCCATCTTTTCTGAGAGCCTTCAAACAGTAGAACTTTTTTCACATCAGATCCCTGTTTTGCTAGGTACTATTCCAAAGCTGGTGAGAATCAATGAATGTCTTTTTGATATTACTGAGTTTTTGAATTGAGTAGATAATAAGGAATTTGTACCTGTCTCTGATCCTTAGGTAGTAATATAGCTTCTTTACACCTGTTAATGCTCATTCAATTGCAAGTCATCTGTTTGTACTGGCAGCATTGCAGAAGCTTCATGAGACAGTATTTTCTGTATGCAGGCACTTGCATAATGTGTTCATATTCTAAGAGGGCAGAGCTCCCTTGATGGGAAAAGAAAAAAAAAGAAATGTCCTAAGAGAAATCCTTACTATTGAGGCTGACAAACCCAGAAGGATGCACAAGCATCATCAAGCAGTGTTTACAAGGGTAAAACAAGCAATGTGAATTTATGTAGGGAACCAACGAAGTTTTCCGCAGGTTTGTTATTTACAGATGGATAATTTTGTTTGCCAAATTACTGAGCGTGTTCTTCCTGTCCTGCAGGCAGAGTTCACAGCCATGAGGGACCAGTACATGCGAGGTGGAGAAGGCTTCATTATCTGCTACTCCATCACAGACCGCCAATCCTTTCAGGAGGCAGCTGAGTTTAAGGAACTCATTTATCGTGTCCGGCACACCTACGACATCCCCGTGGTGCTGGTGGGAAACAAAATAGACCTTGAGGAGTTCAGACAGGTAAGCAACTTCTCCGCTGTTTTCGGCTTGGTTTTCCTTGGCTGCCTCAGGGGTTTCGGCAGCACACGCTGTGCAGTGCTACTGAGGATTATTAGCACGAGAAGAGGTTTAATCAAAGGGCAACATACTGTAATAGATTAAGGTCTTTGCGGTACTTTTCATTCATAGGTTGTGGAACTTGAAGTAGCCTGGGCAAACCACATCCAAGCTTTCTCTGTTTTTACTTGAAAAACTTTGACTACTGTTGTCAGAAGATTTACACGTATATTCATATATATATGTATTCAACATAGAAGAAGCTTCAACCAGGATCTTTGTGGAAAAAAACTTGGGTTCCTTTGATGTCGCCAGCCATTAAAGGTTGTTTATAAATAGAGGTTTGTATTTTTCCCCAATCATACTAGATTTGATTAAAGGTTTTTCAACCTCAGACTTTAAAAAAAAAATTATGAAAATAAAGAAATACATATGAGATTATGTTTGTCTGAAGATCCAGTGACTGTGGTGTTAGAGGATTCATGGGGGACATGCAAGACTTGAATTCACTTTTACTTTTATACAAGATTTCAGCTACCACCACCCACAGAGCAGCAGATTTTTTCAACTACAAGGTAAATGACTGTGGCTCTCTCAAAGTCTTTAATAATCTTTGCTCACCCTTTTCCTTTTGCTCGCTCTCTACTTTTTCCTTACTGTTTCTACTGGTGAGTTAGAGACAGATCACATTAGAATGGCTTCGTTGTGACCTGGTACTGAATGGAAAATATGCCTAATCTTAACCAGAAGCCTGGAACAAGAAAAAAAAAGAAAAAAAATATTTCCCTACATGGAAATCTTAAGATGCTCCTGATACAACTACAACTGCTTTCAAATGCCTGACTTCTGTGCAGACATATGTAACACTTAAATAAAATAGTGGGTTTTTGGTTCATTAGCATCTGTGCTCACACAATCCTATATGCTCTTCTCCACTTATCCTGTCACTCTTCTCCCCATTCCTTTGTCTTCTTTATTCTACCTGAAGAAAATCCAAGACAGCATTGAGCCTGAAATTAGTCTTAAAGATCTGATTATGTACTTTTAAAACTTCACATCTGTGTTCCAGATCATTGGCTTCCTGCCTAAATCCGGCTGTGACAAAACCCTGGTGGTGACAATCCAGCTGCAGTTTAACAGGCAGCTTGGGCTTCCAATAGCAGTGCCACGGGGCACCAGAGGCAGGAGGGATGTGTTTGGGGAAGGATGTGGATTCAGTGGTTTTGCTGAGAGAACAGGACATTGCACTTCACCCCAAAGCAGGATATGGTTGATTACCTACAGTTACCTATAGATGAGGTTTCTATTTCCTAACTGGTACAAAAACGCTCTTTCACCCATCTTTGGCGCTATCTCTTTCAGACCTTACTTTTTGCTGAACATTTCTATTTTAATCACTGTCAACATATATAAAAATATATGCTTGATTTAAACAGTTTTACATGCTCGATGATCTTGTCTGGTCTCACAAACAGGAAAATTACTGTGCATGAATGTCTGGATTGGATTTCCCCAACAACATTCAAGATTAAGGGGTACGGGGTGGAGTTTGGGAATAACATTTGAAATTATTCCTGTGAGATGTGATAGACACACTGAAAACTGTTCTGTAAGGTCACCACTGATGATCCTGCCTGAATGTGTAAACAAGGAAAGTCCAAATTGTAGTCCTACATTTTTAAAAGTTTTCAATAAAATAGGATTTAGATCTTCAGAATATTTTCCTCCATAAGCTCTCTACAAATACCAACATGTTTGGCAATGTCAGAAGGGTTTTCTCAAATATTCCACCATCCAGATGTTGACCCTTAAGTCAGAGACTAGTAAGGTAATGCAAAACAGATCTGCTCCTTTAAACAAAGCATTTGAATATGTGCCCATAAGCAAGTAGTATGAACCAACTGTAGAGCAAAGAAATTTATCCTGAAGTATGTATTTGGGATATTCTTTTTAAATGTGGACTACATCTACTCCATGACTGTTGTCTGCATAACTAGTTGGTGCTGAGGTGTATAAGTTGGTCTCCCAGAGTGTATCTTCACTTCAGTTTCATCCATTTTAGATCATGTTTTCAGATACCACTCCACGATTCAAAGCAAATCGTGGTTAAGTGGGGGTGATGAGCAGATGCTGCTCAGAGTACCTTCTTGACCTAAGCTGAAGCCCCAGCATGTGGGAGGACACTTCCGTGCTCAGCTTTAAGCACATATTAATGCACTTCAGTGTTTCATTATCTCAGAACTGGGACATGAGGCTGCGCTGTATGTTTAACAAACACTGAAACAAGTTTTATCTATGCTCGCTTGTAAGGTTAAGCAATATCTAAGTAACTGGATGAGCTCTGGGAAGGTAGGTTGAAAGGGATCTTTTCAAGGTCATGCACTGTAGTTACAGCTTCATTAAAAGCATTTGGATGGTCGAGAGTGACAGCCAGCTAACAGTGGAGCGACAGGCAGCAATGAGCTGGTGATGTAGGGCATTAACATATCAATGAACAAACAGGGAGGTACACAAGCACACCAAATTCAAACAGCTGAAAAATAGTAGGTGTCAGAATGCAATCAGCCAGATTGGAATTTGACCAGGGCACCAGGGCTAATATTGTTGCTTTGTTTAAAGACATTTTTCTCCTATGAATTTCATTAAGACAACTGTAATATTATTCATGTTATTTCAAGACATAACATTAAGTTCAACATTCCCGGGCGTCATTTCCATTTAATGACAATTCTGCAACAATCAGACAGGCTGTAGTGGCTTGGCCAGACAAAGCTTTTGTTTGAAATGTGAATCCCTACACAGTACAGTTAATGTTGTATGCTGCTTTCCTCAAATCTATCAACAGAACTACAAGAACAAAACTAATCTGCAATTAAAATTGTGATTTAAGAGGAAACACTGCTGAAAAACAAAACCAATGAGCCTATTATTTTTAAATGATATTTTTATTTTATGATGGCTTCAGAGAAATTATAGTCTTTATGTGTGGCTGTGACTTTTAATGTCCTAAGAAGTAGGTTTGTCTGTACTCCTTACATCAAGTTTTAGTTACATTCACCAGCCCAAAAAATAAACACTTTCCATTTTCTCTGAACAACACGGGGGAAAAATTGTGCAAAAACTGGGTGAAAAAGAGAGTAAATCATTATCTTGATGTATATATGGTGGCAAGGTACCTTCCATCCCCCAGTGAACAGACACAAATGGTTAAGGCATTCACAGAATCATGGAATGGTTTGTATTGGAAGGGACTTTAAAGCTCATCTCATTCCAACCCCCCATGCCATGGACAAGGGCACCTTCCACTAGAATAGGTTGTTCCAAGTCCCATCCAACCCCGTCTGGAACATTTATCTGTGTCCCTTTTCCTGTCCATTTATCCTGTCCATTATTCAGCCATTTCTCTCAGAAATATTTAAGTATTATATGCATTATATTCCATAGCTATTTGATAGAAAATTACAGAACTAAGTGTTTGATTAGGTAACATTTTAATTTCAGTGTTTTCAAACAGCAAAGTCATTAGATCAGTAAATATATGCCTGTATGTCTTTAATTATCATCAGTTTTCCAGAAATATGTAGGACCAGCTGTTTGAAAATGCTGATACTTTCACTTTAGGTAAACCTTGTCACTTCACTCCAGATGAACACCTGGTTCTTACCATTTAAAACATGTATAACAGATAAATATCTAATTAAAGCATATTCATCTTCAGAAGATACATTAAAGCTGTTCAAGCTCATGCTATACTAATGTTAAATTGCAGCTTTATATAAAAACATTTAATAGTTAGGACCTGTGGCATTACTGAAAGGTTGTTTAGAAAATATACAAAAGCCTTTACCTAAGTATCATTGCAAAATATTAATTACATTGAGCAATTCAAAGGGGAACTAACTACTCAAGCTCCTTTGAAT
Source organism: Gymnorhina tibicen (assembly GCA_013399875.1). Classification (NCBI taxonomy): domain Eukaryota; kingdom Metazoa; phylum Chordata; class Aves; order Passeriformes; family Artamidae; genus Gymnorhina; species Gymnorhina tibicen. Next base: position 27,571 of record VXAZ01008958.1, on the reverse strand, counting down.
AATATGGTGTAAGTCTTCGCTATAAAATATTCTTCCTAACTTTTCGAACTTTTAATGTGGATGTTAGAACCCCTCTGGAAATTCTTGCCATGCAGAAATATAACAGCCTTCACGGAGCAGTTTTTCCTGTATGCTATTTTCTGACCCCAGAGGAATCAGCTGTGGGCTCAGTTGAGTCCATGGATAATATGTTGATGTCCATTTAGTCCAAAGTTAGGAGGGCAGCTCGTGTTTCTTCCAGCTCCTGGTCTCTCTGGAAAGCCTGTCATCAAACCTGTTAGTTTTGCCAGTACAGTCTTGCTCCTGAAAAGAATTATGTGGTTGTTTACCCTTCCACCCATGAGTTGTCTCACTGGCTTCAAGCAAAAATCTGAGAGGAGCACTGCCTTTGAAAGCATTTCCCTCTACAACTCTCTCCTTTAATAGGAAATAAAAAATCAGCATGAAATCCGCCTTTTTCATCCAGAACTGTAGTGATAGAACAAGAGGGAAAGTGTTCCAACTGAAAGAGAGTAGGTTTACATCAGATGTTACAGAAAAATCCTTTACTGTGAGGGTGGTGAAGCCCTGCACAGGTTGCCCAGAGCAGTCGTGGCTGCCTTGCCCCTGGAAGTATCCGAGGCCAGGCCGGACAGGGCTCAGAGCAAGCTGGGGTATGGAAGGTGTCCCTGCCCATGGCAGGGGGTGGAACGTGGTGGTCTTTAAGGTCCCTTCCAACCCAAGCCTTTCTGTGGTTCTGTGATTCTATCATTTAACATGGAACCACAGACTACTTGGAGTGTGAATGTATTACAGAGGTTTCATTGTATTTTTTTCCTAACGTTTTCTTATACCACAAAATAATTCCGAACCAGGATTACAGTAAGTTTTCGTGATCAGAACCATCTGAATATTCTCATTTCAATGAGGTTTTACTCTGGATTTTGCTCAAGATAAGCTGACTGATTATCAGACATTGTGAGTGTCAACTTTTAGAGTTGTCATTTTGACAGTTGCTCTATTTTTATGCTTCTCAAACCTGGAAATATCTGTTGAGTCTGAGACAGATAAAGTTTTGTTTTATTTTGTTTTGTTTTGTTTTGTTTTGTTTTGTTTTTGTTTAGCTTTATTTTTTTAAAACCTGTTTTGGTTTGGTTTCTTTTGTGTGAGTAACTGTTTGGTATATATATCAAAAATTGTCAGTCTGTAGCTTCTGGTGCCTGGTTGAGACACTGAAAATACTTCAAGAATATGGTATTATATTTTACTTTTATTTTTATTTTTCTGTGCATAACTATGAGGCACTGTTTACTAGATGCTCTCTTACTCATATTATGAATCATGAAACTGCAGTATTATGAATTTCTTACCTTAGCATCAGGCTGACTTCTGTTGCTTTTCGGATTAAAAATGCTTTGAGATGTGTAACTGTACTTTAACACCAGCAGTTCCATTTTCTCTTGAAAATATGTAGGTAGAAGGGTCTGTACTGAAGAAAGACTTTTTCCCATTATTCAGACCAGTGCCTTACACAAAGAATGAAAGGTGTCAATTTTCGTTCTGAACTTTTTAAGTGCAAGTCAAGGGAGATGCATTTTTTTCTGCTTATTGACAAAGAATAGCATACGTTTGTGTTAATTACAGACATTGTAAATGGTGAGAGTAAATGACTTGGCCAGACTCTCTATAAAATCCATGCAGAAAACCAGGATTTATCGTATGTCATAGAAGTGTCTCATAAAATGAGATATATCTGCCTGGGAAGAAGTCTGTCTCGCTGCTGACAGCAGAGGGAGGCTCAGACAGCCACCTTCCTTGGCTTTTTACAGTGGTGCTGGGGTGAGATGAAAACTCACAAAATTGCTTCTGACATCTTTTAAGTTAAGAACCAAAAAAACCTACTGATTCATTCTGTTATTGCTGCTGCTAACAACAGACTGCACTTCTAAACCATGCACTCATCTTTCCTTTGGTTTTTGAATAAACAAAATCCTAGAGAACGACTACAAAGTCATAATGGAAATTTAATGGAAAAAAATCCAGAGGAGAATATGGCACAGATGGGCAAATTCTTCAAAACGATGTTGTGTCCAGAAAAGGGGAGCTGGGAAGGGTCTGGAGCGAAAGTCTGGTGAGGACTTTCTTAAGGACAGCTTAAGGAGCTGGGAAAGGGGCTCAGGCTGGAGAAAAGGAGGCTCAGGGGGGCCCTTGTGGCTCTGCACAAGTCCCTGACAGGAGGGGGCAGCCGGGGGGGGTCGGGTTCTGCTCCCAGGGAACAGGGACAGGAGGAGAGGGAATGGCCTCAGGCTGGGCCAGGGGAGGGTCAGGTTGGGCACCAGAGAAACATTTCTTCATGGCAAGGGTTGTCCAGACCTGGCACAGCTGCTCAGGGCAGTGGTGGATTCTCCAGTCCTGGAGGGATTTAAAAGCCATGTGGATGTGGTGCTTGAGGACATGGGTTAGTGGTGCCTTGTCAATGTCGGGGAAAAGGTTGGACTCAGTGGCCCTTAGAGGGCTTTTCCAACCTCAGTGATTCTAGGGGTCTATTTATTTGAATTTTATATTGAATTTTTAGACTAATTCTTTCATTCATTTTGATTCCATCTTGATTGTTCATTTCCCATGGATATTCACGTAGTTCCTTTTTCCATCAGTGCTTGACAAAAATTAATTATATTTGTAAGGAATTGCCATCATCAGTTATATCCACTTGCCTACATATTGCCTACCCACATGATATCACATCATATTCTTTGTTTGATCTTCAAAATGTGAACAATATAAGCCATTTTTGCTGTTTCAATGGAGCTATGACAGTTGTCTGAATATTTGGAATTAAAGCTACTGAAGTTGTCATGATGTTTTATTATCCTAGGAAACTGTCAGACCTTTGAATAATCACTTTCTTGCATTATCAAAATGCAAATCTGGATTCTGTCATGTTCTCCTACAACTCTAACTTCTATTTACTTTTAATTGATTTTGATTTTTCAACATTTCTTTCACACTGGTCATTGTCCTAAGAAGTCTTTCTCATATAGCTTTCAAAAAAGAATCTTTATAGTGTTTTCCCTCCCGCCAAAGAAAGAAAGAAAGGAAGAAGGAAAAAGAAAGAAAAAAAAAGGGTGTGTGTTTTTCCATGCCAATGCAATTGTAGAATTAAATTTGGCAGTTGTAGTGTTTTGGAAGGAAATTCTATCATTATCAACTTAACAGTCATTAACAAGTGTTCATTTATACATAGTTTGCCTCCTTGTCATTGCAACGCTTTCATGTTTCCACAACCTTCCCCAAACCACGGCTTCTTGTTACCCAGGCTGCAGTAAATGCCATCAGACACACAGACAACTGTAATGAAACTGTTGGCTCATTTCTCAATTTATAATTGCGTTAACCTCTAGTGAACCACCCAGTAAGTCCTGTAATTCCTTCAACGTGGAGCAGAAGACATTTGAAGGGGACTAAGATACAGATAACAAGTCGCTCTATAGGAGAAGAAACAACAGCAAAACAATAGCTGCACTGCAGATAATAAAATGTTTGTAATGTAAAACCTGGATATTCAGAGATTCAGAGATAAAAACAAAGACAGCTAATTGCTTGCAGGTGAAGCAGGACAAAACAGGACGTGTAGCCAGGGATATACACAGGGGAGGGTGTTACAAGGTCACTTCACTGCTAGGGTCATTAAACAGCGGCACAGTTTATGTTGTTTTGACATGCTCTCAGTACTTCTTATCTCCATCTGCTTTAACTTCACCATCCACCTCAGAGATTTTTGTCTTCCCCATGTACTGAATCCTGACTTGGCATGACCGTACATGACCTCAGTGGGAGAACACATCGGAGGAGAGGTGTGAAGGTAAAGAGAGGCCCTCTCACCTCTTGCCTTATTGATAGAGGTTGGTCCTCAGGGTAAACCTGGGCTGATATTTGTCTGCTTGTCCTGCAAATTAGCACAGAGTAACTCTTGTGAAGGTTCTCACATGACAGTCATGCCACAGGATCTTCCTTCGTGATTAAAACAAACAAGTCAAGTTGCAAACCTTCCACACAAAACTCTTACAGGGTTGGAGGACCATAGGGCTTGTTTGCAAGCAAGTTCAGGGTGCTGCAGCTTTCCTCAGAATCCCTCAGAGTGAAAGATGCTGATTACACAGTAAGCATGCAGAGAGGCAGAGTTTGCAAGGGAAACCACAGTAGCTACATTTGTTCGGTGACTGGTGCTTAGTCAGCAGCCTGTACAGGTGCCTGTGATGAATATTTGCTGTGGGGTTTAACCCCAGCCAGCAACTACGTACCATGCAGCCACTCACTCATTCCTCTCTGCTCCTGGTGGGGAGGAAAATTTAAGAACAAACAAAAAAATAAAGTAAACCTTGTGGGTTCAGGTAAGAACTCTTCAATAATCAAAACAAAGTAAAATAGTTTAAAAAATGGTATTAATGATAATATCATGATGAAAAGGAGAGAGAGGGAGGAACAAAACCCAAGAGAAACAAATGTTGTTCACCACCCACTGACCGATGTCTGGTGTGTCTCCAAACAGAAATAGGCAGCTCCTGGCCAATTCCCCCCAGTTTATACTCTAGCCGTGACATTCTCTGCTGTGGAGTATCTTTTTGTCCAGCTGGGGTCTGTTCTCTTTGCTTTCCCCTGGCTTTTTGTGCCCCTGCTCATGAGCAGAGCGTGGGACACTGAAAAGTCCTTCACTGGAGTGAGCACTGCTGAGCAGCAACTAAATTTTCACTGCGTTATCAACATTATTCCCATTCCATATCCAAAACACAGCACCGCACAATCTACTAAAAAAAAAAAATATTACCCTACCCTAGATGAAACCAGGACAAAAGAAAAATTTGGTGAAATCTTATCATCCCTGAAGGACTTTCACAGCTGGTTTTTCAGCAGCATAGCAAGGTGTGAGGAAGGAGCTGTGTGTGACTCTCACTCCAGTTCTTGCCCTGCTACAGTAGGGCAATTAATAAAAATGCCATTTTATTAATTTTCCATGTATTTGCTGAAGATCTTAATTGCCCTGTGAATCTTGCTCTTGAGCACTGTGTACAAGCCAGGCATCCTCCTGCTCTTAATGCAGAGAGGGAAGAGTCAGGAACATACCACAGCAGGTGGTACTGATTGGGGCACAGTCCTTCCTGTGAAGAAAGTGTCTCTTTACATACTTGTTGCTGTTTTCACATCAGCAGAATCAAGGCTTCAGCCTAACCCTTACATGTTGTTTGCTACAGTTCTAGTTCAATAAACCGTTTAAGCACACATTTAACTTAGGGTGGAACTAATGTAAGTTTTTCAATTTAATCTGCTCTTCAGTGAAGATGCTGTCCTGAAAGTGAGACAGCAAAGAGCAACTTTGTAAAAATAAAAGTGCTTTTGCAAAGTAGCATATTAATATAGGCAGTAACATTTCCTGTGTGTGTTGTTTGTACAAAAATGTGAATTACTGGTAACCAGTATAGCTTCCTATGTATTTTTGCAATAGGAGGTCAAACTACTTGAAAGTAGAAACTTTGCCAGAATTTAATTACAGCTCATTATGGTGTTATTAATAATAAGAGCATGACCTAGCATTTAATAAAAAGAAGATTAATCAGTTTAATCATCTTTGATTTTTTTAAGATCTGCTTGTATTCTCATCTTAATGACTCACTTTTTTTTCCCCCAGATGAATTAGGAAGTTAGATTTGTTTTTAATCTTATCTAACTACTTGCCTAAGAACAGCAACATTAGCTTCACACACTGTGACATTGTTTAAGTTGCGCAGTCATGACAATAAAAGAAAAAAAAAAGCTCAAAAATCCCTTACTCCACCCAAAAAACCAGTCCAAAAAATTAAATTAGGGGGAAAACATATATTAATATCTCATCCACGGCGTCCCAATTTTACTATATAAAATCTATGCAAAATAGCAGTTGTAAGCCTCTGAGTAAATTGTTTGATATAGCACAACTATTTCAAGAAGATCCAGGAAATCACCTTTTATAAAATGACATGAAAGCACATAATTGCACTTGAAACTCAAGATGTTAAATGTCTACAAAATACCAATATTTGGGTTTCAGTGTTAGTCACTTACATTACTAATCACTCACACAGTTTTTCTGATCAGAATCCCTGCCTGGGATTTAGGGTATGGTGTGTTGTTTATTTGAAATTAATTTGTATTGGGTTTGATACAGCTTAGTATATTCATCCACCTTCTCTGGATGAGTGTTGTTTCTAAAAGAGGAAAAGGATGGACTTTCCTTCTGCCATTACTGTATTTATTTCCTCTGTCACTCAGGAAATGTTCTTTCTCTCTGTTTCCATCCATGTCACTATTATCACCTACTACAATTAAAAAATGGTAATAAGGAGAAACATTATACCTCTTGTCAATTTTTTTAAGTCATCTGGTACAAGCACTGACACAAATATGCAGGGTTTTGTGTGTGCTTGTTCCTGTCTGCATGTTTTAACACCGTAATCTAAGACCAACATTGTGCTCAGTACAGGATATTCAGCAGCAGCACGGGCCACCCTTTGGGTATTCCTGTCATACATAATTAGACATTGAAATTTTGCATTCACTTTACATTTTCTCTGAGGTGGCGGGAAATGCATTGTCTTTACATTTAATGATGATTTTCATTAGCAAAACCATGGGACAATTCTTTCATTCTTTTCCTAGCTGTGGCTAATATAATATCTTAGTAAAAAAAAAAATAATAAAACTTGCTTTTGTTTCTTTGATTCCATTCATTTTCACAGTTTACAATTTCTTGGATTTTAAAACCTGAGGAAGCATGAGGTGGATTTTTGATGGGCTTCCCTCCCAGCCTGCTCTAAAATCTGAGTGATATTATGCCAGATGTGCTTGGTCTGAGTCTATTTAAACTACAGTCCAAACCTAGTGACTTTCCTATCATTATTTCAAACCTTTCTAGAACTGATTCAAACCCCACACCAGCTACTGTCACCTAGTCCTGGCGTGCTTTCCACCAAAGCCAAACCCCAGGATTATGCTGGGTGCTGGCGGTCAGGATGAGAGGGATGTTCAAATCCTGAGTTATCCAGGCATTTTCACTTCATTCTGAACTGAAACAGGAATATGGGTGTCAGGTGGCATTCCTCTGATCTCTTTTGCTCTCTTTCTCAGCATAATGTATGGAGAAAATTGTGTGGATTTCCTGCATTTATTTAAAAATACAGGGGTTTTTTTATAATAGTTTTTATTAATATGTTATTTGTTATAGGTCGAGATGAGATTGCAGGTGTTTGTGTGTTTTGTGTAGTCAGAGAATGAGGTGGAAGAGGAGGAGGGTGAAAGAGAGAGTAGAGATGATCTGTGCTTGGAGTGAAATACGCCTTGAGCACTCGCCAGAGCTGTGGCCTCTGACTTGAACTGGGATAGAGAGCCATGTAGTTCATTTCCCAGTGCAACCCATTGAAGAAATGCTGATCATGGAGAAGCTGTATTCCCTTTTAACCCCATTTTCTTTCCCATCTGAAGTGAATGAGATGATTTCACTGATGATTGCCTGTGACTACAAGATGACTGGTGATGGCAGGTAACCTTTTCAAGATTATAATGCTCTCAAAACCAGGAAGGGGTTAGAACTTGAGAACAGTTTGATTTAATTTTGAGGATCTGCAATGCTGAGAATCCCTGAGATCTGCCAGGAAACAAACAAGAAAACAAACAACCAACCCCCCCCACACACCAAAACACAAACAAACAACAAAACCAAAACCAAACAAAACAAAAAAAACAAAACCAAAATAAAAAACCAAACCAAAACAACCAAAAAAACCCCGACACAAAACAAACAAACAAACAAAAGAATGGTAGGGTTAAAGAGATCATAGATGGGTCAGCAACACTTGAGACTGAAACCTGAAAGTCCTTTGGGAAACATCAGGCAGCACTTCAGGCATTGTGGTGTCTGCAAAAACTTGAGTCCCTGAGTAAGTGTAATATAAGAATTTTAAATGTCTTAATGTTAATATACTTCTGTATTTTGAGACAGAGAGTCTTTCACTGTCTGCTGTCTTTGCTCTTGCCAGGATTTTAACCTTATTTGATAAATATTTGTGAAGAGAAACAAGTCAAGTGTGGGAAGGGTTCATAGGGAGCAGTTCATTAATTACTGCTTTTCCTTGCTTAAAGCATACACCTCAATCCTTTGTTTTATTAGAAGGGGACTAGTCCCAGACAATTTTGTGTAAGGATAATTCCTAGATGAAAAGCGTCCATCAAATTTGTTAAACTTCTGGGAAGAATTTTGTTGTATTCAGTCACTGTGGAATCTTGAGCATGAAGCCATGGCTAGATGGGGCAATGGTAAAAGTGTCTTTTTACTCTGTTCTGGAGATCCTTCCTGACATTCTTATTAGCAGGAGTGAAGAAATTAATGTTAATAATAACTGAATATTTCTTTATGCCAAAATATGTCTATCTAAGGCACAATTAATTTTTCAGATCTTGCTGGAGAATCTCCCACTGTTTGTACCATTGTTCCATGAACAGAAAGAGTGACATACTTTCCACTGCTGTCAACCTAGAAACTTTTATTTCACTTAAATTTAACTCACATGCACACAAAATGATGCTTTCACTAATTTTGAAGCCCTATCATATAAAAAATACTTTTATATTTGTCCTGATTGCCTGACATTTTCAAAATGGAACGTCTGTAAAAGAGAAATTGCTTTTTATGGAGCTCAGGTAAAAAGGCCATGAGGGAAACTGAAGATAATTAATGAAAAAAAAATCTCATAAAAAACAGTGGAATAGTTCCAATGGGAATTTTTTTTCATTCTTCTTGTGCAGTAAAGTTAAAGGCTTGTTGTTATGCCAAAATTACACAGTAGTGCAGAAATCTTTATTTTTATGATCAGCAAATTCCTTAACCTTGCTCTTCTTCAAAAGTGTGCTTCACTAAAGCAAGATAGGATTGGAATGGTTGTTTTCCTTCAAAAATTAAAATTATAAAAAACCAGAACAGTTTCATACTATTGAAATATCTGGCAGAAAATACTTCTGTAAAGAAAAATGTGATTGTAGTGGTTTTGTTCGCATTTCTTACCTCCTGTGAGATAAGAATTAGGAGGAATGCAAAGCAGGCTCCAAACTTTAAAGAATATGAAGAAGTTTATTACTAACAGTATTAAAAGTAAAAAGCAACAATAAGAAATTAAAGCAAAACCGCCTTTTCCTCCAGCACCTCCCTCTCTTTTACCCAACTCGCACAAAGGATAACAAACTATGATTTTGGTCAGTATTACAGTTCTTAAAAGTCTCTCCACTATTTAAGGGAAAAAGGTTTTCTTTTGCTTCACATGGTTTCCAAACTGCTCAAAGGGCAACAGACCCATCCAGAAAGTCTGCTACTATGAAAAAGTGTCTCTCCCATGAATCTTGCAGTGTTCCCACAACTGCCAGCATGGGCCACACGTGGGGTATATCTTTTTTAAGGATAAGCAAATTCTAGCTTAAAAGCAACTGCTCTCTTCTTCACAAAATCTCTAAAAGTCTCTTATAGCTCTGAGGTAACCTGGCGTGGTTACGTTTCTTTTTCCACAGGCTGTACACAAAATTCTCATCCCCCCATGTCTTTAAGTGGATTAAAGAGAAAAGGACAGTTTGTGATATTACAGTTTTTACCATGGCCTGCAAAAAGTATTTTTAAGCTTCGCACTGGGCGCGACCCCGCCCTCTTTTCCCATTGCCTTCTTCAGCTCCGTCTCCCGTGACTTACTTCCTCTTTCCTTCTGACTTTGTCGCCATGATTTTCTTCAGGTTTTATGCTGGAGAAAAAGCCTCTTTGCCTTTATGCTGCTGGCTCCTCAGCTCGACTCCAGCTACACTGGTTGCAGAAAGCTCTATCGGCTCCCGCCGGGTCTGCGCGGGGCTGCGTGAGCAGGGAGGGAGGTTCTCCAGTCTTTAAGATCCGTGCCGGGTGGTATCGGCTATGCAGCAGCTTAATGGTTGTTTCTCAGCTGCCCGTGGCTCTGGAGGGGTTCTCCTGTAGCCACCCAGGGCCTNGTTATACACAATACCTGCTTGTTTGTACCTTATATAACAATGCACAGTGTTCCATTATTAAGCTTAACTTTATCTATCTTGTTAAACATATTTTTGCAACTCTAAAAGCTATCTCAGCCAAACCTAGAAACTCTAACCATTGTCTTAATGTCCCTGCTTAATGTATAATTGTATCTTCTTGAAGTTTTTCACAGGCAAAGCTAACCCTAAACTCTTCCGCCTTATTTCTGAAACCTGCTTTTATTTTTCACCCCTAAAAATCTTTCTACCTTTTCTTGTGTTTCCCACAACCTGGTGCCTGGGGGAGTGGAGGCCTGGGGCAGATCCAAGAGACGGAGCCTGGAAGGCTCATTTCCCCACCCCCCCTGCCACGGGAGGCTCGAACACCAAGGGGAAATTCCCGCATCTCCGTGTGGTTTAAATATGTAAATTTCAAGAAGTGTTATTGGTCTAAATAACTGTCCATCAACTCAGGTTCAAACCACCACAGTGATATTTACACAGAAAATTAACACAATGCAGTAATGAAAAAACTCCCATGCTACCCGAAATTAAGTAACGAGCTGTTACTCAGAAACCCCATAAGGACATTATCCGCTTAAATGTATTAAATCTTCATCTTCTTCAATGCATGGTTTATTTGTCTAGACAGTGTTTGAAAATAGATAATTTTGGATATCTCCACTTCTCTATAGTGATGTAAGCATCAACAGTGCATATATTATTTACTTTCTCCTCCTGTGTGTGCTTCTCATTGAAATTCTATGGTCTGAACAAAGTCAGACCTTAATGTTCTGCCTTTACCTTCCTCAGTATCTGTGGTTTTATCTTGATGAATAATGTACTTAAATGACAGGACTTCGTGGTATTGTATTCTGAACAATCACAGGAAAGACAAAGAATGCTGAGGTGACTTTGAATGACAGAAATATGGGTACTTAATACTAAAAAAGGGTCTTATGGCATTAAGTTTAGTTCATTATTTATATCAGGATAGCAGTGGTTTGTATAGAAGCTCTGCAGGCAGAACATAGGCTTCCCAAAATTTTGAATTAGGAGTTTAGGTTTGAGGGTTCTTTAGTATGCTGTCTAAATTCAATACTTGGGCAGCTTATAAAAATGCTACAAAGGAGAGGTTTTAGAACTAACTGATAATATGTGTGGTAAAAAATCATCAGGAACAGATGGTATTCACCCAAGAGTTCCAAAAGTCTTCATATAAAATTGCTGAACTATTAACTGTGCTTAAAATGGAATCAGCAACAGCGAAATGGAAGATGGCACGTGCAGAACAGTCCAGGGAGCTGCAGACCAGTAAATCTCAGTTCTGCTGAGCAAATTGGCATCTACTACAAGAAAGAATAGGAATAGCAAATATGTGAATACACATGCACAAGTAGGAATAACAAATATATGACTAAACAGCATTTTGCAGGAAGAAGTCATTATAGCTTCAGAGAGGTTGGTTGTGCCTCAAATTGGGTCAAAAACCATACAAGGAATAGGATTCTGGCCATAAGTTTAATAAATTTCCAAAGAGTTTTATGTGAATAACAAAACCAAAATTTAAGGAAGATATATTACATAAGTGTCAAAAAGAAGAACTAGCAAAGGTAGGAATAAATGGTGAAAAAAGAACAGTGATTACCTTTGAAACTCCAGGTAGATATAGCTATTCCTCTTTGAAATAGATCCATTAATATCTGGACAATAAGGTGATAGACTTTCCATTTAACTATTTTGGTAAGTATTTATTTTGGGTGGTAGAAATGACAGTTGAATACGATGAGGTTCAAGATCAATTCTCAATGTATTTAGAGGTTTAAGATTAATTCTCAATATTTTTAATATAAAGAGTATACATTGTTCCTAACAATACAAGATTTGGGTGGTATTAATCGATTAATCAGATTATATGTTAGAAAAATGAAAATCCTTTAATACGGAGTGCATAACTAAACTATGGAACTCATTGCTGTAGGAACTACAAATGCAAAAGTTTTTTTATGGGTTGAAAAAGTAATTTAACCAGATATGCAAGCAGTTTCAAAGGAAAGCATGACATTTCTAACTCAGGAAGTACCTGAGCCTTAGATTCCCCAAAGATGCAAGGAGATAGCAGTAACATTTTCTGTGTTTCATCTGCTTTCAAGTCCTGTTCCTGAGCAAGTTGCTGCTGTTGATGATAACATGGAGGGACAAGACAGAGCTGTGGTCTAATTTATTCAGTGTCACTGCTGTTCTGCTATAACACGTATATAAAATGAACCATAACAACTGAATTTGAGAGGACAAACACACAGAAGTCTCATGAAAACATTCATTTACATAAGTATTTATATTTCCATGCACTCATATATTATACATTAATGTGTACAGCACTATTAACACAGTGCTAATATAGAGTAATCACTGTAGTTATATTATGATTGTATGATTATTATATAATCATTGATATTATATGATAATTACTGCTAACAATGGTTGGTATAGGTTTCCACTGGGATTCTTTCTGTTTTCTTCCTTGTCTCTTTTTCTGAGGTACTCTATTTTCCAAGCAAATGTTAGCTTGAAGCAGATGTTCAGTCTGCACTATAAAACAGTCCAGAACAGTGGTCCCAAGAGCTCTTTCTTTTCAAAAGTCTATGAATCTTTTAATACTCTTTCATCTTATCTTTAGGTTCAGGGAGATTGTTAGCAGTAGTCATATTTACTAGAATAATTTCTGGCAAGGAATTTAAAAAATCATTAGATAACAAAGCCAGTTCAATTAAAACTAAAAGTTTCCAGGAACCTTTCTTGCATGTGTGGTGGTGTTCTCTAATTTAAAGTACATTTTAAATATACACGTAAGACAAGAATCAGGAATGGTGTTAGAGACAGCCCAGGAACCCTGGCTTCTACTCATCATGTCAAATATCAGATAATGTTGTCTCCCTCATGCATGATTGTCTGCATTGTTTCATTTCACAGCAGAAAATAACAAGTAGTAAGGGGTGGAGAGATTCACTGATGCAAGCTCTGAAGCCTAAGGCTGACATTGCCTTTCAAAACAATTTTGGCTATGAGTGCTTACAAACAGATGTCAGGCTGGGGAAAAAACTGATCAGCAGTGCCACTAATTTGATGTCCTCGATGCTTCACTAGCTGGATGATTTCCCATCCTGGACTACTGGCCCATTAAACCTGTCTTTTATTACAGAGTCATAAAGCTGAATGACAGAAAATACATAATTAAGACTAGTCAAATAGAAGGCAAAGGATCGACGTTGATCCCATTTGTCTGAGATAGTGAGGGACAAATTGGAATCTAAGGGCTAATATAGAGGAACATTAAAGTGCTTTCTGTAACACAGAGCCGAGATCTTTATAGCTACGTGGGGAAAATTCTAGGTGCACAGACAAAGCTATTATCCCAGTTATCTGACATGCTGGAAATAAAAAAAATCAAATATATTTCCTAAGGTCTTTGTGTTACATTAATTTTTCTCCCAAGATGAGAAGTCTGGATAAGATCTTTGTCAGTGACATGGGCAGTGGAATCAAAGGCACCCTCAGCAATCTTGGTGGTGAAACCAAGCTGTGTGGTGCAGTCACATGCTGGAGGGAGGGGATGGGATCCAGAGGGACCTGGACAGGCTGGAGAGGTGGGACTGTGTGAACCTCATGAAGTTCAGCAAGGCCAAGCGTCAGGTCCTGCAGCTGGGCAGAAAATGGACGGAGAGCAGACCTGAGGAGAAGGACTTGGGGGTGTTGGTTGAGAAGCTCCACATGACCCAGCTGTGTGCACTGGCAGCCAGAAGGTCCCAGCCGTGCCCTGGGCTGCATCAAAAGAAGTGTGGCCAGCAGGTCAAGGTGGGGAGGGATTCTGCCCCTCTGCTTCTCTCTGGTGAGACCCCACCTGCAGTGCTGCATCCAAATCTGGGGCTCCCAGCACAGGAAGGACATGGAGCTCTTGAGAGAGTCCAGAGGAGGCCACAGAGGTGCTGCCAGGGCCGGGGCACCTCTCCTGTGGAGAGAGTCTGGGGGAGCTGGGGGTGTCCAGCCTGGAGAGGAGAAGGATCCAGAGAGGCTTTAGAGACCTTTCCAGTATGTGAATGAAATCACTGGAAAGGGACTTCGGGCAAGGGCTGGGAATGACAGGACAAAGGGGAATGGTTTTAAACTGAAAAAGGGGAAGTTAAGATTAGGTATTAGGAAGAAATTCTACCTCTGAGGGTGGTGAGGCCCTGGCACAGGCTGCCCTGAGAAGTTGTGGCTGCCCCATCCCTGGCAGTGTCCAAGGCCAGGTTAGACAGGGCTTGGAGTAACCTGGGATAGGGGAAGGTGTCCCTGCCAGGGCAGGCGTTTGGAATGAGATGATCTTTACAGTCCCTGACTTCATCAAGGCAGAAATTATTCAACTTGTTTGCTACAACTTTGTTGCTCCTTCAGTCAGGAGGAATAATAAAAAAATCACCAGAACCGAATCTTCAGTATCGTAATGTACATTGGATGGGGGCAAATTAAAGCTGCCAAATTAAGACTCAAATGTTTGGTTGCCTTGGTGCTGAACTTTTGACTGCAGGGACATGTTAGAGATGGCTGGCAATTGCCACTTTGTTCTCATTTCCCAAAGCTGTAAACACCACCTCTGCATTCAATTGTTCAGGAAGACTGTGTATGATTGTAGTCATTATCCTGGTGTAAAATGCTGCATCTGTAAAAGCCAACTACTTTTACTGAATAAATATTAATATTTCAGGCAAATTTGAGGTGCTTGTTCTACTCTAACTGCCTCTTTCTTTATGCAGTTTGTTTTCCTAATATTTGCCATCTTGTAAAGTTTTTATCAGAAAAAATCCATATATATATGCGTATTACAGTATTTACTTGGCTTTTTAAATCCAGTATGAATTTCTGAAGTTGCTAGTCCTACCAAATAATTTCAGGTATTCACAGGATGTACTGTCATGTATTATATTGTACCATAATGTACTATACCTCATTATTCTTTGCTCTAGATTCTTGAAGTAAAGGCTGGAGCTCTCGACCAAGATTAATGACTTGGGCCTAAAAAAATCAGTCTAATCTAATAACTTTGAATTTTAATAGCTTTTGAGTTTAATACAGCTGTTTCCTCAGTCCTGTTTTACTCAGACATGTGGGTAGTGTGGCTTTGTCCATCACTGAGCCACAGGTTTTTCTTCTGTGGCCTGCCTGCTAATCAGTTTTAAGAATCCGTAAATATCTGTGCAGGTTTCAGTTAAAAAGATACACTTAAAAAGAGCCTTCAGCAACAATAGACCATTAATGTGGAGATTGATAAACCTTGTCTGTAATTTCTATTAACAATTTCTAGTTTCTTCCTTTCATTTCTTCTGTTTATTTTTTATCTTTAAGCTTTGTCTTGTGTTTGCTTCACAGAAGCATCATTAAGGGGCAAAGCTTGGAAAAAAAAATCAGATTATTTCTTTTTAATAGAAAAGAAGAATAATTTTTTGTCTTGGAGACAAAATAACATTTTAATGATGATTAGGGGTGTATAAATAGTTTTCAATAAGAGAGATTAATGCAGTTTTGATAACCATTACAGAAAAATATTGAGGACAAACTGCTAATACACTGGCATCACTGATTTTATGAACTCATTTTATTTCAATTCCTGCTGTCATACAAAAAAGTGTCTTTGAATGTTGGAGAAGAATATATTAATATAATATTCTAAGCAAAATAGAATGGTTAGGAATATGCAGCAAAAAAATATCTGAACTGTTGTGTAAATTGTTGTGATTCTTGGAAATCAGAAAGTAACTAAGCATTTAAGTTTTACAGCGATATTTTTATTATTATTATATCACCTTTAATAGAGGCTATTTTGTGTGTGGGTGAACCAGAAGATTATGATGTAGCTAGCAAGAATGTTAACATAATTTTTGGTACACTGCGTTAATAAAACAAGTGTAATGAGCCATAGTGGTGTGCAGTATCAGGTCAATGTGAGAATTAAACTGCAAGTAATTATAATACTAAGATTGGTTGTATTCTAATTATCCTATGGCTAATAGTACAGAGTCGATTGTCTGAAACCAAAATTATTTGGGCTGGAGTTGTTTTAGTATAGATGAACATTAACTGATGCATTGTCATTGAAGTGATATTGTCATTTGTTTTTCAGTAAAAAAATATCCCTTGAAGAAGCAATCAGAATTTTCCTCTAAATTGAAATGCAAAGTGTGGCTAGATTGTGAGGAGCAATGACATTAGCTCCCTGCATTTATTCTGTTCTTATGGTGTAAGTAATGTTAAGCAAATTTGCATTCCATGTATCTCATAATGCAAGAACATGACTGTAAAAATGATCTCTATAAAACTACTAATTACCAGGAAGAAGCAGTAGATGGATATAGTTATTGTCTGAGCACAAATTGGACACCAGTCCTGAGTGAAAATTCACTTCATGCACAAGCTGTTTGAGTTCAATCTTATTCTTAACTGAGAAGTTCAGGAAATTTTCCAGTTGTTCTGAAAAATGGTGGGGAAGGAGTTGGAGTTTGTTACATTAGCACCTCAACACAAAAGGTACTGTTAGAGGTATACCTTCATTGGGTAGGACACCCCTCACCCGCCAAACTTAACACCTCTATGATTCAGTTGCCTAAATTTGATCTTGTCATCCAATCTGTCGCTGTTCAAAAGGAGCACCAAATGTTCTGTGCAATCACACAATCATCTGTCCTATCTAACAATCATTCCGTACTATGTGGTGAAAGCCTATCTGCACTGACTCTTTCCTTTTGGTACTAGCTGTGGAGGGGGACTGATATTTGGAAAAAAATGTTTGTTCTGGCCCAAAGGAAATGGTTCCTAAAGGAAAAATTCTGCAAAGGTCCCTGCCCCATTCCCAGCAGTTAACAGATCCTGTCTTTCTAGTTTAATTGTTGCTTCAACTGTATGTAAATGTACCTCACACAGAACTTTCACAACAAATAACATTCTCTCATAACAGTTTTTATCAACAGTAGAATTTTCAGCAAATTTATCACTGTTTCTCATTGTGATTGATCAGGGAACATGTTTTTCCTTGCATGAATCTCTTTATTATTCAAAATCTCCATAAAGATAAGAATGCAGTTTATTTTAGAGATCGTTCATCAATTTGATCCAAGACTACTACAAAGAATACTGGCTCATCATAATTTACGGTTCCTGTTGCTTAATGGATTGCATCACTCACAAGCTTCTGGTTCTGCTTCTTTTCACTTCCCCAGCAAGGGGCTCATAGGCAGGAGCCCAAGCAGGACCAGACAGGCATGTCCCCACTGCTGGGACCTGGGGAGGTGCTGTCCTGCTAGACTCCTCTCTCATTTTGAGAAGCCTCACAGTGGAGATTATGAGCCAATTCCCCTCATTTTCTAAGCTGATGAGAATTCAAGTAATAAGTTTTCTACATGCAAAGAAAGTATTCACCCATGAACGAATTCTTGTTATTGAAGTAAATGGAAGATCATTACATACATCAGTGACTTCAGTACAAGAACCAGCACTCGGCTGCTGACTGCTGGACAGCTGCAAAGCCTGGGTGTTCTGTAAGTGCAGGGAAACCAGGAATCAGTAGCGAGGAGCTGCACATTAACACAAGGCTTTGGCTTAGAAAACTGTTGTGGTTTAACCCCATTCAGCCCCCTGCCCCTCACAGCCCCTCACAGCCCCTTGCTCACTCCCCAGCCGGCAGGACCAGGGAGAGAACTGGTAGGGTAAAAAAAGCTGTAGGGTAAAAGCTGGAAAACCCATGGGTTGAGATAAAGGCAGTTTAATAGGAACAGCAAAATCCCTGCACGCAAGAAAAGCAATAAAGGGAATTAATTCCCTGCTTTCCATGGGCAGACAGGTGTTCAGCCATCTTCAAAGAGCCAGAACCCAGCACATGTAACAGTGACTTGGGAAGACAGACGCCATCACTCCAAACATCCCCCCTTCCTCCTTCTTCCCCCCACTTTATACACTGAGCATGATGTCACATGGTCTGGAATATCCCTTTGGTCACTTGGGGTCACCTCTCCTGGCTGTGTCTCCTACTAAACTCCCAGCCTCCCCCAGTCCCTTCCCAGCCTGGCAGTGCAAAAAGCAGCAAAGGCTTTGGCTCTGTGCAAGCCCTGCCCAGCAATAACAAAAACATCTCGGTGTTATCACCCCTGTGTTCAGCACAAACACAAAACACAGACCCCTACCAGCCCCTGGGAAAAATCTAACTCTACCCTAGACAAACCCAGCACACCAGGACAAGGTAGTCCTGCTGCATCCAACTGAGGTGAGCAGAGTCCAGATTCACAGATGAGTCTATGCTGAAGAGGCACACGCAGGAAGACAGAAATAAGAGCTCCAAAGACAGGGTCAGGATCACGTCTGATAACAACCAACATCAGCCACAGTCCAGGGATCATCAAGCAAGGCCACAGAGCTGAGGTTATCCCATATGTGAAAAAATAGAAAAGTTTGTGTCAAGATGTTAAGGGTATGTTACAGATAAAATCATATTCTAGAGAGGAATATACCAACCCCCATGTGTCATCGTTTTTTTAAGTTTTCCAGCTATTTAAAGAGTCTAAAATCAGTGTTAGATTTTAGCATCTGAGCCCGTTTGCATCCGATGCGTGGAGATTTTCAGTGTGCAGGTGGTGTCAGTGAGGAAGGTACTCAGAGCACCTTGTAACCTGCAGGATTGTGGTTGTGTTTCAAAAAGGCTAGTGAAGCTGAAAACAGGATCTCAGACTTCTGATGTCAAATCACCTTTCCCTCCTGTCTTTTCAAACTTAATACACTAGAATGGGAAAGATCCAAGTTATTACACTAAACTAGTAATCAATCATTTACAGTAAACTGTAGTAATCACTGTGTGCTTCAGGGTGATGTATTGAATACTAAGCAGGTCTATGCCTATACTTTGCACACTTTTAGTTGTGTTGACAGCTTCATTTTTTAGTAGTGATTAAACTATGTGTGCATCAATATATTTGCAAAGATGTAACTTCTGTTGTATGTAGTAATTTTATTTTCATTCTCTATCGTGTATCAATACTGTAACTAAAATGATGAAAAAACTTGCAGAAAGGATTTTTTCCTCTCTCTTCACTTTCCTCTTTCTAAGTTTCCTTCACAGCTGTGTCTTGTTGATTAACACACTGCAGACAGCATCAATATTCATATTTTAAGGACAGTTATTGAGATCTATGTGTCTCTGGCTCAATAATATGCAGATTCTGAGGTATTTTTTTTAGGACAGCAGAAATAGAATTTAGAAAGTGATCTGTTTAAAGTGATTATTAATAACTAATAACATTGGCTACACAGTTTCATTGCTTTGCAATTACCTCAGAAGAGAGAGTCCATTAGACCTGTAGGTACATCCTGTTTAACATAGGCTCAGAGGAATATAGATCTTCTCCAGAAGAGGAGCCAATTTTCAAATCATTTAAGAATGAAAACAAAAGAAAAGTATAAAGAAAATCCTGCAGTCTACATTATAGATGAAGGGCTTTTCATCTCAGTATAACTAGCAGTTTGTCACATAAAACTCAATTCAGGTTAGTGAAATTAATATTTTAGAGCTTACACCAGGAAACGGGAAACAAAGAGCCATTTGGTTTTATCACAGCAAAAAAGACCTTCACTTTTTCAGCAAAAGAGGTCTGGGTCTGGCTTCTCTCTCTCACCATCCTCTGTTTTATACATCTTCAAGAGAAGTGATAATATGTAAGGCTGTAATCAGCTGGAGTAATGTATTTATTTATGTATGCATCAAGCAGTGAAATTTCTACCATTTACTAAATTGTGATTAACAAGGACTTCCCCTCTCTTATTTTGAATGCCAGCAAATTACAAAACCATAGAAAACTGGTTTCAAACAAACAGAGTTGACTTTGCCTGGTTTCAAGACATCCAGACAAAAACCGTTGCCTGGGAATTGTATAATTACATTTATACGACACCATGCCCTGCTCCGATCTAAATTTGTATTTAGATTTCAGATGAATCTTTATTCCTCCCTGAATACCTGTGTCTGGCAGCATGCAGAAGGAAGCTGATGTCTGCCTGAGCAGACATATCCCTTATACTGTGCTCACAGGGTCAGATCTTAAATTCACAACCCTTAACATCATTAGGGTTGGGAAAAATCTCTCCTCTCTTCGGAAATCTAAACTGTAGAGCTCTACAGCAGGATGAGTGGCACTCTAAAGAGCATCTCTGGGTGAGCCATATGTGGGAATGCTGATTTCCTTTCACTGATAAAGAGAAAATGGAGTCAAGATGACTAGCTCAGATGGAAGACTATTATGTTTTATTGCCGTAGAAACTCACAGAATCACAGAATACTTTGGGTTAGAAGGGACCTTTAAAAGCCATCTAGTTCAGTCCCTCTACAGTAATCAGGGACATCTTCAAACAGATCCAGTTACTCAGAGTTGCATCCAACCTGACCTTGAATCTTTCATGGGCCAGCCTGTTCTGGAGTTTTACCACCCTCATTGTAAAAAAACTTCTTCCTTATATTTTATTATCTTATAATAAAAATGGATCTTCCTTCAGCTTTATACCATTACCTCTTGCCCTGTTGCCGTAGGTGCTGATAATATATTTGTCCCATCTTTCTTACTGGCCCCCTTCAAGTACTGAAAATCTTGTCTATCTTAACTAGTCTTAAAAGCTAGGATAAAACCATATCAAATCCCAGTGAAAATTAAATTTACAGCAGCCCATCTGTCAGGGCCTACAGGTAGAAACTGCTCCATTATTCCTCCTGAGGTTTTGTGTTTGTAATTTAGCATGGTATGTGTGGAATGCTTAAATTAAACAATTAGAACACAGCACAATAGGTGTGTACTCAAGAGCATCTGTAATAGACAGAGAAAAATTAGGGAGACTCCGAATTAGTCTCAGAAACCATCTGTTAAACAGGATCAGAAATAATAAAACAATTCAGTGGAAATCCTTTGTGGCTGATTTCAGGTGCACTTATGGTTTGAGAAGGACAGTGATGAAAATGCTATTCATTAATTGCTTCCTGCAAAACTTCCTTACAGAGCCAATCACCACCTGGAGACAGAAATAGATTTTACAAAATGTTCCACAAATGTGAATAATGGCAATAATAACAGTCCATACTTCTACTGAGTCTAACATTTGGGAATTATAAGAACTTCATAAATACAGTGAAAATTTCAAATCTACAGTGAGGAAGTTATATAACAGAACTAGGAAGTCTTGTGGGTCAAACAGAAAACAAGATCAGGTTTTTCTGTCAATATTTAAAATGATCCTTGAACTGTCTGTGGTTTGCATGGGCTTCTAATTTAGAGGTTTTAATCAGCCAAAAACTCCATTCTGAAGAAGAGTTCGCTCATCTCTGAAGTGTTTGTAATGCTGTGCAAGAAACGATGATGATTTTTTATTCAGTGCCAAAACTGAAGGTGAATAAATTGCTTAGAGTGACCTCAAACTAATACATTGTTTCAAAATCATATTCAATGAAAATTGTATATCAAATGAGACAATCTAACAGAAGTGAAAACTGTTTTACAGCACTTCCAAAATAGTACAAGCTGTGAAGACACCGGTGTTGTATCAACCTCCCACTTACCTCCTTTGTTGCTGGTATTCATCAGATCACTGCACAAAATATGGATGATCTGTATGCAAGTTCCTCTTTTTCTTTTCTTAATTCAGAAGAAGTCCTCAAAATCTCATGGTTTTTACAGGGGAGAAAGGTTACAGGCTTTGATCTATTACCAGGATATATATCCTGAGCCTTGCGATAAGCCTCATAATAACTATTTTAGGAATCTGAAGATTTACATGCTCTTCAGTAAGAAGAGGAAATGGGTTTTTCCATAATAATTTATTTAATTTATTAAGTTATTTAATTTTATTCCTTTGCAAGTACGTATTAATACAACTCTCACTGATGCATTGTCTGAG
This sequence comes from Gymnorhina tibicen, assembly GCA_013399875.1. NCBI lineage: Eukaryota > Metazoa > Chordata > Aves > Passeriformes > Artamidae > Gymnorhina > Gymnorhina tibicen. Next base: position 5,590 of record VXAZ01008958.1, on the reverse strand, counting down.
TGGTTTCCTGTAGTACAATAAGCAAAATGTTCACCATCTGCCTCATGTGGCTCATTCTCGGCATAAGAGGAGAGATATATGATCAGTTAAATGCTTTGTTTTGTCAATGTTTCATTTTATTTGAATTTTAAAATAGATTCTGTTTAACTTTTATCTTAGAAAAAGTAGTTTAAGGAGAAATAATCTTGGTCTTGGAATGCAAAAAGAGATTTCAATTTTAGATCCTCAAAAATGGTGTTCCTGGGCTTAAGGAGCTTTTTGGATAAGGTTTGTTGTACCTAGAGAGAAACTTAGGGGTGGTTTAAAAATCCTTATTGCATTAAGAGTTAAAATTATCAACCATAGTTGTTACTCAGACTTATCATATCTCAGAAACTATAAATTTGTGTAATAAACTCATTGGGTGTAATGTCAGAGATTGACAATATCTGAGAAAGTGATGTCATGGGCTGGAAAGCAGGTCCAGCGCCAATATCTGTTAGAAGAAAAACTCTTACCCATCAGAGCATGACTTTTGATGGCTTCATGCTAAAGTTTACTGCATCATAAGCATGAAATGGGAGCACGAGTTCCGGGTCTAAAAACCCGCCCCTGATTTCCCCAATGAACACTGAGCACGGCCCATCAGAAATTGCACAAGTTTGCTTAACAGGTAGTTTAATCTTTCAAATTTAGCACATGAGACGGGCTGTGAAGCCTTCCAAATGCAACTGTTACAGATGATCGTACACTCAATGGGTCACCACTTATGTCTCGGACAGAAAAATCCTTGAGGTTTAGCTGTAGCTGATGTGACTTGGGAAATCCAGTTAGTTGATAGGAAAAGAAGTGCACGCCCTCATCAGTGAGAAGTTAAATAAACATACTGCTTCTGCATCTATAATGTCTCTGCCAGGCTTTGCCATCAGACATATGGATTTGCCTGGTTCCTAAGAACTATCTCAATACTCAGAGAGTGAAACCAGAAATGTAGCTGGCTAAAAGAGGTGGGGAAAGCTCGGGATTTGTTCAGGTTCCAACAACGAAGTGGCAGAGGTCACTTGGGGCTGGGGAGGAAGAAGAGATGTTCCTGTTTAAAAACTAATTCAGGATGAGGATCTGTTGTCAAGAAGCAAATAGAGGAAGAACTGACAAAAGCCATATTCTTTTCTATTTAAAAAAAAAATCAGCATAAACAGTATAAAAATAATAATCTAAGATAATTAGAATTTAAAAAGTGAAAGGATGGATTGGGATCCATCATTCTGAGAGACTGGCTGACATCATATGAAGCTGAATTGTGGTCCCAAAGCTAAACTCTACTTTGATCATGTTTTAAAGGAATTTGTGTTGAAAGTGAGAAATGGCAAGATGTGTGCAGCTGTTGATGGAGTGGAAGCGAAAGTTTCCATTGTCAAGCTTAGAATTAGATCACCAAAATAAAATATCCTGAGTCAGAAGAATTGGACAATGTACATCATAGAATTCAAAATGAAATTGAAGGTGGAATAGCAAGCCCAAAGCAGTTTTTAGTAAATATCTTTAAACAGACATCAAACATCTCGTTTGTGCTTAAGGAAAAGAGATGACGGAGAAGGCTAGGTACACTTGAAGGATAATAGTTTGTATATAAAATAAAGCAAAATATTTTGAAATTCTCAAAATAGGTTGTCTAAAGCTACGCTAGTTGATGATCTAGAAAACAAAGTTGCCAATTTTTTTTCAGTTTTGAAGGAGCTATTGAGTAAGGTTCCCTGGAAAAATGCTTTTGAAGGTGCTGTGACCACCTCATAAGGGCACAGGAGAAAGAAATTCCAAAATGTTGGAAGTCAAGCAGAAAAGGCAGAAGTCTAGCTTGGCTGAGCAGAAATTTTTTTGGACGTAAGGCAAAAAAGGAAAGCGTACGTTCTGAGGAAGCAACATCACGTGATGTGGGAGAAGCGCAGAGATCCCACTTGCCACTGCAGGGAGAAAATCCGTGTGGCCAAAGTGTAATTGGAGATGAAGCTGAGCAGAAATTAATTGCGGGGGGGAAAAAATGTTTTTTTTAACATACATTCTTGGGTGTCTTGGAAAGGGCCAGGAGTTGGACTCAGTGATTCTGATGGGTCGCTTTCAACTCAGGATATTCTGTGATTCTGCAAATCTGTGAAAATATAGAAACAATTTAGGATATTATGGAAGAAAATCTCTTTTCTGATTTCCTTTTTTCCTTTATTTGCATAAACCTCAGTTAAATTGGAACATTAAACTGGTTGCACCAGGAGTCCATTAAAGATTTAGTTACCTTCTGTGGTGAATGTTAAGAAGTTATTACTCAAAAGTCTATTTAAACAGTTAAATATAATTAAAATATATAGGGAAGATCATTACACATCATGAGATACTTTTCTGAGGAAAACGGGAGATTGTTAAAGATTCTCAAAGGGTTTAGTTCTGGGCTCAGTAATTCAGAGATGAGAGTGGAGTTTTGAAGATTTATCATTTGTTACCACCAGTTTGCCCCGGACAAATGCTGCAGTACAGTGTCTGGACTCATTTAATGTTTGTTTTTTCTTTTTTTCATGTTTTTCACACTTGAATCTTGAAAGAAAAATAATAGCTAATCTCCAAAACTGACCCATGCTCCAAGGACAGCTGAGTTTTCTGCTCTAATCACCTGAGAAATGAAAACATATTTTCTTAATTCTGATAATTTCAAGATCTCAGTTTTAAAAACTTCTGTAGCTGTTTCATTCTACAATGTTTTATAGTTACTATTTTTTGTTGTTGCTGTTATTTAGCTGTTTCTAATTGAATTTTTATAGCTGAAGATGTTGGTATTCATTTCTTTGTTTAAGGCATTGTTGGGTAGATCTAGATGTGGGAAACTGATAATATGTATTTAAGGTTCACCATGCTCTCATGAGTTTTTGCCAAGAGTTGCTAAGTTTTAGGAGAGTCTGATAAATCTGAATCAAAAATCAGAAATAAAAAATTGTGAAATATAGATTCACAAATATTCACAAATTGTGATTCAAAAATATAAAATTTGTGAATCAAGAAAAGAAACTTCAGGAAAGAGAAACATGTTGAGTCATTATCATTATTACTTGGACAAAGTTCCATGCTGGTGTCTGGGACCTGTTATCTCACTGTTCTTGTTTCTATGATATCAAAATTAATGATATAAACCTCTATGCTAGTTTTGTCTTTGTATCCATAATTTCCACAAAATGGGGCCTTCCTGCAGGGAGAGCCACTGGGAGATCAAGACAATATCTTATAATTTCAGGAAAGTGATTTCCTTTATTTTTCCATTAGGCTTTTACTTTTCATAAATAAATAGCATCTCATGATATTTTAAGCTAATATATTCAACCCTCAGCTGGGTACTCTTACTGTTTTTGAACGTCGAGTATAGTTTCATCTTTTTATTAGCCAGTCCTATAGATAGGGTTTTATTTTAAAGCTTTTCCCCTCCCTCGATCAGCTGACGAAGTTAACATTTCTTGCAAAATAACAATTTAAAAAAAAAATACCCACTCATGTTCACTTAGCTAGTCTTAACAAGATTATCTGCTTCATGTGGCCACTGAGAATATTATTTTCCTAAATACAGAAAAATTCTTTCTGAACACACTGGCTCTGTTCACTGTGGTCTGAGACACTATAAATCAGGTAGAAACATGGGGACGCAACTCCACTATTTGTTGGTTTTTGTGATGGCGATGCCTTGAGTGGTTACCTAGAAACAGAGACTAGACAGGAATAAGGGAATAAAGGCAGGTATTTATTTGAAGGGCCTTCACAGGTACACCCTGGGGAGCCAGAGGCTATTTCCAAAAGTGGACGCCAAGACGGACGACAAGTCACAAGTACTTCACACTTTTATAGGTTTGGTTCATTTGCATATCAGCATAAATTAATCAATTAAAATTTTAGCTAATAATGTAATTTCTTCAGTTTCTCCACGTCTCTAGAGGCTCTAGCTGACACTTTTTGGGCCTAGGACAATCTGAGTGTCCTTGAACAACAAGCTCAGGCTTGTTGTGTCTATCTGGCCTAGGAGAGCAGCTAACGAGCTACAAGAAACTTCAGAGTTACACATTAGACAATACAGGATTTGAAAAACATAAAAATTAAAACCTAAGGCATCATTCCCCACCCTTAGAGGCTTTACAAGGCCTCTACCTTGTCGAGTCTCTATTCTGAATATCTACTGATAATATGTGTCTAACAACAGTATACATCTAACAACAGTATATAAACAAGAATTATAATTACAGCTACTACGAATAATTCTTTAATCCAGGGTCAGTTTGGTAACCATAAAAAGAGGGTGTGGAAGATGTAATCAGAACTCAGTGTGTTAAACAAATTTTGCTGGTCTTTCAACTTTGATTTACCTGTCAACTGTTGGTTCTGGATCCAAATGAATGTCTTTGGACATAATTTGGACTAGAATCATATGCAAATTTTGTTTCCAAACCCGAGTCAGGGTCACCAACTGTGTAGATAATAAGCACAGGAAAACAATCATTTAAACTACATCATCTTCATTTGCATNTACAATATTTCATAGGGACTGATGTTGTCCCTCTGCCTCGGCTGTATGCGGATCCTCAGCAAAGCTATAGGCAGGGCCTGAACCCATGGCATAGATGTCTCTTGACAAATTTTGCTAATTTGTGCTTTAAGAGTTCCATTCACACGCTCAACTTGGTACCGCTTGCTTGGGATCTGCAAGGAGTATGCAGATCCCATGCAATTCCCAAAATCCGACTAACTTCCTGAATCACATTTGCAACAAAATCTGTTGACATACCCAAAGGAACCTCAAACCTTGGTATTATATGTTTCAGCAAAACTTTCAGCACCTCCTTGTCTGTGTTGGTGCGACAGAGGAACACTTCAGGCCATCCACTGAAAGTATCAACCAACACCAGAATGTATCTTTATCCCTCTTTGTGTGGTAACTCAGCAAAATCTATTTGCCAGTAATCTCCAGGAAGATCTCCTGCCGTTGTTACTCCTAACACAACTCTTTTCCTTGCATCAGGATTGGTTCTGGAACAGATTTCACATTTGCTCACTACTGATTGTACAATATCTGTCATTCCTTTTCCTATTACTACCTTTTTTAAATGTTTCAAAAGGTTTTCAACCCCGAAATGTGTGCTTTCATGTTCTCTTTGAGCTAGCTCTCAAAGGATTAGAGGTGGGACTACAACCTGCTTTGCAGGTATGACAGCCCATCCATTTTCTGTGATCTCGGCCTTAAGGAACTTAATTAAATTGTGATCTGCCTGATCATAATTTGGGGTGAACCCCAACAAATCAATCTCCTTTTGTGGAATTACTGCAAGAATACCTTTTTCTGCAGCCCCTCTTGCTGTTTCATCAGCAAAGTTATTTCCCAGTTCTGGAGTGGTTTTCCCTTTCTGGTGAGCCCTACAATGCATGATGGCTACTTCTGTGGGTTTTTTGAGCCTCTCCAAGAGGGCAAGGATTTGTTCAGCGTGTTTGATTTGATCACCTTGAGCGTTCAACAGTCCTCTCTCCTCCCAGATCGCTCCATGGGCGCGGACAACACTGAATGCATATTGAGAGTCCGTCCATATATTTACCC
>VXAZ01008956.1:511351-634631 GCA_013399875.1 Gymnorhina tibicen | reverse complement strand
AAAAAAAAAAGGAACAAAAATTAGTTATAGTGAAATAGGAAAAATGTCAATAACAACTCTTATGTTCAGGTATCTGAAATGACAGACTAGAGTAGAGGATGTTCCACACACACTCCTACCTTTCTTCTGATCCCCAGGTACAGAATTCTTTCACTCAAGCATATTATAAATCCTTACTGGCCCATAAGAGCAAGTAGAACACTTACACATAGCCTCAAAATTTCAGGATAGTAGTATGAGATCTGTTCGCAGCTCATGCACAAGACTCACAGATATGTGACTTGAACAGGTATTTGAGCTGCATTTGGTAACATTGTCTTGAGAAAATCAGACTTAGGCATTTGTCCTAATGCCCCTTATTATAAATTTGATGGCAGCACTGGTGTAGAAAACAATTCAAGGCTTTTTGGAGCTCTGCTGATCTTCTTATCACTTAATTCAAATGAGATCTCTTCAGTTAAAAAAAGGAAGTTATTCTTCTGTATTTAACTAAGGAAAGTAAGGAAAGAAGATTTGAAAATTCTAGTGCTGCAGAATTGTTGAATGTGAAGGTTTGGGTGTTAGGTTGGGGTTTTTTTGAGGGGTGCTTTTCTGACTGTTTGGATTTTATATTTTGGGGGGTGATTTCTTTTCGTTTGCTTTTACAAGGCCTGGGTCAAGCACAAAAAAAAAGACCTGGTATGTGACTTCTTCCCAAGGAAGAAAGCTTTTAGCTCCAGAAAGATTCACAAAACCAACATTTGCCTATGGAATACAAATAACTCTGAGAAATCTTGGAATTCACAAGAAGTTACTAACCTTGAGAGCAAAAGCAATGCATTTAAACAACCGCCCAGGAAAAACAGCTGGGAGAAAACTCAGTGGTGAGAGGTGGTTAACAGTCCAAGGTGAATCATGTTTGGGTAGTTTGGCCACCAATGCTACTGGCTTAGCTTAGCCTGTCTCCACATCACACATCACTCAGCTGGTCACTCCCCTCTCACATAAAGTCACAAATACCAAGTAGCAGACCTCTCTGACTGGTTGGTTTCCGGGCCTCCGCTGCTGCTGTTTTGGCCAGCAGCGACCTCCAGTGTCTTATGGAAGAACCAATCTCAGACCGTCAGGCTGCTCAGCAGCAGGAAGATGAGATCCTGATTCTGTTGGGTTTGATTTCTTTGGGTTTCTTGGGTTTTTCCACGACCCTCAGAATAACACTGACTTTGGAAGCCATCTTAATGGGGGAAGGCTACTCTCCTCCTTTGCTTGTGCTCCCAGCAGAACCCACGGCATGGGAATTTACAGAAGTGACATTCACACTCATGCAAGAGGTACTTGTGCAAGCAGACATCTATTAAATACCCGATTTTCCACTACAGGGATAAACTAGCCACAACTCCTCTTTCATCCTTCACACATTCATGTACACACCTTGGCTGTTTGCTGGACCTTTGCTTGCAATTCCAAGATGATTTGGACTTTGTTCTCTTTCAGGTTCTATGAAAGGGAGGCCTTTAAATGCTTGTGTGAGACACATCAGCTTTTCATCTGTTACCGTCATGTATTGCTGAAGTTTCTTCTAAAGGAGGAAAAAAAAAATACACAGAATTACAGAAATTTGTGTTCTACCAACATAAATTAGAAAATTATGTACTACAAGCAGCCCTGAGAAGAAATTTGGCCTCTTACTGCATGAGTCTGTAGGATTCCAATGAGGTATTAAATATTATTGTCTCCATGTTTCTCAGTTATAAATGTTTGTTTTCCCTTTTCTTACTCATGACCTCACTTCCTTTCTAAGGTTTCTTAATCTCTCCATTCCCAAATGCAGCCATTGATCAAATCTACCTGCACTGCAAACTAAAAAAAGGGAAATGTGGTATTACATCTACTCATTGCTCCAGTAGTGTTAACAGAAGCATGAAGGAAGATGCCTAAACTTTTAGACGGATAAAGAAAAGCTCAGTTTCACAGAACGAGCACTTTCTCAGGCTTTGAAGTTAAATAAATTAACAACTTTCCAAACATTCCATACCAATATCTGCTACTGTAATTCTCAGGCTCCTCATTCAATTTTTGTAATTTTCTTTCTGTTTATTGTTAAAATCTCCAGAACATGAGACAATGCATCTCAGCTCATATTTGCAACAGAACTGAAAATTCTGACAAGTCATCCTGATGGGTAAGGAGCAAGGGAGGCTCAGTACCTGCATAGTAATGTTTTCTTCCCTTACTTGAAGTACTTCTGCAGTCAGAGCATCAATCAGTTCTCTGTGTTCATTCAACATCTCCTCCTGCTGCTGCCTCATCATCTCTTTCTCATGCAGCTGCATTTCAGTCTAAAGAGGGAGAAAAAATTAAAAACCTACTATAAACCAATACAGACACCTATCTGAAAACAGGAATGAGTCATTACGACAGCATAATGTAACAGCTCTTTCCACTATTGCTAAATAGACCTCATTATTTTCATGACAAAATCCAATTGTCAGGGCTTGAGAGCTATCAGAGAGCTTACTGCTTTTTCTTTGTTACTCCAGGACACTGTAGGGAATCCTAGACACCCCTGTTCTTCTGCCTTTACAACTTTTACAGGATGTAACTACAAGCATTTTCTCTCTGCACTGATACAGTTTCTTAAGTCACTGAATTTTCATGCAGGAATCAAATAATTCGAGGCGTACTGATGCTTGTCAGTATGCCGTGCTACTTGTGCCTGATCTTTAGTTCCCGTAATTCATTAAGGAAGAAAAATTTGACTAAGTAAAGGCGAAAGTACTTGCTTTCTAATGTTTTCCATCAGAGAGAAAAATGCTAGAGGGTTTCAAAAGTGTTATGACAAAACAGCTCTGCATCCACATGAAATTAATGAATAAATAAATATTTTTAAGACTAACTCAGACACTGCCACTAGACACACCTCCCTTAAGTATATGAGGGACAAGGCATCCATTTTCTGTTTCTCTTCCAGCTAGAGAGAACAGGGTTTATTGTATTGATCCAAGTGAAGCATGCTGGCTCAGAAAATGGATTAAAAAAAAAACTGTACGTGGTCCTCTCTTTTTCAGAAACCAAAGACAGCACAAAATAAGCACTTCTACTCTGGTGTCAGTGATGAAGCCTACTGATGCCTTAGATCATCTCGATGAGCTACTGTATCTACTAACCCTACACAGCACTAAGCCAGTCTTGGAGGAAAGCTTCCAAGCAGCTCTGTCTTACATTTATGCATGGGGAAAACATCAGGGTTAACATCCATTCCTACCCCCAGGTAGGATTTGGGCCTGGTATACCCTGAAAAAAGTATTTTCATCCCAGCCCACTGCCAGGTGTGGCTCTAATCACATGAGCTTTAACACTGCACCAGAACATGCAGCAGAGAGGGAGAACAGCACAGGTTCAGGGACTATGCCCATTACTCTCTTTGCCATGTGGGTCTGGCAAAGAAACAGCATGCTTAGCAGAACAGGGATGGGGAGGGAATGATTCATTCTAAATTTGGAAGTTGATATAAAAATTGGTTTAGACACCAAGTCAGATTTTTCCATTTCCCTTTATGAATTTTGTATGGTTTTGCAAACCATTTCAGAAGTTCTTTTTTTCCTTTTCTCTAGCCTCTTCTGTATTCACTATTTCCTTCTTATGGGTGTTGGTTTGTCAATCACTTAATAAAAATATTTCCATGAAAGATTCCTGAATTCAAGTTTCTCTTCCTACTTTTTAGATACAATTTTGAGAATAAATTAAGCAACATCCTTTACTGCAATCCTTCTGCTTTTCTGCAGCAAAACTGGAAGAAGAGAAAGGAAAACTCTGTAAAATCTTTGAAACCTCATGAAGACCATCTAACTGACTGTTTAACTAAAATCAGGGGCTTTTAAAATATCCCCTGCAAAGTCATTTTCTTAAAAGGCACTGCCAGTTATAATTCAGGCGTTGAAATTCTGCTAACTCTGCTGGCTAGGCAAGACAGATGGTGCATGTAAGTGCTTGATTTATGTCTGGCATCACAGGGACCAGGTTTTAGGAAATACTCAAGACAAGATGTGCTTCTTCCCAGAAAATACCCAAATTCTAATTGTAATTAAACCTCCCTGAAAAGGAGAAAACTCACTCTATATTATGAATGCAGCGTCTATCGCAAGCAAGCCTGAATACAATTAACCACATTATGCAGCTTGAGTGACTTCTTCCTATTGCTATTTAAGAATTTAGGTAGTAAATTTATGAGTGTTGCAGGCAATTCTGCAAGCAATTATCAACTTCTGGAAGGATGGAATGGTAACACAAGAAAAAATATGGGAGTAGCTTTGGAAGAAGTCTGAGGCTCAGGAATAACTCATTTCTGTAGAGAATAAAGATAATCTAAATAGGATTATAACTGCCATTATATTTACAACACAAATTTGATGCTATTAAGTTGATGTATTCCTAATAAACATTCTACTGAAATTCTAAGATCCTTCCTTATAACTGCAAAAGAACCAATTTTAATTCCCTGCTTTGGTATTACAATTTTAACCAAGACCAAGCATTACTAACTTGCTTTAAAACTTCCTCAGCTGAAGTCCATCTTCTGATAGTAATTGCTTTTCACTCTTGGATTGATTATTTACTGTTTGCTTCCAGGACTTAATCAAAGTAAATTCTTTCATACAGATTAAATACAGAGTAATACAAGGATTAAGTTATTATACATCCAGTAAAAAACAATAGAATTTTAAAATAAGATGGGTTTCCCCTTTTCACTTCTTATATGCTATGAAAAGGAACCAAAATAAGACGGTTCCATATTCCTTAGAGCTCTATTACCTTTGCTATGACATAGAGCATTAGGATTTAGATAATATACTCTGCTGCACCTATTTAGAGTACAGGAGCTGTGATAATCTGGTTTAAAATATCACATAGACCAAATGAATCTGGGAGGCATTGCTGCCTCTTGATAGCTCTGGGATACAGATGAAATAGAACACTTCTTTTTTCCTTTTCTTTTTTCCTTTCTACATGCACACAGGTGGTCTTCTTTATGGAATTCCATTAATTCCCAGCTGTGCACTGTTACAGTGAGCACTTCAGGTCATTCTTGGTTGAGGTAAAGTTGCTGTTATGGATAGAAAAAGAAGGCTAAGGAATCCCTCAAGGAAAATAGGGGATTTGGGTCCACTGCTCCGGTGACAATAGCATCACCTTTGGGAGGCAAAAGAAGAAAATGATTTTGTAAACAATGCTGTAGTTAATACCCTGCTACAACTCTGAGCATATGTAAATAACAAATTTAAAATTATTTCAATTGGTATTTTCTGCTCTTAGACACAGAGACTTTCACTGAAGTCAACTCCTCCATTTTCACTAGGGATACCAATTCCTAACAAACCAGTTCCCAATAAAAAGTTGGGAAAAGTTTTAACTCCTAATTGCATGCAAGCCAAGCAATAAGCAGTGATAATCAGAGTTCAATGTAAAATGACTGGAAGCCAGAAAAGACCAAAGTTGACATTTGTAAAGTAACTTTACACCGTTCTTCATTCACTCCCCAGGAGCAGTTCTAAGTCTCTCACCTCCTTGAGGTAGCGCATCAAACGACAGAGAGCATTCACCAGTGACAGCGTAAACCCAGACAGGCCTTCACTTCTCTCTTTTTTTTGGACCTCACGACCTGTACATCGCTCATATTCCTCCAGTTCATGCTCCACTTCATGGATCATGCGGTTGAGAATATCTAGGCTGGGTTTGTTGTCCCTCTGAAGGTCAGTCTGGATTAAATTAGCTGGAGAATCCCCTCTCTTCTGTCTTGCAGAGTTCTGTGCAGCTTGCTTTCTTTTCACTGAAGGGGAAGAAAAAAAAGCCTCATTGGAATTTCAACTTGCATAGAGATCTTTGCAGTACCAATGAAATTGAATTGTTTATTGAAGTAATCAAAGGAAATGCCCTCTCTTGCCATAAAATGAAACAGACCATCAAAGAATGTCCCCCAGTCATTCCAGCTATTTTCAGATCCTCAAAAAACACATTTTCTGCTGCCACAGTAGTACCTCTCAAGTATGACTGCTTCGTGCTTTTATCTTGGATACACCTGTTTGTACTTTTCTCCTTTCCAGCTGAATGCATGGAAATAGTTCGCTAATGAAAAACAGCTGCTTTCTCATATTTAGTAAGCAACTCTCTTACAACAATCCTTTCATGTCACAGCTTCTATCTGGTATCAGTCCCCTCATCCAAACGCGTGTAGGATCTGGGGACTGAAATGTACTTTAAACCGTATCAGAACTAGAAAAGCCCCGAACAGGAGAGAACCCCATGACCAGAAAGGTAATGGGCAGCATCAAAGGGCCGTATTTATGGTTCCCAGATTCCTATGGACTTGGCTTTGCCGATGAACATGCAGAACATAGGGGAAATACACTAGGCAAGGAGCTGTGAAACATCCATCCTTAGATATGCTCAAGACTCAAGGACCCCCTCATCAAACATTGGCGTTAGCCCTGCAATGACTTCCAAAAATCCCTTCCAACCCACATTTTCTTATGACATTAAGGACCTTGGACAAAGGGTATATTATTTTTAAAAGTACTAAACTCTTTTCTGCAATATGCTTCTGTTTCCTTGAGTTTGGATTCAGCACTTGTCTCACAGTGTCAGTGGAGTCTACAGACTCTTCTTCATCTTCATTCTGAAGTCTTGAACGGGTTCTCTTGATTACACTGGTAGCATTGAGGGCTGATTTAAACACAAAACAAAAAAATGCACATGTGAAGTATTTCAGGCATGTTCTTAATAGTAATATATTCTAGAGTAATCTTACGATAAGAGCTGGCTTTTTAGTCTGGAAATTCACCTGACCCAAATTAGCATACATTTCTGTCTCTCACCCCCATCCAGGAAAGGAATTCCAGACAGGATCCTGTGAAGAGCTTAACAACCTTGCTGTGATTTAGCAAATCCCACCTGACTGATCCAGTGAAGGAGAAACAGTTGTTGGAGTCAAAGGCACATTTGATTCCTGTGATAAGGTGGTTTTTCTCACGTCCTTATCAACCCACAGCTGAGAATTCACCAAGGAATTTTCTTCTCTCAACAACCGAAGTAGCCTGCATTCAAAACAAGCTAACAGTGAACTGTAACAAGACAATGGCATGATTCCAGATTATCTGTCTAGACAGAGCTATCAGCAACTGCTCGGGTGAGTTCCCTGCTCACTTCCATTCCCCGTCTCAATGTTACAACAAGGCCTTTCCCTGAAATTCTGAGATCAGGAAAGGAGGGCAAAGGGAAAGAGAAGAACTAACTTAACTATACCCATTCAACACCCTTTTAACTCCACCTGTTTCCAGTGTAAAGCAGGTGGAAACCTGAATGGATATATTTATACTGACCTGTCAGAAGTGATGCTGGATTTGAAACCCAAAATGTCATGGGGTCCATCTTCTGATAATGCTTCCTCCTCCTCCTCCTCTTCATTAAGAGCCTTTTCAAGAGACGACAAAGAAAACAAAAGGGATTTCAGAAGAACTTAGAGATCAATTTTAAGGAATTGTTTCAAGAAAAAAACCAAAAACATTTGTTTTAGTCTTCCCCTCCAAAACATACTTAAAATAAAAATACCACACAGAAAGAAAACCCAAATCCACACACCTTTGTGGGAAGTTCTGGGGGACTTTAGTAGCTAAGATATACTGATACTGACAATTGTCTCTGAAAATAGTGAGTGACCAATTCAATATCCAGTATTTTCTTTGTATAACTTACATTAATATGAAAACCCATGCAAACTAGAGGATAAAATAAAAGCTGTTGTACAGCTGTTGGTAAGGCTGTACCAAAACACAGATACAGCAGGCAAAATACAGAAAAGCAACCTAAATCATAGCATTTGTAAAATTTCACTCATTCGAAAGTCAGTCATTCAGTCATTACAAGGTAAACAACCTCATAATGAGACCCACAAAATTACATTTACTTCTACGTGTAAAATGCAACCAGAACAAAATACAATCCTATGTACTACATTTATTGCTAAATCCAAGCAATCAAATTTGGAATTAGGGTCCCTCAAACTACCAAGTTTATCAGCTTCTGGGTAGGTTTCACCAGAGAGCCTTTAACTATGATTGTCGTAAGCACATAAGAACAACTCACAGAAGCTTGGCAGACAATCAGTACATTTCTTTTAAAAACTTCAGCTTATCCTGCAGCATGCACCCAGTGACATAGCTCACAAAGATGCTGCAGTTAACTCATATTAAAAAAAACTGAAAAACAAATGCCACACCAAAATACTTAACACAGAAGTACTACAGCTCAAATTACAGGTATTTGTGCAAGTTAGTAGGAAACAGGAGTAGAGAACCATGGGAATATGACACCATCACTTTTGCTCCCAACAGCCTGTTTGGTCTTCATCAATGGGAAGTTTTCTGGGAGCATCATATGCCTGTTCTCAAACCCCAGTGAGCATTCCTGGTACAACAAGTTATTAAAAGAAAACGGAACACGAAGACAAACTAAATTAAATTTTAAACAATTTAAAAATTGTTTACAATGAAGTTGAATAAATGCAAAATAATGCAAAATATTAAAAGTTAAATTTGTAGGATTCATCAAGGCTGTGGAGTGAACTGGGGTACAAATGGCTGTATACACAGACATATTTGGTACATCAGAGACATATTCTGAAATGTAGCAATTAGTTAAGCGATAGAAAAGTTCTTCTCAGACTGTAATTACATTGTACTCTTCCTGAGAATTCCAGAATTTAAAAGAGAGGGCATGCTAATGTGAGAGAGCTTCCACAAGACATAACGATGTTTGTTTCTCATTATCTGAAGGTTAAGAAATCAAAAAATCACGATTCCCAGAGTCTCACAAAACAAACTCTCCTCTGTTTAACCTTGTCTTCTATGAATGTTATCAACAAAAAACAGTTTAGTTCTGCTTGGAAACTCTTATCATTGAATATTCTTATTTTGTGCAAAGAAAAAAGCCACAGGACATGCATGGAACAAAACATACATTACCTGGGAATCCATGACAGATTCACTAAGGATGGAAAGCTGACTGGGAGGATGACTTTTTTGTACAATGGGTCCTTGAGATGATTCTAGGTCACAGTTAGGAGCCATTGTTACATTAGGGAAACCTAGAGGAATTAGACAACACAGGGAAGAACACAGAGGGCTTGGTCTGTACTTATGTTGCAGCACTTTGTACTGAAAATCAAGATCCTGTACTTCACAAGAAAAAGGGTTACAGGGATGTCACTTTAAACAACCAAAGACCAACCATAGGGTTAATTTAATACACTGGGCCACATAGCTGGCTTTTGTCCTTCCCACCTGCATAAATACACTTGTGCAGAAGCAGCTTGCAAGATCAAAGTCACTGGGAACAAAAGAGAATGGCAGCCTACAGAGAAAAACCCCCTAGGTTTAAGATTTCACATGCAGACAGCCAGTCCTGCCTTCCAGCAGCGCAAGGATCCACAAGCCAAATTAAGAAAAGCAAAAGCCTTTTTCAGGAATTGCTGATAAATCTTCAACAGTATCCAAGAGCAAAGCGTCAGCCCATGCAGCAATGAGAATCAGAACCATTGCAGCAGGTCAAACTGGTGGCCTGCACAGAACAGTAGCTTGGCTGTGAAATGGTGAGCATGAGGTGTTTCAGAGTACAAGATGTGAAATTTCACAGTGGACCAGTACAGTGGAATAACCAGCCATCAGTCACTCTCCCCTGCCATGGGAGGTGATATCCTCACCTGTATTTCATCCAACATGAACAAGATCAATCATACTATGTTAGATGATGAGACGAAAACAGTTAAAAAGAACACTTTGTAAAGCAAGACGATTCATGGAAAGCAAGGAGATAATTTTAAATGTACTACCACATACAGATGAGATGTTCTACCTGTTCGTGTGCGAGGAGCATCCCCAAACAAGCCTTTTGCCACAGCCATAACCTGACCAGATCGTTCCAATACATCTTGCAAATGGTACTGATCAGACAGAATCTGAAAGTACAGTGTATAAGGAAACTTTACACTGAGCAGACGGATCTTTTTCCTTTTTTTTCTGGTATTGTTCTTCTAAACAGTCATCAAGAGAACAGCCAACAAGACAACGTTTGCGAAGTTGGTATTGTGCAATTAGGTCCTAAATAAGATAGATCAGACAACCATACTTCATTCTCAGTAGCTAGAATTCATATTGTTTTACTGAAAAATTAAACAGTTACTTCTGGGGCCCCCAGCAGCATTGACTCTATTTAGAACAAATCCTCTCACTCCCTTCTTCTCCTCCCAGCCTGACACAAGAAGCTGGGTATTTATGACACACTCACCAAAACAGACACATCTAGCAATTTAAAAAAAAAATCCGTATGCATCCTCAAATAATTTGATCTCAGTGTTATTAAGTCATAGAACACTTACCTATATCTGACACCCAAAACATGTACTGTTTGATTAGATTCAAACCAATTCAAGCAGACTTGTTTCATTCAGTCTTGGCTCCTGAAAATCCTACCTAAAACTTAAGCCACACACCACCAAAAGTTCCAGCAGAGGTAAACACAGCTGACTGTATCTGGCACCAGAAGACATTTTGGGAATCTCCAGAAGATGGCTTCTGTATTCAAATTGTTTCCCCCAAAGTCTCTCTCTAGTATCTGAAGTCCATCACAAGTGCCTCCTAAGGAAGGATGTCCTGGAGTGCAAAGCAAGAGGCATCCAGCTACCGTGAGCCAAATGGAGCTGACTGGGGATGTGGCTTTGTAAGCAGAACACAATTTAAAACTCCTCACTGACTCTGGTTTCATTCACAAAACTGGAAATGGAAAACTAGCAAAATGATATCCCGCAACCTGGGGAGAAGGTAGTTATTCTTGAACGCCTGAGAGGAGGTATGTAAGTGACCTCCACTTCATCATGGTTCATCAAATTGATCCAGAGACTCCAAGTACTTTAGAAGACCTGCCAGAAAAGGCTCATGTATGCCCTCCTACTCAAAATTTGAAAACTGAGTGACAATTTTTGCTCCCCCAAGAATCATAAGAGAGACTGTTTTGCAACAGTTTCAGAGCACTCTATGCCATTATCTCCACAGAGTTCCTCTCAATGTCCATTGTTTCAATGCCATAAGTTTGCTGGCTTACATTTAGCCTCGTACAAAACATTCTAGGCAATGGCATTTCATTTGTTTCTCCTCAAGCCCCTATTTTACTACATGCTTTGTTTCCTCACAAAGTTTCCCTACATATCTGAGTTTCCATGTTTTTCTAGTCTTCTGAGCTTGCATTACACTACAGAAAATTAGCCTTCTCATAATCATTTAGCAAATCAGTGAATATTCATCGTTCAATCACTTCACATATCTCTTTTTCCAGACCACTATTCAATTTTCACATCTGATACAAACTAAATCTAGTCTTTCCATTTAGCCATCTGGCATCAAAACAGTGCAGATTTTTAGAAAAAGTTATTATACCAGATTGGCAGAAGAAAAAAATATAGAAAGAAAAAAGAAAAAAAAGTTTATATGACTCCTTTCCCTGAGGCAATTAAAATTAAGAGCGATGTGTTTATTCAGACAAAAATTATCCTGATTAGTTTGTTTTTACCCTCCTCACTAGGTCTTTTTTGGCATCAGCAGGTTCCTAAGCTCTACCCTCCTGCTGAACACGTTATGAACATTTTTAGAGCATTTCTCCCAAGGTAGATTAGCTCTCATTTGCTTGTGATGCGAAGAAAAAGTGATATCATCTTGTAACCCCTTTAGGCTCATTTACACACCCTGGACAAATTCAGCGAGCAGTGTACTTTGTCCCAGTTTAGTATCACCTACGGATTTCATTAAAAATCACCTTCCCTCCTGTTTCAGATTGTTATCAAAGAAAAATAAAAACTGGGCTCATCCTAAAATCTCCCCACTACAATAATCCATTTAGCCCTACCCTTCGGTGCAATACACTAATATTATTTTAAAAATAAGCTGTTACAGGACCAATCAGCGTGGTACCTACACATTCACAGTACTAAGTTTCAGAGTGAACTCATATTATTTTTTCATTCAGATTTTTAGGCAGACAAATCCCCAAAATATTAAAATGTTGCTTATCCATTTTGTAACTCTTTGTAAAGTCTTTCTGTTCCACATAGAACTACAAGAGAAACAACACTAATAGCAGCACCTTCTTAGCTTTCGTCTCAGAATCTTTTGCAGTTGAGCAGGGTTCAGGAGGCTTAGAAAGTTACACTCACAGCAGTAAAAGAAAAAGATCACCAAGGTAACAGAGACAAGGAAACAATTGGCAGTGGTTGTGCTTTACTGGGAGACATGGAGTTTCCACAGTTACTGTGACTAAAAGGACCTGGCAATTAACAAGATTTAAGCTAGGGAGAGGTGGAAATGGTAACTTTCCTCTATTTATTTTGTTTTTCTCTACTCACAAGAGGATGCCCGTGTTTCAAACAGCAACAGCCAGATGTGTTTCATCTTGCCCGGCATCATTTCCTTTTTTCTTCCTTTTCTCCGATTCAGAGTAAACTGAATAAAGTAATCTCTTAAATATAAAGGGCAAAGCCACTCGGGAGGAATTGAGATTTGTGCATTTTCATTAGAAACAGCAACAAATATAGAAGACTATTTCCCAAACATGAATTTCACATCTGCAAAAGAATGAAGTCACATAATAGGTAGCCCAGACAAATCTTAGAAAGGGTGGTCTAATCTACCTTTTGTGAGACATAATTTATTTCTGCATGGAAGTATTGTTGCAACTAGGCTGCTATTATATTAGGGAAATTCATTTAGAGGTCCACTGGGGTTTTTTTGAATACTCTGCTGAAATGTACTTGGCAGAAAAGTACCAAAATAACAAAGTCAAAGTCTGAGGCTTGATTAGCGAAATATCCGTAACAAAAATTCTACTGTGATTGCAGAGAAATGGGGGTCAAATAGAAAACTAGGTGGTGATCTTCAATTCTAAGTACTTTCATTTGTTTGTCTATGCTTGTGTTGTCAGAGATCAGAAAGAGACTTCTGAAAAATTACAAAAGACTAAACAATGACGTTTGTGATAGTTAATCCACTGCACATTTACAGAACTACCAGATCACGTTTATTTTAACTGCTAGGTGAACATTGTTCGTCACCATTCTTTACCAACAAGAACAATTCTCAGTCTGTTCAAGTACAGAGGTCTGAAAGCTAATTTTCGGATTAGTTTTCATAACACACAGCAAGGAATGACCTGCCATGTGAAACAGAAGATCTACCACCACTTTTCAGTGACAGCTACTCTCTCTGTTAACTAGGCTTAGGTTTACTGCTACAGTTCAACATTCAAAAGCAAATTAAATAATGTATTTACAGTCAGAACGCTTTAGAATGCCGCAAGAACAAGCTTTTCAGTCCTCAGATGAGAAGCTTGTCAGCCATAGCTCATCAATCTTTGTTGTGTCAATTTTCCTCCCTTACCAACTTCTTGCCTCACCCTTTCAGCTCCCTTGACTCTGCACTTTCTCTGTTTAAATAAGCAGTGTCCCTCCCAGAAAGAGAAATGTTTATGTTCGCATCAAAGAAAAATGCTAGACATGAGGAAGAAAAGGCAAGCTGGCAATGAGAACTCAAAGAACACACAAACTTTTTACAACAGCTGAACTCTGCAAACAGTTCCTGTTCAGATGAAAAGAGGCCTGCAGAATTACAGAGGACAGAGACAGGCAACATGGGTCAAATGTGCAACTACACATAACAGCTGGTATGTCAGACAGTCTACTCCAGTCACGGCATGCATGCAGCTCACAGAGTGTATGCATATACAAAATTAAGTTATCCAACCAGAGGAGCAACTGTTGCTCTATGTGCAAGAGCAGTTTTCCAATACTGCTGCAGATCACCCACAGCAGGCTACAAGTGCAAATTCAGCTCTCACCTCACGCATCAGAGCCAATTTCCTTTTCTCCAAGGAATCCAAATCCAGTTGCTTTTGCTTCTTCCATTTTCTGTTCAGTGCTTTCTCTTGGAGTTCCAGATGTGCCAGTGCTTTGTTTTTTGATTTGTGTATTTCACGGCGACGCAGCTACAGAAATATAAAAGAAACCATTTCAAAAATCAACCTTAGGCAAAATTTGCAGGGCAATGCTAACAAGCTCTTCTTGATTTTATCATTCATGCACTGAACATTACTTATGTCAACTTTATGGTAGTACCAACGACAGCCTCACAAACATCCACAAGTGTAAAAGGCCACCAGTACCAGCCAATTTTTAAGCAGGTCCAAAGATGAATGGGAAAAGCCTCAGTTACCACCTGCCCTACACCCCTTACTCAGCAAGAGTTTTATCAGCTGTAAAGGGAGGCAAAACCCAAACACGACCACCTGTAAGGTGCATAAAAAGACATAATGCCTTTTCCTGATTTAATACTGTCAGTCACCAGACATAGTGTTTCCTTCTTCTAGCAATGAGATATGTATAAAAATATATAGTTTAAATACAAATTAAAGAAATTAAATGTGTGAGGTGCTTGCTAAAGTCTCTAGAAGCTATCAAGCCAAACACTTGTAGAATCAAGTCTCTCTCTGCTACTGTGACCATCTGTCCTGACAAACCTGTCAAAATTCATAACAACAGCTCATACTGTCTCTTCCATCCTGGTAATTAGTACTACCAAGAAAACGTAAATGGAATTCACATACTTTGCAATGAACAGATCACTCAGTATAAAGAAATTGTGTTAACTTAAATTGTGTTTAAATGAAAACTGAGTATTCTGAATTAGAGAGGCTCCTCAGATACAGCACATCTTTCAGTCCTTCCCAGCAGAGATGAGGCCGTCAAGTAACCCACTGAGCTTTCATGTGTTTATGTTTTTATGCTTTTATGATGGCATGCAGTTTATTGAAATAAAAACTGCAGCTACTGCTTCCCAGTGGGAACAGAAAACTGAAAAACACCAACTGCCAGACCTAGGGATGCTCAATATCATAAACAAAAAACTAGCACTAAAGAGCCAACATGTTCAGAAGCTAAAAAGGAGATTAAACATTGGCAGAAAATATCCCCGTAAGCATGGTAAGCACTTTTTATGTCAGACAACCAACTAAATGTGTCCTTGCCACAGGGACAGAGCGGTGATTGCTATTACACTTACAATATCCTCAGGAGTTGCACGGTGCACTGTCAAGTCATGGACGGTACTCTGTGAACAGGAGCCAGGGAACACGTCAAAAGTTATAACTGAGGGCAAACTGGTCAGGTTTTTTTTAGAAGCTTTATTTTAAAAAATCCCCAAACAACTTTTAAATTACAATATAATTAGCCTAACAGTACACTCCGGTGCACTTTTACGGCGCTGCAGAGCGTTCCACCCTCGGCGAGGCAGCCACCAAAAACGACACCTCCACCAAGCCTGGGCGCGCTCTTCCCCCGGGAGATGCAGGAGGCCGGGCCTCCAGCAGGGCCAAGGAAACCAGAGGGGCCGTGTCCCCCCGGCACACGGCGTGTCCGCCCGCCCGAACCCCCACGCAACCCGGGGATCTCCTCGGGGCAGCCCCTACGGAGGGCGGTGGCTCCCCAGCCGTGGGCACGGAGGCTCCCGGGCCCTTTTCCCAGCGGAGGCCGCCCGGCAGCCCGGAGCACTTACATCCCAGTCCCGCTTGGCCACCGCCGCCGCCTTCCTGGGGCCCTTCCTGCCAACGGCGCGGGGCCGCGGCCCGCGGAGCAGCGACATCACGGCCGCGGAAGGGGCGGGAGAGGCCGCTGCCGGAGCCGGTTT
This sequence comes from Gymnorhina tibicen, assembly GCA_013399875.1. Taxonomy (NCBI): domain Eukaryota; kingdom Metazoa; phylum Chordata; class Aves; order Passeriformes; family Artamidae; genus Gymnorhina; species Gymnorhina tibicen. The sequence goes on along the minus strand of VXAZ01008956.1, from coordinate 618,876 downwards.
TGCTCGGCCCGCCCTGAGGGAGGGGCAAAACCCGGCCTCCTCCGCCCTCCTCCTCCTCTTCTTCTTCTTCCCGCCCCCAGGCCGCGCTCCCGCCGCACGGAAAGGCAATGGCGATGCCCACGGCTCCCGCTGCGCTCGGGCTTTTTGTGAGGGAGCAGCGTCTGCCCCCGCCCTCCCTCAGGGCTGCAGAGGACACCCCCCACCGCCTCCTTCAAGTAAAGCAGTGCCTCGGCCGCTCCAGCCCGCTCCACGTGAAGTGCTCCTGGCACTGTCACTCGTCTTCCTTCTCGCCTCACCGTAATTTTTCTACTCGCTCATTTCACTATTATCCCTTCTCGCTGCAAATACCCTCCCAAGACATCTTTCGATGTCCCTCTGAGGACATTTCCCCGTTCGAAAATGTATTTCAAATACTGTTATGGGTGGTTCAGAACAGAATGTCACACAAACCATGAATTAAGGTCATATAAAATTCAAGAGTGACTCTTGTTTAAATTTAACAAACGAATCTCGTTAGCTGTGCCACCGAGGAAGGGTGTACCTCCCTACCAGCAAGGATTTTCTGGTTTTCATAAAGCAACTGGTAGTTCTGACACGAGTCCTTTAGCTTACACACGGGTGCAATATATTCCCTATAGACTTACCCCAGAACACGCAACAGATCTTCCACTTCCCTGCCACACAGGTGAAGACATGATGTAATTCCTCCAAAGGGTTAGAGTTAACATTTGGTCTCACAGTGTGAGCATAATATTTTGTCTGTGGAAGCTGGAAAGTGAAGACATAGGGTTTGTCAACTTTTCATTCAAAATTTTTTCCCTTTCACCGAGATTTCCTGGTGCTTAAGGTCCCCGTTAATGTAGTTCTGGCTTTACCAGCATCACTGCAAAAAGATTCACGTGAAAGTGCAGATGGTAATGGTCAATGTATTGAGGGAAGGAATTGTTTTGCATGTGATACAAGAAGATTGAAATCATGAGGGGAGAAAAAAGCATAAGAGAAATACTCTCAGCAATTGCCTCTAATGAAGTGCTACAAATGTGGAGGTTGCACCTGGACTTCAGTTTCCATCTAGACAATCAGCATAGGTACCATATGCACCTGAAAGTGAACATCAGAGTTCAGCCTATGGGAAGAGAAACCCATGTGAGGCAATTAATTAATCTGTATTGGTCTGAATATTTGGAAGCCAAAAGTATAAATCAAGGGCAAATCTGCAATTCTCTCCTAACATGGCTTTAAATTGTCTTGAAGAACAAGGCCTACTGAAGAAAAAAGCAATAAAGGCATAATTGCATCATTACATCATCTATTTTGAAACCTCTTAAACCTCTCTGCTATTATTAATTACAATCAAATATGAATGTTAAATACCTAATACAAGCAAATATAATACAAGCCAGAGACACTTCTCATTCAAGCACCCTATTCTCAAACACTTTGGCCACCTATAAGAAAAGTCAGAGCAGGTTCTATCAGACATCTTTAAAGCGTGTCTACATTTCACTTCTTGTTATTCTTCACACTGCATTTTCAGCAGAGTCTGAAAATGTGGCATTATCTCTGCAGAAGCCAGCTGAGCATCTACAGCATCTATTAACTTGCAGAGGAGCTTACATAAGACAGAGGCTACATATGCAAACAGTAATTTTAAATCATCAGGTTTCCAAACAATTTGGTTTGTTATACATTTATTATCTTTCCCTTTCTAAGTTAGTATGATTTAGGGAATTCCTTTGTAATTTCCTCTATCCTGGATATTTTTGCAGCCATGGTTACCAGGGGAAATATAATTTCTTTACTGGTTTGGGGCTTTTTTATTATTTTGTTCCCAAAGGCAATGAGATTTTCTGCTTTTGTGCTATAGAGGAAAAAAAAAACAAACCCAGCCAACAAAAAACTCAAAACCACACTCTTGTGAGCCTCTCATCCAGCACAGTTCCTCCTTCCCTTGAGACACTCATAACCCTGGGCTTTGCTTATACTGGAAAAATGGGTCCTGTTATGACATATGTGCCCTCCACACAGCCAGAGACAAGGGCCCCAAGAGCATCATCCCCATTTCTGGAGGTCTGGCACCCTGGGCTCACAGACAGCCAGAGACAGCACAGCTAAGGGCTGCCCCTCTTCCCTCCAGTGACTTTGGCATCAGGGCTGTGGCAAGGCTTCAACAAGGGCTCTCCTGCCCCTACAGGGGAGCTGCATTTCAGGTGAGGCTCTGTCCTTGGCTCTGCTTGAGCTGGAGCTACAGCTGTGTGGGAGCCCTGTCTGTATCCCTTTGGCCCGGACCCACTGACCAGCTTCCTGGCCGGACCTCAGGTCTGCCTCACTGCTGGGGACTTGCCTGCTGCTGATGGGACTGTATCTGTACCCCCTGACTGCCATCACCAGACCTGAGTCACTAACTTACGTTGACCTCAGACCTCTCCCATTGCTATTGACTTGTCCACCAATCTGGACTCTGCTGATTCCATATCCAGGCCCACCCTGCTTGTCTTGCTCAGATCCTGTGGGATGGGGCCCTGGCTGGTGAGGTCCCTGCTCTGCTGGCTGTGTTATGGCACTTGGATCCCTGTCCCTCAGGGAGCATCTAGCCCTTGCTGGCTCCTGACGCCAGAGTACTGTGGCACATACAAGCATAGATCACTTCCACTGACTCAGATCCAGGGTCTATCTGGATAAGAATACTGTTTCTTGGATTGGTTCTTTCTTCCCAAATACATGCTGCCCTTCAAGAACAAGATCCAGGTGGAATGAAAAGAGAAAATGAGCTATTCATCTTTATCAAAGGGTCTGAGTGAAGTGTTATAAGTCAGCCAACCTCCATTTGTTACCTGGAAAGATAATGAAACAAGCTGTTCGACAATCAGTGTGCAAGCAACTAAATAACAATAAAGTGATGAGCAGCAGGCACTGTGCATTTGTCCAGAACAAATCATGTCAAACTAACCTAATTTATTTCTTTGCCGAGATAACTGATTTAGTAAGTGCTGAAAGGAGTAGGTGAAACAGGTTTTGACTTCAGTAGGGCTTTTGATATTGTCTTGAACACCACTCTTATAAATGCAAATTGGTCTCAGATGGTATTAACATGAGAGGAGTGTGTGATTTAAAAGCAATTTCCAAACTGGTGCCATGGATATTTTCCTGTCAATAGGAAGGTATCTCAAACTAAGAGATCTGATCTGTCTGCTAGGATTGTTTACTTTCATTAGCAGCTTGAATGGTGGAGTTGACCTTTGACTTCAAACTTCTGCAAATTACACCAAGTTGGGCAGTACCACACCTTGGAGGGAAAGATTTGAACAAAAGTTTACCATTGCTGAATCACAGAAAGAGCCTCAAAATAGTGAGATGAAATTAAGATAAGAAGAAAGTTTGACACTTAGAAAACTTGAGTTCTCAAATTAAAAATGAGGGAAAATGTGTAGTCTTTGGTAAGATACCATAATGTACATCCAGTCAGAGAAAGCACTTTAAGAATAACATAACTCTGCATTGGAAAATGTGGACTATATGAAGAGCCACCTTTTTGCCACGAAAACAACACAACTAGAGAGGGACAATGCACTGATATCCCAATCTGAAATATGCATGACACCAAATGACACAAAAATTATTTGCAGCTGCCACAGCTACCTTGGTTTGCAGAACAGCATCTTTGTGCCATCGGTCACATTGCTCTGAGCAACCAGGCGTGGCCCTTACATGCTTTTGCTTTGCTGTACCTCCTCCTGTTGCCTGAAGTCTCCTCTCTGGGAGAAGATGAGTTTCCTAGTGTCCTCCCTCCAGCACATGCTAGAGGGCTGCTGGCCCTGGCAGAGGGACCTGTGCGTCTGCAGAGAGCAGTGGGTGAGAAAGGAGCTGTAGGGCTCAGGAGCCCTGGACTCTACAGGGTGGGGAGGGGAAGCCACAAGTCCCCCAGTGCCACCACTGTTTGAAGTCCCCCAGAACAGGTCACACCAAGTCCTGTTAAGAGGCAAGATAGAGTCACAAAATCTCCTGGTCTGCAGAGCTGATACTTTAGGCTGAAAGGCAAAATCTTTGTGTTGGAGTGTCCATCTTCCAGCAGGTCACAAGTGGTTTATTTTACCCTTAATGATACTTCTTGGGACTCTGACAAAAGGCAGGGTGACAAACCTTGCTTCAAGATGAACAGAACTCACTGATAATTGTTTATTTTTTTTTCTCTTGGCAGAAATCACTCAAGGGCCCAGAGATCAAAATGGCAGCACAAGGCATGCTGGCTCGTTTTGCTGGGCTTTGCAACTTTCCCTCCAAAGACACCAAGTGACCCCCCAGTCAATCTCTCAGCCTTGAAAACAAAACCCACAACTTGTGGAAAGCTTCTGGGGCCAGAGTCACTGCACTTGCAGATGGCAGGCTGACTTTATAAAACTGTGGCTCCTGAAAAGCCCTTCTGATTGCTTTATAAGTAATACTTTATTTTCTGACTTAAAAGAGCATCCCTACACTGTGGGATCTGACACATTCCCTAGGTGTGTTTTCAACAGAGGACCATAGGAGGGTTAAGCCGTGAGAGAGAGATCCCTTGCCTTTTCACAGCCCGACAGTATGGCTCTCATCTTGCTGAAAAGGCTAAGAGCATCACAGTATTGTTTGTAGCCAGTTCCATGGATGACGCAAAGAACAGATGTAACCAAGCCATTTTCAGATTAATGAAATTACATTTGCTGCTGCCTTTTGCACCTTTAGGCTGAACTAACAGATGACAGCATTTATGCCAAAGTTATGAGAAGCCAAAAATAAAGGTTGGGGAGCGCCCTATACAGGATTGCAGGTGCGAGTTGCTGCTCCAGCAAGCCAGCAGAGTGCGGGGCGAGGACGCCCTGACGCGGTGGGCAGGGAGCGTTGAAGCCCTGCAGATGCTGATCCCCACGTGCCTGACGATGCCAGCGTGTCCCTGCGTTCACGGCACAGCTCCCCAAAGGGAACAACTCCCTGACAATCGGCTGCTAAGCCGGGCTCAGAATTTGGGGCCGGTCACAGAGAGGAGACCCTCCTCCCCTGGGCTGGCCAGCCAGCCCGCCGGCCGGCCTCCCTTCCCCTCCCCTCCCCTCTCCGCCCCGCCGGCCGGCGGAGGGTCTTTCCCCGGGGAAAGTTTCTCGGCGTCCCCCGGGCGAGGGGCGGGGATGTGCGGGACTGCCCCCGTCGCCTTCCGTCCGTGTCGCCGAGGTATTTATTTAAATCGCAGATAAAGCGCCTCGCCGCCCGCTCTGCCGGGAACACACAGTCCGGGAGCCCCGCGGGGCCGGCAGGAAGGAGCCCATGGCCGGGAGGGCAGCCCCGGCCCCCGGGGCTCTGCTCTGCGCTCTGCTCTGGGCGGCAGCGGCGGCAGCGGGGGGCGGCCCCGGGGACAACCCCGCTCCCGGCGCCTTCGGCCGCGTCTACCGGGGCGCCGTGAACATCAGCGCGGAGCGAGTCTACGCCTTCGCCTACCGCAGCGAGCCCGGGCAGGTAGGAGCGACCCCCGGAGCGCCGGGTTCCCCGCGGCTGGGCGAGCACCGTGCCCCCCTCGCCCTCCCGGGTGGGGGGTTGTGTGCCGCGGTGGTGCCGGCGCTGCTGCGGCTCCGCCGCTGTGCGGGAGCGGGCCGGGCTCTCTCTCTGTCCTGCTCGCATCCTCCCGCCGCCGCGGTGGTCGGGAGCCGCAGTGCACCTGCGGCTTCCCTTCCACCTTCCCCGGCGCGGACAGGGCTCCCCGGGGCTGCGGGCTGGGAGGGTGCCGGCGTCCCAGGAGCTGCGGGGTGGGCAGGTGGTTTGGTGCCCCCCACCCCCGAAGAGGGGTTTGATATCCAGCACTTTCTAGCAGCGGAATGGGTTTAAAGCCCAGAAGTGGGTTGTGGGGGTAATAGTACCACATTAAAAATAATTTTAAAACCCCAACACAAAACCCACAAAAAAGCCAAACGACGGGGGAAAAAAAACCGTGTATGTGTGTGTGTGCACTTAATAAGCCTTCTTAAATGCCGTTTTCCCTGCTGTGCATTTCCTTAGGATCAGGGTGCTCTCCCCCGGTAGCCTGGGAGGTGAGGCAGGGCTGTGCAGGTGAGGAGGCTGCAGGGCAGCGTGGCCAGGGCCATCCATGGCTGTTTGACGGTGGAAAGAAACCCGTCATTTATGTGTGCCCAGTTATTGCGGGTTCCCCCCCTCCCCACTTTTTGTGTCATGTTTATTTCAAGTAGCTAAGTGGTACCTTGGAAACTCTGCCCCCGTGGTTTGGATTGGGCGTTAATTGCTGAGTGAGATGATCGGATGTACCAAAAGATGGTGAACTGGGTAGATGAATCTTCCCTCCTGTCCTCGGTTGCACAGAACAATAGAAAATGGAAAACCATGGCTTTTTCCCACACTATGTACTGTGTAATAAAATGCACCTGGTATTTACGGGGCAGCAGTTGGGTGTCTGGGCTATGATGCAACGGAGCCCAGCCTTACTTAACGCTTGGGTGTCACTAGTGATCCCAGGAGGTCAAAAGCACACTTTGGGCTTGAGCCTCCTTTTGGAAGCTGGTCATGGTGTAAGTTAGGATTAAGTTAGGATTCTTCAGGTGTTACAAGTATTGGGTGTTATGATGAGGACCTATTGAGAGGTCTGTGGCTTGTTAGCAGAGAGATCATGAATACTGACTTCAGTTAAAATTAATCTGGTTCCTTCAATTTAATGTGCTCTTTGAAGCCATGTGGTTTTTCCTGGACACCTTCTGCAAAAAGAGCTTTCTCTCCTGGAGAACTACAGTGAAAGCAGAGTGGGAGGAGGCAGGGAGGAAGCACATGGCTGTTCAGTGATGTTTGCAGGTACCTAAATGCAACTTCTGGGCTACTTCTAAACACTAAGTTGTTCCTGTGGCTGTGAAGTACAGACTACTGCCTCACTTAAGCAGTTACTTTAATCTCCATGGTCCTGTGTGCTGGAACATGAAATCTCTGCAGAGATATGGGCAAGAGCATATCTAAGAAGGGAAAATTCAGGTTTGAGATTTAATGTTTTTTTCAATGCAGAACTCAGCAAGCACTTCCATGAATATGCTTAGACGCCATGCAACCAGCTTCTGTTAGGAAAAAATGTTTGGAAGGCAATACATAAAGATGGACTTTCATAGGAAGTTTTCTGATGAGGGATGGCTAGAACAGATTCTGAGGATAGAGAAGGCTCCAGAGAGACCTTATTATGGCCTTTCAGTGTAAAAAAGCTTATAAAAATGATCAAGAAAAACTTTCTACGGTGTTCTATAATGACAGGACACGGGGCAACAGTTTTGAACTGAAAGACTGTAGATTTGGGTAGGACATAAGGAAGAAACTTTTTTTATGGTGAGACACTGGAACAGGTTGCCCAGAGAAATTGTGGATGCACGTCATTGGGAGTGTTCATAGTCAGGTTGGATAGTGCTTTGAGCAATCTGATCTAGTGACGATATCTCCCTGCCCATGGCAGAGTGTTTGAACTAGATGATCTCTGAAGCTGATCTTCCAGTTCTGTGCTTCCTCTCTGAGCTCTGCAGGTGCCGTTCCTGAGATGAACCAGTGGAAGCTGGCCAGAAGGTGACTGACCTAGCTGGGGTGATTGGCTGTGGCCGTGTGCAGCCCCTTCCCCAGCTGCAGCCCTGAACCCATGAGAGGCAAACATGACTGGGTCTCCTCTTACTGGCATGGTCAAAGGTTGAGCTGTCCTGGTGGTCCTGCATCTCTCTGTTGTTGAGAATTGCTCAAGATTTAGAAGCTTGGTAGTGGAAATCTTGGCTTTAATCTGGGACCGAGTTCTTGTGGGCAGGGTTTTCTTATGCGAGAGTTGGGAAGATGTTTAGGGACATGCTGTCTTCTTGGTGCTGGATCTTGTGAAGGAGTGCAAGTCCTGCAAAAACTCAGTGCATTAGTCCTTGCCTTTTGCTACAGTCTTTAGCCTTGAACTCCTAGTGAGGGAATGCCAGCCAGTGTTTGCCAGTTGCCTTCCACTTGTGAGCTCTCTGCTCTTCCTGGTCTTTTTGGTCTCTTCCTCTCTCTATGCTGATGGCAGTTTAGCCAGAAGCCTCTGATAACTGAAGGCAGATACCACATGGGTGATTAACCTTAGTTACAGGAAAGCTAATTGAATAAAAAGAGCATTTCCCATATGGAAGGGCTGCAGTGGATGAGTTTAATTACTTTCCCCTCTGAAACGAAGTCAGGTCTGGAGTGATCTGGCTCTGAAAACAGGAATTTGTTTTCATGATGCTGTGAATTCTGCTGTTTTCCCCTCTGCTGCTCTCTCTCATGAGTCCAGGCCTACAAAGCGAGGGGAAACTTGGGAACAAGGACAAAATGTGAGGGCTAGCTTGTGATCCATCAGCCCTCTGTAAATGTTCTGGTTACTCACGTGCTATGGCTGCACAGGCACATCTGAAAATGCTGCTGAATAGAGCAGTGCTTGAATGATGGATGAGAGAAAGGAGGGAACAAGACCTTTCCTCCTGCTTGGTGCTTTAGAGACTTGCTGCTTTCTGAAAAGTGTTCTGCTTGCCTGATCTCAGAGGATGTTCTTCATCCATGTCATCATCCTTACTCTTTGGGATACGGGGTTGCATGCAGGATGGGAGGGAAAAAAGTGAGTCCCATGAGAGTACTCGCAAGTAGATGTGTACAAGGTGAAGAAACCACAACTCAGGGCTCTGCAGCAGAGCTTCTTTGAGACACGCGGCTTCCTTTCTGTGCAACTTGTGGGTAAAATGAAAATGACGATACTTACGTGCTGACCAAATCACCTAGCTAAAACTTCTGCGGGTATATACATTGCCAGGTCTCTTCCCTCTGTCTGTGGACAGGGCAAAACCTTCCTATGTGCTGTGCAGAAACACTTTGCTGTGTTGTCTTGAGGCAGGAGAGCTGACAGTCTTTTATGTACTAGGATTTAGGCCTTAATTGTGGAGGTGGAACTCTAAAAGTAAAGCTGTGCTGAGGAGAAGCACAGCCACCTCTGCTGCAAGGGTCTTCTACAGTTGGCCTGTGAACAAAGGGACATGACAAACTCTTTCCTTGTGGTGGAAACTCTTGATTTGTAGTGGGGTAGTCTTACTGCTTTTTGAATTCCCTTTTCTTCCTTCTAGATGCTCTTTGAAATTCCCCCCTGCTCCCCTCGTCCCGTTCTGCTGTTTGTTTAATGTTTAACTCTGAGTGTAAAAAATATAGTAATGAACCCAGCTGTGTCACTTGTTGCTATGCTCCCATGCTCTAACAGCAAAGGCAGATGTGCACTGTTAGAAGTGAACAATATCTGGCGAACAATTAATTGGGCAAACAGGGTTATTTTATTTTAGGATAATTTACACTGGAGATAACCAGGATGGGGGGTAAAAAAATAACACACTCATTCCACATATTCAACACATCCCTACTTGGGAGTGAGAAAGGAAGGAGACTTTTGCTGGTTTGCTGGAGCTGCCTGTGCAGTGCGTTTGTGACAAGAAGACTGAAAAAGTGCTGTAGAATGTTTCTGCTGGATATACTGTTGACTGGAGAAGGCTTTATGGGACAAGTAAGAGAATCTGCTTAGTTCTATGTTTGCAGTAATACAAGGGTTTAAAAAAAAAATAGCATGTGTGTGAATACTGAAGGAGTTCAAAGTGACCAAGACTTTCTACCACTGTGAGATCTGGCAGTTGCTAATGGTTAATTTGATGGAAACACAAATTACACTAATATTGTGCATGTTGGTATGTCCTGTACCAAATTGTAAGTGGTCCAGGAGAATATCATGAGGAGGAAGACAAGAGAAGTTCTTTTTTCTAATTGGAGCTCAGGTCAGCTGAACGTATGATTTGGGAAATACTTGGACTACATTTAGAAAACCAAATATCTCTTAAGAGAACAAGTTTCCAACTTCCATTTGTAGGCAAAGCTGCTGCAATCCAGACACAGCCCTTGGACATTCATGCAGCACATATTGGTTGCAATGAGCTCCAAAGCTGAGCAGTGGGCTGCACCTATTTTAAGAGTAAGAGTGGGTGCTACTTCCCTCCTCCTCCCTTGCCAGGACTAGGAACAGAGCCCCAGTCTCAGTTCCCATATGGCACAGCTTACCATAAATTGTGATTGACAGTAGATTAAGCTGTGGCTTCTCTGCTGAGCGGTTGGGCAGTGTGAGGATGTGTAGCCCTGGAGTGAGTGTCTTGTCTGTGAAGTCCATCTGAGGAGTGATGGGTGAAAAATTGCCCTCAGCCTATGAGAGGCTGTGTGCCAGGGAGGGTTCCTAACATCATTACCCTTTGTTTTTTCATAATTGCAGATAGGAAAAAGTTGGCTGTCCTAAAGGAAGAGTAGTATCAACACTAGCAAGAAGATCAGAAGTCTTCCAATTAGATGCCTTAAATTTTGTGACCAAGTGCCTTTTCCAGCCAAAGAACATGATGCAGTTGTGTTCCTCTGACCTCTAGTGAATGGGTTTCGTTTCCTAGGTGTGGATGGTAGTTGCACTTGCTTTCCTCCAGGCAAGAAGCCAGAACGGGAATTCACCGGTATGTTCCTCTGGAATTGTGTGATGAGTCACTTGCTCAGACCAAAGCCATCTGTCCTAGGTGCAGGGAAACTCCTTGATCTGCTACACAGGGCAACCTGGTTTAGTAAGTGGCAGTGATCAAATCTGTTTGCTGTTCTCTGCTGTTTGACATGCTAGTGTAGGTCCCACTCCAGCAGCACCCATGTCTGTCATAACAACTCTAGGCGCAATTGTTTCACCTCTTGCTTCTGAGCTGTCTTTGGCTTTCACATGTAGGACCCTTCAGGCTGGAGCTAAACTACCTCAAAGTATTCCCATGGTGTCCTGCACATGTTCTCCATAGTGTTAGTCTTGGCTCCAGCCCAGCTTTCAGTCCACAGCTACACCATGCATTGCACTAAAACTTTATTCTACTGTTTGGAGGAGGCTGAGCCTGAGCTATAGTGAGGACAACAGGTTAAATTCTGTCTTTCCTTAATGCTGAGTGGAAGCCCACCAGTTTAGGCACAAAGATGCAGGTAAAAATCAAAGAAATTGGGAAGACTACAAATGCTTGCATGAGAAGATCTCCTGATGTTAGCAGAGCTGCTGTTATTGCAGGATCTCCAGGGCTTGAACACTATTGCTCTTTGGTTGCTGGCTCTAGTCTGTTCACCACAGGACATTGGAAGAGCCTCAGCACACCATTTCTGGAACCTAATAGTAAATGCCTTATGAGACAGGAATGTAGGCACAATGTCAAATCCAAAAAAAAAAATCAAAGCAAATTATAGTATATGATGTCTGAAGCCAAGCAAGGTTCAACAGAATCCCTTTGGAGTAATTTGTGTATATAATTTGTATTTCTTAAAGAAAACAGCCAACCCTAGGAGGTGACAGCGTAGGCAGTGTGGAGCACACAGCACTTGGAATGTGCTTGCTGCTTCTCAGTGTGTTCTCTTGAACTCTCCTCACCCTGCCCAGGGTCACACAAAAAGCTTTTGCTTGCAGGGGAAAACAAAAGTAAACTATGAGAGAAATGGTATGGGGATTTACTAAAAACACAAACTTGACTGTTGTATTTTCCATCAGAAAATACGGTCTTGAAAACTCTCTGACAAAAGTGGGTATCTTTTGTCACAATAGTGTGGGAGGCAGCTTTGCTTTGGGCTGGGGATAGGAGCAACGGAGATCCCCTCAAACTTAAATTATTTGTTATCTTTCTAGGATTTTGCACTTTGTGGTTTTCCCTACCTAGGAGGCAAAAAGAAAGTACATCTTGACAGAGGCTATCAATTTGCAGGCTTTAGGGAAGAAAACAGAAAGCTGCTCTGGTTTCTTGCAGGGTAGCCTGCAGACCTTCAGATGGTGACTGCGGTGCTGGCAAGAATTTTATTTTTATTTCTAATGTGTAAGCTAATGCTGTCAAGCTCGATAACTTGTCCTTGAACTAAAGCATCTCTTTTGAATTTGAATGTTGTTCTAAGTCTTAGTCATTCTCTTCTTGTTGGGCTGTCATGTTTAAAATCAAAGCTGATCAGGTTTTGTTGTTCCCTCCCCACTCCCAAGATGTTTAGATTAAAAAAGAAAACAAATTCTGAATAAGAGTAACTTCATCAAAATGCCTCTCCTCAGTTTGAACTCTTTCCAAGAACAGTGCAGCAATTTATTATACATTTGCATTGTAAGTAGAGGCTGAAATGTCCTCAAATAACTTGTGCAGAAGTTGCTGGTAGGGAGGTATGCTTTTCCTGTATGGACTTCATCTGCTATTTCAGGAGATATTTGAGGAATCGAAGTGCAGACCGTAAAAGGTATATTGCAAGGGTGTGCCATCTGCTCAGTTTGAAAATACAGTTTAGTACATTTGCATAAGCAAACATAATTTCATGCTGTTCATACTTGGAGAACCGCAGAGGATTTCAGAAACAGCCTTCCTTACTTTTTTACACTGATGTTTTTCTTTGAGCATAGAAATAGCTACTTCAGTGTAGTTTAAAATAAATGAAAAATGGCTTAAGAAAAAAAAGACATCATGAATTACAAGACGTAATTCAATCCACATCCAAAGTGTTACTGAAGTGAAGAACTTGGGAGCCAAGAAAGAACCAGGTATCTATGTTCTGACAGCAATCCCTGGAGTTACTGCCAGGAGCTTGGAGTTACAGCAAATTTGGAAAGGTTATAAACCTTTTTGTTTCAGGGGTTGGCCTGGCCCAGAGTTCCAGCTGCTGTGGTTTAGGAAGATGCAATTATTGCAGAGTAGTTTGTTCCTTAACTGAGTGTTCAAAAAAGGATTTTTTATTTTTAACGTCTTCCTGAACTCTGAGGGTGTTCAGAAACAGGTACCTACTTCATCCAGCATGGCAACTCCCAGTTTCTCTTTCTGGCTGTCTTGGAGACTCCCTAGTGACATTAGTTAGAGGACAAAATTTCAAAAATGGAAAAAGATAAATATTATCATGTTTTATATTTGTCTTGCTTCCATTTATGCTTCACAGATACTGTTGCAAACAAGTGAACTCATGGGAAAGTCTGTGGCAGACTGTAAGTCCACATAGCATATTTGCACAGAGGGAAACATTTTAAATGAAAATTACTAATCCTGGAGCAATTATGTTAATGTGTCCGAGGCTGTGCTTGACATACCCAGAGTCTGTCTCTTCGTTTATGCTGCTTTGGGTATTTAATACTCCTGGCAGAAATGCTGGAAGAAAACTGTGGGCCAAGATTATTTGACAGATTGCTTTTGGCAATTAAGACTTATTGACATTGGAGCACAGAGACAGAGAAAGGCTGAAAGGGAATGATCCTCTGAGCTCCACTTGTTTTGTTGTCAGCCAGGAGTGGTGCTCATATCTCATGAGACGGCAGAAAAGAGGTTCTCTAAAACCTGTCACTGTCTCATAACTATTTTCCTTCTGGGTCTCAACTTCCCCCTGTTGTGCTGTCAGTGGGAAGAGCAGCAGAGTTTGGTGCTGATTGGGTATTCATTCCCTGCCTCGATTGCTCTAGTCCATCTGGCTCGATCTTACTTCACTTAATTTCAGGGGTTTTATAAGAATGAAAACACCTCTTTCTAGTGCAGCAGCAGTTCAGTGGCTTTTGTACACGTACCCTGCGCTGAGACCTTTCATTGTGAGCAGCAGGCTGTGTGTTTGCCTGCCGGATGTGTTCCCTGCCCACGGGCTTGGCCTGGTGCCTTGGCAGGCCCACGACCGAGCGCTGTCGCAACATGGACTGATAATCCCAACGGGCTCGCAAGGAGCGGCTGGCGTGTGGGTGCGGCGGAGAGCGTGGTGGAGCCCTGGTGTGACTCAAAGGCTTTGCTTAGCAAGAGCTTTTGGAAAGGAATCCGTGGTAAGGCCTTGGAAAACCTTTCCTTGCAGCACAAACTGTTGTTACAACCTCCTGCCTTGCCCTTAAATTCACATCCCCACAGTCTTAAGATGATGTGTAATCTCTGTGGGAAATGCAGATTTAATAATCAGTCCAGGGATTCTTTCATGTCAACAAGAGCCTGGTTTATTTTGCTTAATGTTTGCAGGCATGTTGGTTCTGTTCAGCTGTGTGAATTTGGGACCAGCTCCTTCTGCCTGTTCCCATCTAGAGAATGGAATTCAGTTGTACTTTTTTTCCTTTCTTTTTTTTCCCTCCCCCTATCTCCATGGTGGTGGTGGAACTGAAGTACAAATATTTGTCTTTCCTGGTCTAACACGTTTTTATGCAGTGCTAAGAGCTCTGTCTTTATTCAGCTGTCTTACTGCTCTGTCCACCTTGAAACGCAGAAGAAACTTCAAGGTCAGTCATCTGAGAAACAAAACTGTCATGAGCCTGGCTGGTGAATAGCCCCTGCGCACAGCAGAGCCTTGGCACCGGGAGGGAATGTGAGGAGCAGAAGTCTCTGAAGCAGTCCTGACCATGCCTCAGCCCCGCAGTACAAAAGGCAGCATTATGGTTATTGCTGACAAATATTTGTGCAGGGCCTGGCCTGTCAAAGGGAGCATTTGGTACAACGTTTGGTTCCCAAGATGAGGATTTCAGCTTAGAGGGTGCAGATGAAATCTAGCACTACATTATAACACCAATATAGCCAGCCTCCTACTGCAAGTGTACAAGGAAGGGGAAGGTGCAACCAGTTTTCTGTGGTGATGGCAACGATCTGCTCCAAAGTGAAGTCCCTCAGCGGTGCTGGCAATGCAGGAGTGACAGCAGCCTGGCTGACCCTCTTATTGCCTAGGCAAAACTTCCTCCTCTTCTCACCAGTGCTAGTTGAGTGGGGTTGGATGCAGAGGAGGCTCATAGTCTTTGTGATGATTATAATTTTAAATCAAAACTCTGCTTTTTCGCTGGAGTTCGTCTCATCTCTACATAAAGCATGGGATATTAGTTTTGTGTTGGAAGGGAGAGGTATGTGTGATAGGAGCAGTGGTTGTGTAGCAGGGAAGGGTTCTTGCATTAGAACTGCTTGTTTTTAAAACTAAATAACCTTTGGAAAGGTGTGATGGGGAAGCATGTTTGAAGTAAATAAATCACCTTTTTTTTTTCTTCACCTCCCTTTTTTTCACTCTTCTAGAAATATTTTGCTGAAGGCAAATGCCAAATGCTGACTTTCAAAGGGAAAGATGGGATTACTAGCATTGGCTCAATAGTGAATTCATTAAATCTGTAGCATGAAAATGTATATGTTGTCTATAACAAGGCAAGAGAATCTAGAAGCAAAGCATGGATTAAAAGTTTAAGGTAGGTCAAATAGAAGAAGGCCTAAGAAAGCATAAACATCAGCTCATAAGTGTTGCACTTTTATCTGTGTCCCTTGTGATGCTCCTGCTAGACAGTTCATCATTGGCTCAATAGTGAATTCATTAAATCTGTAGCATGAAAATGTATATGTTGTCTATAACAAGGCAAGAGAATCTAGAAGCAAAGCATGGATTAAAAGTTTAAGGTAGGTCAAATAGAAGAAGGCCTAAGAAAGCATAAACATCAGCTCATAAGTGTTGCACTTTTATCTGTGTCCCTTGTGATGCTCCTGCTAGACAGTTCATTCTGCTAGGGAAAATGTCTTTCTCCAAGACACTAATTAGGGTTCCTTCTAATCTGTAGCACTAAATCGGAGAGTGAGTGACAACAGACAAGAGAAGCCCTGTTTGCAGTTAAATGGTAATTCTTTC
This sequence comes from Gymnorhina tibicen, assembly GCA_013399875.1. Taxonomy (NCBI): domain Eukaryota; kingdom Metazoa; phylum Chordata; class Aves; order Passeriformes; family Artamidae; genus Gymnorhina; species Gymnorhina tibicen. The sequence continues at coordinate 603,234 of VXAZ01008956.1, read as the reverse complement.
TGCACTTTCCCAAGCTTCCTCATAATTGCACCTACATTTTGCTGGACTTACGCCCGAGCTCATTTCCAAGTCTCCAACCATTAGTTGGGAACTTCTTGTGCAGGTTTGGCCAACAGGCAAATCCCACCTGTTTTATTGCTGTGTTTGGGAGGAATAGCTGTTGTATAAGAAAGATGCCCATCGGCCAGAGCTGTTGGGAGCTGCTGCTGTATCCCTGTGAAGGGGAGAGCAGAGCTACATCCTGGGACTGGGATCTGGCCCCTCCACTGGAAGTGCAGGATCTGCCCACAGAGGCCCTGTGTTGCTGTGGTGATGGCAAGCAGGGTAAATAACTAGATGGACCAGAACCTCAATTGCCATCTGTCCAGCTTCTTAATCACTCGTTTGTTTCCTGGACTTCGTAATATAAAGATGTTGATGGGGGTTAGGGAGTGTGATTGATCTGGGTATATGCAAATGTAGGAGGAGCAGAGGTATTCATTGCAAGTGAATTGTTGATATATTGAGGTGAAATTTAAAGTACATCTTCTTAATGAGCTGCTCTGTAACTGTTGCTTCTGACTTTCTCGTGTTCCTCTCTGTTTGAGGCACCGTTTGAATGTGGCCTGGGAAGCAGCTTTGCCTGCATAGAGTGCAGAGAGAAAGGTGAGACGGGGAAAGAATGTAGTGGGATCCCACCTGTGAGCCCATACGTAGGCCCTAGGTGGTCCTGCCTTGATGCAGCTGGATGCTGCCCCAGATATTATCAGACAAAAAAGAGCTCAAGGCACCTGAATATGGATTTTTAGGGCAACAGGGCAAAGGAGCTATAACCAGCTGTTACAGGGAGCAAGTACTGCGCTGAACACAGTAAGGATGTAGAGAAGTCATTATGGTAGTAGTATAGCATATACCAGTTTTCATGTGGGTAAGTGCTTAGATTTAAAGGACTATTGAGTCTTGAGACTCTTACCTCCCTCTCCTGGTATTCCTATTTCCTACTAGTATTATAAGATAATGGAATTTGCAGCAAAGCTGAATAAATGTTGCAGGTGGTGTATAATCAGCTTAGTTTTGTGGAGAGAGGAAAACCAAATGAGTGGTCTGGCTGCTGGATCACAGCAGATGGAAGGGACCTTCTCCCACCTCTCAGGCTTTTCTCTACCAGCATTAATCACCAATGCTTTTGTTTCCCTTCCCTTGCCCTTCTCTAGGATAGATGGGGAACTTTCTTTTCTTGCTGAGGAAGGTCAGTCACCATAACAGGTCTCCAGAGAGGTTGTGGAGTCTCCATCCATGGTCAGCTGGCTCTAGGTGATCTTGCTTGTGTCCAGTTCTGGTCTCCCCAGTATAAGAAAGGTATGCACTTACTGGAGTGAGTCCAGTGCAGAGCCACAAAGCCAATGAAGGCACTGGAGTACCTCTCGTATAAGGAGAGGTTGAGAGGGCTGGGAATGAATTGTGCTCATTTAATGCACATGTACTGATGTACAATTAAGAAAACCTGACTATCGCAATATATGCATAACCCGTGTCCTGGGTTATGTTCTGTATTCATGAAGTCAATGGAGAGGAGAACTTCCCAATCTCTGGCTTGTACTTATGGATAGCTGAGGATGCATAAGCCAGTAGTGCTATTTGCTGTGAGTTTGATGTGAGCTCCCCATTGCGTTGAGCTGATGTGCTGAGCCCTGGAGAGTTCACAAAGCCATGTCCAACCTGAGGCAAGTGAGAATCACTTCACCTGTGGAGGAGGGCTTGCTTGAACTGCTTTATGGGCAAAAAGCTGCCGGACAGGTAGCTGAAATGTGTCCTTTCTGCAGTGATAGTTGTTTTCCCCATGGGTGGAGAATTGCTCCATGTCCTTGCAGGAGGCTGGCTTGACCATCGTGTCTTCATGCTCCTTAGATTTATTTGCTTGTTCAGTTCCAGTCGCTTCATTTGTGTCCCCATTCCTTGTCTCAGCAAACACCGGCAAACAACCATCAGCTTGTTCAGCCCAGTCCCTGTGTTTCCAAGTTATACCAACGTGGGCTGGCTCAGCTCCCTCAGGGCCGCTACAGACGCTAAGGAAGCCACCGAGTTACCTCCCAATGCTGCCTGGTGGTGGCGGCCCACCGTGGTGACACCCTTCAGGTGTTCCTTGCGTGTTTTGCTTTGTGGTGCTGTTTTTCTTAACTTTGTTTTAGCACCTTATGGTGAAATATGCTTGGAAACAAAATTGCATGTGTTGTTTTTGTGACTGGAAGGAAAAACTGGAAAGCAGGCCAAAAGAGCTTTGCAAAGGTTTAGAAGCCAGAAGGCAATGGGAAAGATTCTAATGTCTGCCCTTCTATTTCAAGGGGGTTTTAAATTAGTTACGATTTTATTTTTTTGTTGAAGACTTCTTCTTTTTTAGGAATTGGTGGCTCTTGCCTTTGTACCAAGGTGATAATGTCAGGAGAACTGATAATAATTATAGCTTTCAGGAAGGTGTTTTGTTCTAGTGGACTAAACTCCCATGTGAGCCTAGAACCACTGAACAAGAATAAATAGGAAATTTTCTTTTAGACTTGCAATTGCAGATGTAAGTCCTTTTTCTGAAACTGGTGTCCTCAGGGTAAGAATAAGCTGCTGTCTCTGGTAGCTCTGCTTCTTCTATTTCTTCTGCTTCTTGCTAATTCTGTATGTTCTTTTCAGAAGGTGGTACCCCTTGTACCTTTACTCTTCTTGGCAGGTATAAAGTCAAAATATCTGTGAGAAGTCTTTTACTGATCTACTGAGAGTCCATTATAATTTTTCAAGATGTGGTGGGTTTAAAATGTGTATATATTATCTACTTAATACCCTTTCGTTATTTCAAGGCCTCTAATTGAGATGAGTTATGGATTCTCATATTTTGTTTTCTTGATCAATATCTACGGTTCTGGAGAGGGAGCTGAAGGGATGCTCTTTTTAAAACGAAATGGTGACATTTCCATGTGGTGCAGACAAACTGCTTGCTTCTCCAATAGTGAACTGAGGGTGTTTTACACCACAGCTGTCCTATCTCTGTGGTGGCCAGATAATGTAAGGAGTAATTTCAGTTGCTGCTTTTCTTACAAGCAGCCTTTCTTGTCCACTTGAGAGCAGTTAGCAGTGTATTCCTGTTTTGTTACGTGGGATTATGGTTGTCTTTGAATTGTTTACATGAGATCCAGCTGCTAACCTGCTTTTTCATCCTTGGCTATTGATGTCATCTTTGTGATTTTCCCAGTAATATTGATTGAGTTCCAGCAAGAAAATTCTTGGTTGTAGCTCTGGGTCTTTGTCTTGTGTGTCTGTGTGTGTTTGCTTGATTTTTGTAAGACAGGTTTTTCAGGTTGCTCCCAGCAGAAGCTACTGAACTCTCTTATGTATTCTTCATTTGTCCACTGTATCTGATCTGGGCACAGGGCTGGGATTCTGGACTGCAGCGTCAGCAGAGAGGCACTTCTGTAAATGACGCCTGGATCCAAATAATCAGTCTCGTGATAAACACTTTTGATCTCCCTGTGCATATTGTCAGCACCTAGGTCAGACTGAGGAAGGGGGAGAGGCTTCTCCCACCTAGATTTGGAGCTGTCTTGATCTCTACCTTCGACTTCTACTTCCCTGTACTCTCTCTTCCCACAGGTAGATGCAGTGCGGGTGTACGTGAACAGCAGCTCCGAGAACCTCCGATACCCCGTCCTGTTTGTGGTTCGCCAGCAGAAGGGAGTGCTGTCCTGGCAGGTCCCACTGATTTTTCGAGGCCTGTAAGTGCTGGAGTCTCTTCTTGGTGACACACTCCTCTACCAGCTGCATTCATCAGCAGCCTCCCTCAAGTGCTACATCTCGTAACCTGTGTAGACTGCAGGGCTTGGTTGCAGAGCATTCTTGCTCACTGCCAGCTGGGTTGAGGAAGACCAGGATTTGATGGGTAACCTCTTACTTGGCAGCCTGCTCTTGGCTCTTAGCCTCTCAGATATGTACACAGAGTACCAGGAGGCTTGTCTGTGGGGGATCTGCCTGCGTCACCAGTCAGTGAATCTACCACACATCATTGCTGTCATTCCACGGTTGCCTACCGTGTGTGCACGTAGTTCCTGGGCTCTAGTTTGGAGCAGGGTTTGAACAGGCTCTTGAAAGAGCACCCTAACTTCTGTGTTACAGTGCATTTGGGGAAAAAGAGCTTCTGTTTCTCGCCTCAGGGACACCTAAATTAAGTTTATTCTAGGGGGTGGCTGTTTTGGGGCTGCTTCTTCGTGAAAGTGATGCTGCTTTGTATCTTCATCAACCCCAGAGCTCGCTGGGCTGCAAATACAGAGAATTTTCAGGCACCTTACACCATTTAAAATACAAAGCTTCATCCTGTGACTGAATCCTGGTGCTAGCAGCAGATATCCTGTAGTGTTTTGCCTGATGCAGGGGATGGTTACAGCAGTGGCTGTCACTACTCTCTTTGCCCCCACTAAATGGCAGATGTTAGAGTTCCACAGCTGTCGTGGGCATCCCTGAGGGAAGTGAAATGTTGGGGATGACCAGTCCCTTGTGCAGACTGCAAGAGGCAACAGAGGTGAAGCTTGAACGCTGAGTAAAAGACTGAATGCTCCTGGCCTTTCAGATGAGACTTTCAGTTATGCAAGCAGGGGAAAAATGATGCCATTCTTAGTAGGTCTGAACATCTTCTTAACTGCTCTCTCTCTCTCTTTCCCCTCCAACTTTCTCTTCCCTCTTTCTCCTGGCTGTTGTAGCTATCAGAGGACCTACAATTACCAAGAAGTGAGTCGGACCCTCTGTCCCTCTGAGCCAACACCTGAAACAAGACCCTCTGACCAGATTATATTTGTGGACGTCGCTTCCATGGCACCATTCAATATTGCATATGAGCTGCTGGTGACTAGGCTGGAGAACTTCCAACTTGAGTAAGCTGGGATGTGAGAATACAAATGCAATTTTGCTACATATCACTTGAACATCACTGAAGGGATTTGGTCCATCTGCCTACTCTTCCCTTATTTTTCCTTCCCAGGAAAAAAAAAAAAGATTATTATTTTCTTTTGTTTAATATGAGGGTACTTTGTGTGTATTCCAGCTCTGAAAGTTTTAGACTTCAACATTCTGGCATTTGTTTTCTAGGACCAACAAAGCCTTTAACTTCACTGCCAGCCCTTCCCAGCCCCAGGTAAGGAGGAATGTTGTATAGATTGCTTGTATGTCTTACCACATCCAAGTGATTGATGTGATCTTTTGTTAGAGATAGCAAGTCTTTTATGACTAGGTAGTTTCCCATTAGGATGCAGGGAAACTTCCTTACTGTTGAATTTTCTGTGGGTACAGTGAAGAGGTAATAGTGCTTCAGTCACTCTAGGGACACATTTGGGTCCTCACGAAACCCTTGAGCAGACAGAAATGTCCAGATGTCCGGAGGCCATTGAACTGCTACACTTCACAGGAGGTGAGGTGGTGCACACCAGTGTCCTGTTCCTGCCAGTTCTGACTCACTTGCCTGAGCATGACTTGTCAAGATGCAGTCTTTACTGGAAACAAAATAAATACAGAAAAAAAGAAGATGTAAAGGTGCAGCAGAACTCAGACTGCTATTCCTTCCTCAGGGCAGCAGGTCAGGCTGCAAGGTGATAAATGAAATGCCTGATACGTGTGTTAGTTCAGAAGGAAGCACATATGAGCAGCACCTCCAGCTCAACAGCTTTGCTTAGAGCCCTGCAGATACAAACCCTCTCCTGAATGAAAATGCTGTTGGCAGTAACTGTAGAGATACAGGAACTTGTAGAGCTGGGAAGGTGTGTAATTTACCCAGGCTGCATGGGACTCTGTTTTTGTTGTTGCTTTCACTGTTAGTAATACCATTTAATTTTAGGTTTCCTATTACCAGGCATCCCAGCTAATCTTTTTTGCTGTCAAATGTCTTAATCTGGTTTGCAGATTCATGCAGTATTTTATACTACAGAAGCATAGGGAACGATGGTGACTCTTTATAAACGCTCATTACTTAGGATTTTGTAATTTGAATATAGTGTTTAGGATATGAAATTAACTTTGTGACTGTGGTCTGATTTTCTTGTCACAATTAATAGTATGAGATTTATGACTTTTAATTAAAAACCAGCTGTACAGAGTAGAAGACTGCTTCTTAATTGGTATAATGCTGAGGTTTTTGTAAATCAAAGTATTAAGCAGTTTACAGGGGGAAGAAAAAAAAAGGTGATTCGAAATCTAGATGGGTGTTGGAGAAAGACAAAACAATTGAAGGAGATGTTGTCTAGAACCCAGCTTGTGCCTGAGGGCAGAAGCAGAAATTGGATATGCTTGTCTAGGTCAGAAGTGTTGGCTGGATGTGTTTATAACATTTGCAGTGTGTGCAGCAGAGAAGTGCCGGCCTCAATGCCCTTGTGTTAATTCTGTACCCTGGTGCAAGCATGGCTGAAAGGAAACTATAGCAGAGTCCTCATGAACTGAGAGGTGGTCTTCATGCACCTAAAACTTTCCAAGGGGAAAAAGTGCCCCTCCAGGACCAAGGAGCTCAGTGTGCAGTGTGGCATTGTCCTTGCTTGGTGCAGACAAAACATGCTCTGCTAAGGAAACCGGCTCGGTGAGTTTGTGCTTTGTAGGGACTTATGGTTGGAGCCAGCGCTCCTTCAGCAGGGAAGGGACCCTGCTTGGAGAGGGGTGATGGGAATAAATGCTTTAGTAGAAATGGGCAACTTGGAAAAGGCTTGGGTGATTTCCTGCTTATCCCTGCCCTTCCACTTGGCGGCCCCAATTCCTGGGATTGGCATGGGGGAAGGGAAATAGGAAACAGCTGGCCCTTGCTCAGCACTAAGGTTTATGTGCCGTGAAGGGAGCTCTACAGCTGGAAAGTCTCAGATGATGGTTTTGGAACGGGGACAGTGGTAGCTTCCAGTGTGGCAGCAGTGACTGCCTGGTGACTGTATGGAAGGGAGGAAGGTGGCTGGTGGCAGTCCTCAGCCTTGTGTCCCTCTGAGGGGGCATGAGGTGCCCATCAGCCCCTCATGGTAGCTGTGGCTTGGAGCCTGAGCTCTCAGGGTCTGGCCTCCAAGTGGGATGATGGGAACCCTCGCAACAAGCCTTCCTGCTCGGGCAGGCACAGGAGCCTCACTTCTCTGGCAGCTGGCTGGGCTAGTACATCAAACTTTTTACTGGAAAAATATACAAATAGTGATATTGCCTTGGACGTCTTTTGCCCAGATCTGAAAAGGTCCAGATCTGAAAAACCAGCTTTTTCTGACTCCACAAACTGTCCTGTGGGTCTGCTCAAAGCATGGAAGCACAAGAGATGCCATTCCTTCCCCCCACAGGAAAAGTAGGAATATTGCCAGATGCTAGTGTTTCACAGATTTTTTCAGAGTTACAGCTGAATTATTTTCAAAGCTGAAATGCAAAGAGAAACCCCTATTATGCTTTGCCATCAAAGCAAACAAACAACCCTAAATCCTACAACTAATATCAATTTATGAAACTCTTGACAGACTTTCAGCCATTTGACCTAATACTGTTCACAGTCTATCTTTGAGGCAACCCATTTGAGAAAGCTCCATGATGTGTTCTATATCTAAAAGTACAGCCAGCAGTATGGAAACATCTGGAAATTGCTCATATCAACAAAAAATGGAATGGGGTGTAAAATGAAGTCACTTTAGCTTCACCAGGTGGGAAAAAAGCTTAAGGGAGCAGAAGCTATGCTGTATTTTGCATGTTGAAGATGCTTGTGTCTAATAGCATACTGTGCAAGGGAGACAGTTGCCTGCATGGATTTAATCTGCTCTTCTGTAGTGTAAGGCCCTAATATTTGAAATCTGATTTTTTGTGAAAGCCATCCACATCCAGCCCCAAAGCCCATCTAGGGCTGTGCAGGTAGCTTAGAAAGGTGCTGAAGATACTGCCAAGGGTGATTTCTGGATCATAACTCTTGCACTCTGCTTTCTCCGCAGTATTTTCTGTACAAATTTCCTCAGGATGTTGATTCAGTCATTATTAACGTGGTGTCTGATGCAGCCTACCCATGCTCTGTTGTCTCTGTCCAGGATATTGTGGTAAGTCTGAGCAGAGAAGGGCAAGGAGCTGCCTGCTGGAGCTGTGTCCAGCTGTGAGGGGTCTGTGCTTTGCAGAGGGAAAAACCCAAGGCAGGGCTTCGCCCTGGTGGTGGTGGTGGTGAAGGGAGCCCCTGGAAGAGGAATGAAAATTCTTTGGGAAGGAGGCCAAGACAGAGACGCTGAGTTCTAGCAGCTCATACAGAGATTTTTGTCGTAAATAGGTGAACAAGCTGTTCCTTTCTAGCCTATCCATAGGGAACACATTCCACATAAGGACTTTTTTGTCCCCCTTGTGAGGTTCCCTGCTGCCCTGTGATACGAGTCTGTTTCTCCATGGAGGGTGTTAGGTGGAATGCTGGTGGCTGAAAGAGGGAACAGTGCTGTTCCCTTGACTCTCCCCTAGCTCATGACAGCTTGGGGAGCTTCTGATTTTCAGACACGTTGTCTTTCCTGCTTTTCAATTTGATTTCCTTTCTATGTATTTCATCCCCTTTCCTGGGGTGTTCCCTCCCATGGGGGCTGGCTGTTGCTTGCAGATGGGAAATAGCCCCATATTTATTGTCCTTTCCCACCTCCCTGAATAATGCAGGGTCCTGCAGTGTGGGAGCAGACGGAGATGCAAGATGTTTTGTTCCCTTTGATACCCCGACTAGGGCCTTTTCTTGCTGTTCTGTGCTGTGTTTTCCAGCTGGCTTCCTTTGAAAATAGTTTGGATGTTGTCCCTGGTTTAACCCTTAGCTGTGTCTGTTTTAGTGCCCAGTGTATGACCTGGACCATAACGTGGAGTTCAATGGAGTTTATCAGTCTATGACAAAGCAGGCAGCCATAACAGTGCAGGTGAGATGCTGATTTGTGTCCCAGTGTTTTCTGGTGCCTGTGTAGCAAAAAAACCCTGATCTCTGGCCTACTGGAGGGGGAGAGGCTTTGTGTCTCATGGATTCTGTCTTCTTCCATCCTTCTGTGCAGAGAAAAGATTTCCCAGGTGAGCAGTTCTTCGTTGTGTTCGTCATCAAGCCGGAGGATTACGCCTGTGGGGGTTCTGTGCCTTCTTCAATTCATGGTAAGTTGTCCTGGGAGGTGGATTTGATTGCTGCATCTGAGTGATGGAGCAGTGGATGTCCTTCGGGACCTTCCTGTGGGATGCCACTGGGTGATGATGTCGGTCTGTCTTATCCACGTAGTTGTGAGGAACAGTGAAGTATGAATTTGGTATTGGACAGGTTAAAAGTCTTGATGGCGGAAGGTGGCTGGCTAGTTCAGTGCCTGGCACGCTGGGGTTATGTGCTTTTCAGCAGCACAACTGATGCCTTGGGAGACACTGGAGACATCCAGGCAATGCTGCTTACAGCTTTTTGTTTGGTTCTCACCCGTGCTCCCCTGCTGCTGTTTTATCCTCCTGGCTCCATGGGAGCTCAGTTCCTGAGGAGAGCATCTTCTCCCACTGCTGTCTTGGGATCTTTGACAGCCCTGAACTGGTGGGGGAACAGGAAAGATTGGTAATTTTGGGAGAATAATTTTACAAAAGACTTGTCCTAGTGTCTTTTCCAACCAGAAAACGCTGTGTCCACTTGCTGGGTCGTGGTAAAAGCAAAGTTTCCACCAGTTATGTGGTGGCTGTAACTGGAGTGGGAACATTCCTATCCTCAAAGCCCAAGGTTTCCTCCTGCAGAAAAAGCAAGACTGCAACCAACAGATATATTAGGCTCCCTCAACAGCTTTTTACTACTCCCCTGCCACCTTTCTGCCCCAATTTTCCCACAAAAAAAAAAAAGAACCGTGCCCTTTGGAGTGTCATTCTGTCATCCTAATGCTGTAGCAGAGCTGTACTGGCCAGGTGTGCTAAGCCCTGCAGAAACAGAGCGAGTTTCTAGGGTGGTATCCTGTGCAGAAGTGTTTTACTCAGAGATTTGGCCAAAGGCAAAAATGGACTTCCACTACCTGTAGTGAGAGAATCTCTCCTTTGGGGATTAACTGAATAGGAGATGAGATACCTTTGGAATTCAGACATCCAGACTTAGGCAATATATGGAAGGCTCAAGCAGGGATTTCTAGTCTAAAAAACAGATTGTGAATAAGGAAGAGGGGGAAAACATTTGGGAAAGGCTATATATTGACAGATCAGAGAACACTTTAAAGCAAAACCACACACACATTTTAGTAAAAAAGCCAGACCCTGTTGTTTTTGCAAGTTCAGAGAACCAAGATCAGTGCCAGAAATCATTGATGTTGATTGTTTTTATATTTGCTGTACACTGTGCATCTCACAGGGAATGTCAACCGTACCTGGAACCTGCAGCGGACAAAGAACCTTCAAGTGACGATTGTGCCCTCCATTAAAAGTCAGTGTCTTTGGGCAAAGCAGTGCAGCTTTACAAGGGAACTTGGCACTTCTGAATAGAGGGGTATGACTGGGTCAGCAGCCTCTGAAGGAATGGTGCAAAAAGCACCAGCAAAGGAGACAAAACCACGTGGAGCCCTGGTCCCTTCCAGGAAGGGCTGTGTGGCACACCAGCTAGCACTGGGGGTGAAGAAAAGGGGGGAAATCTTGCAACAGGTTCTGTCAATTCCTTTTGAAGAAAGCAAATGGGTTTGGAAGGGCTCTTTGGGGCTGGGCGTTGTTACCAGGTGGTATTGGGAAGAGCAGGACAGGAGTGCTGACCCTGAGAGGTGCTGTTCCTGCTCTGTGAGCTAACTGATGCCTTCTCTTTCCTCAGAGTCTGTTTATGTCCAGGCCATGTTCTTCAGCTTCCTGAGTTTCCTGTCTTTTTACCTGGGCTCAGTGGTTGTTGCTTTTGTGCACTACATTAGGTGAGTTGAGGGGTTATGCAAGAGCAGCCTTTCTGTTTCTAATCATCCTCGGGGACACCACACCCTGCGGAAAATGCGGGGCGAGTGGGGTGGCAAGCATCTAAACAGAGCAGCTGAAGAAGTCCATGACTACTCAGTGGGCTCCTACTGACCATCACCCAGAAAATACTTTTTCCTCTGCTGTGGGGGCCATGGAAGGATGAAAATTTAAGGGTCTACCCTCTATATCTTGTAGTGCCCCACCCCTGTGTTTCCTTATATAAGGACACTGGGTAGCAGGTGGGAATTGTGAAGGGGCCAATCTGAGATATGGAGTGTCAGAGCATTGAGGAACCGAGGTACTTTGTTGCTGGACTGAGCACTGCAGTAAGTGGCAGTGACTCACGTAGGGCCTTGGAGTCCCACAAATGCTGGTTTCCTTCCTTACGTGCCTCCCCCGCCCCGGACTGTGGTGCCTGGGCTTGTGTTGAGAAGAATGTCTGCAGGGACATGGCTTAACTTCAAGACACATCAATGAAACAACATTTCATTGGAACAATTCAGTGAAATTACTTAAGTATGTGCTCTTATTTGCTGTTATTTCTCTGTGTTGTGGGAATATGCTGGTGGGGTTTTTTTGGTTTTTTTTTACCATCTCCTGCTTCACGTCTGCATTGACAGAGGTGATACGGGCTTCTTAAGCATGGTGCTGATGAGTGCCTCTAGCTCCTGCTCCCCCTTCAGTAGACTCATATGTCCTTGGTCCCCTGAGCAGGGAAGTTGGGTTTGGAAAGGTGGTGTGTGGGTCTCTCCCAATGTACTGAGCAATGTAGGATGGGATAATTCATGGAAATGGTTGTCCTGCCTCTGGTGGATAGTTGAGGGGGTAAAAAAGCCTTCTGTTGCTTTGAAGTTAGAGAGGTGGACAGCAAGCAGTCATGGCTGAGTTGTGTCTAATCCAAACAGTATTTTTCTTTTTTTGTTGTTGTGTGTGTTTGTTTCTTTTGTGCTTATTTTTATTTTTTTTCAGAGCTTGCACCATGTTTACCTCTTGGTGTCCCAGGTAATCCTGCCATGGCTGGCAGGTAATGAGATTTGTTGGCTGTCTCATGAGTGCTGTCTGTTGCTTTTCAGGGTTCAGAGGAAGGCTTCGGCTGGGATATTGAGTCCTGAGCACGGTAAGGTCTTTTCTCTGTTGTATGACAGCTTTGAGTGTACAGCGCAGGCCCCAGGCCAGGCAAAGGACAGGCTGTCAGTTGAGTACCTTCTGTCCTGGAGCTATCTTCCCTGGTAGCTCACATAGTCTCTGGTGCTGAGGAAAGATGTTAGAGCTTCCTCTCTGCCCTCACAAGAGAGGGCCTTTGAAGCCAGCTGCCTTGAACCTGATCCTGACCCCTACAGCTAGGAGCTGCCTTTCAAAGGGGTGGAGGAAGGCCAAGCCTTGCCTAGACCTGGCTACAGGCTAATGTTCCTGATGCCAGGTCTGTTGATTTTTAAACAAGGCACTTTTGAGTATGTCAGCTCTTATGCTTTAAGAATTCTTCTGCCTGGTTTAAGCATGGGGTCTTTTAATATCTTAATTTAATTTAAATGTTAATTTGTTTTTCACTGGAAACTGCAGACAGCCAGGTGAATGAATGACTAATAGAGTTAGGTAGTGGTGTTTATGGTATTTGTGTTGGCATTGGATTCAGTTTACTTTGTGCTGCACCCACATTTCCACAAGCTGCAGCTGTCTACCTTATAAAAACAGAGCTGCGTCTAAGAAGCTACCAGTGAAAGATGGAAGGTTTTGTCATGTGGGTGGGGGGCACTGGGAGTTCTTGCTTTCTGGTGAAGTGTGGGAGTCTTTTCATTTTGATTAAATATTTAGTGCCTGCGAAGTAGTTCAAAGCGTTGGTGCTGAGGTCATTTGTACCTCTCTCCTGGAGGAAGGGAGGATATTGCTTTGGCAGCGTGGAAAGGTTCTTGATGTTATTCCTTTTTTGATGCCTCTCTGGTCTGCTACATACCATCAGATAAGCATGGTAGTATAACTGAGCTGTGTTTAGAGGATCAGCAGTGGAACTTCACTCTGACTGGCATTAATTGGCTTTAATATTTCTGCTGAGGACCTGGGGGCATTTGAATTCTTAGACTTGCTTTGTCAGCCACTAAGATCCTCATGTATCCCTGTATATGGAATATGTGTGAAAGGTTTTTTTCACAACATGAACAGGGAACTGTAAAAATGTCTGTAAATATATTCTAATTTTATATCATTTGGGATGGTTCCTGCTGTAAAACAAGAGCAGGTTTTAAGGCACAGGAGAAATGGGAAAGGCCTATGTGTTGGAGAGTTTGGGTAAGCTGAAGGGACCTGTCCAAGGTTTTGGAAGAGCTCCAGGGTGCTGACAAGGAATCACTGTCTAAGACAAGGAGGCACAGTCTCAGCCAGGTGAGACCAGAAGTCCCAGGGAGTGCTGCTGATGCTGCAGCTGAGGTTTAATGTGCTGAAGCCAGCTTAGAAGTGGCCTTCTAAGCTGCCCTGTTGGAAGTTAAACTCTGGTGTTCAGAAAGTTGCCAAAGAAGCTGCAGGGCACGGATGCTGTACTTAGTATGGACCTGGAGAGTAGAGAACTGGGTTGCTGAGCAGGGAGGACTGCTGAACAGCATCCCTGTGAAGGGAGAGAGGAGCACAGTTCCTTCACAGTTTACAGATTTCCTTCCAGAGGCACCTGCTTCTTCTGTGACCTGTCCTCTCCCTTGCAATCCATTGCTACCTTCACATACATAGCACTGCATGTTGCAGCCACATCCTTTCCTCTGGGGAGGAATCACGTCCTACCCACACACTGTTTCTTCATCTATTGTCTCTTCAGGGTGTGTCTGACTGATGCTTATAAAATGGTAATTAGCATCTTCCCTGTCTTCTGGATCAGTGGACACGCTGGCTTTCCCTGTTTTTTTTTTCTCCCCCCACCGCCACCCATTGGAATTTCTTTCCCTCCCAAGTACCCCTGGATCTTGGCTTCTTCATTACTCCCCACCAAGGAACTGGATGGAAGCGCTCAGCAATCTGTCTTTGCCATTTGTCTTTGACTATCCTGCCACTCCATGTGCCCCTTTGCTCCTGTTATCCATCTTATGTCTGGCTCCTGTAGTTCACTTTTTTGTTTCCAATCCCGTGGCACACCTTCCCTTCCACATCCTCACTATCTGGTGGAGGCAACAGCTGGAGGAACCACGCCTGGTGTGGTACATTTACTTTGCTGACTCACTCTCACAGTGGGAAGTGGGACTGAAATTAGTGGGTGAGCTGGGTCCAAAGTGGCTGTTAGAGACAGGGCAGAGTGCCTTTTCTCTTTGGCTCGCCTGCTTTGTCCAGATTTAAATCTTCCTTTGGTTACTTGGGAGAGAAGGTTGAAAGGTCACTTGAGAGAATAAAGCCCGGTCTAAAATTAGGAGGGAGTATCCCCATGGGACAGGACTAACAGGACTAGGAATTGTGCATGTGCCTTGGTGCCGTGAGCATAGGGAAATGCTTTTGCCCTCTTCGCAGTGATCTGGATTTCCAAATGACTTTTGATGCAACAGGAAAAGCTTCCATGAGGGAGGTTGGATTGGAGGTGATGAGCAGAAGCTGCATCTTGCTCCTGCAACAACCTACAACAACATCCTGCCCATCTCAGCTCAGGGCTCAAGGGCTATCACCTGGGGGCTGCAGTGTGCCAGAGCCCTCCCTCTGGTGCTCAGTCCATGCCATGTTCACTCCTGATGCTCCTCTGAGCTGTTTGCTTTCTCTGTTAAAGGATGGGGCAGGAGTGCAAAGGAGTCGAAGTTGAGACTGGATCTTACCCTCAGGCCAAAAAGCACAGCAGACGTGCCGAAGAAAAGCAGTAATTGGGACTTGAAACATCAAATATCATTGCTTCCCTGACTTGGGCTCAGTCAGGGAGAAGATTTAGATCTCTTCACATAAGTGGCTAATGAAAATGGTATAAAAACCTATGCAAGGTGTTACAGAAATGCCCAGAAATTCCAGCTGGAAAGAGAACTCTGCCTGTGCCTGTCACTTTGAGACCAGTCATGTACTGGGAAGCCAGAGATGCAGCTTGGGAAGCCAGGCCATTGGCAGGCTGCAGTAAGGCTTTAAATACTATGCCATGTTCTGCATTGCTTTGCTGCTGGCTGACCACATGATGTTGTTGGAAGGGTGAAACTTTAAAGCAACTGAATCTGTCTCACTGTGTGCCACCACTGGAAAACGTGGTCCTGCTCCTGCTGCCCTTGCTTCCCTCCCTTTTGTGCTATGGGTGTCTGACCTCTCAGTGAAGGGATTCAGCTGGCTTTGTTTCCTGCTGTGTAGGTCAGCTGCTGAGCTCCACCATGGGAAGCAAAAAGAGGGAATGTGGAGGCAGGAGAGCACTCCTCCTTGCTTCTTATATTTGGGCAGGAGGCAGGATGTTCCTAGCCCTCAAAGGCTTGCTCTTCTTGTCATCAGCACAAGATCATTACCCCTTCTTGCATAGAGCATTCTTTTCTTTTCTCCTTGATTGATTAAAATTATGTAGCAGCTGTCTTGCCAAAGTCTGTGACTCTTGCAGGGATAGCTAAAGGTAGCAATATTTGAAGAGATTTGAAGAGTTGCATAAGATGGGGAAAGAGAAGAATTAGAAATTCGGAAGGCTGTTAAGAACATGATGAGACTTGCTCTAAAATGTACCAAGTCTTGCAGCCCCACAGTGTGATCCCTGCAGGGAGCTGGAGGGGGGCTCACGCTGCTGGTCTCACTGGCAGCCTGTGTGGGGAGGCTGAAGGGAATGGGTTTGCTTCACACTGCAAAACAAGGGTTTCCCTTTTGCACAATATGCTCTAGAGGGAGACTGCCATCTGTTTAGAGAAATGCTGCTTTTCCCAAGACCCTCCAGCTCTTCAAGCTGTTTGTATTCACCTCAGAGATGTTTTGAAGCACTGATGTGAAACTAACTGTCTCTCTTGGGTCTGCTTCCATTGTAGGATCTGGGATGATGACTTCTTCCCACCCTATCTCAGCCAGCACTCCTGAGGGAAGCAGCTACGGTGCTATTGGTACAGTATATTCCAGAACTGGGGCACAGGGGAGGCTTCTGCCTGGGGTAGAGGAAGGCACTTTTAGGGTGATTTAACGCCAGAGGAGAATAAAGCTGCAAGCTTTAGGAGCATCTTGCAACTATTTAAAACAAAAAACTAACCAAATTGCAGTTTATGAGGTTCAGGTTGCAATTCAGGGAAAAGCATCTACATAATAGAAGTGGCAAACTTAAAAGAGGTGCCCCGAGAGACTGTCATTGGAAATGTTTGTCTTAGACAAAGCTACAGCCACCTGAGAGCTGTGGGTGACAATGCTGCTTCAGACAGGACATTTACTAGTGACTGACTGCAAGCAAGCTTCTAGGAGCCTATAATTAACTCACAGCCTGCCTTTAAACCAAAGCATGCCTGTCCCTGGGAAGCTGAAGGGTTGTGTGCCATAAAGCAAGGCAGAATTGGAGTTTCTTGCCTCGGGGGGTTTCACTAGGGAAGAAATAATGTCATACTGTCAACAGGTGAATCATGCCCTGGCAGCAGAGGAGAAAAAAAACTTCCTGAGGTTTAATGACCACTCTACCCCTCCCTCCCCTTTTTCTAAAGAAATCTTTTAGAAGCATTTGGGAAATGAGGAAGAAACCTGTGTTCTGCCCATGTCGATATGGGCAATGAGCTGGGAGTTGCCCAGCCTGTGGGAAGTGCAAGCTGACCTGTATGTGACCAATACTGGGGATGCAATGGGAGCAAAGCTGGTACTCTGCCTGCTTTGAAAAAATCGACTTTCTTCTCTGTCTTTTGTTCTACAATATTTTTAGAAAAGCTTAGATTTATATAAAGCTTACATAAAATCTGAAGGTTAACTAGGTGAGTGTGTTTTTGACCCCTAACAGTCTGCTTCTTTCTGTAGAGCTTTTTGTCTTGTCTCAGAATTCCAGATTTCAGAGCCTGGGCTGACAGAGTAGAAAATGTTAAGAGATGAAAACTAATAGAATTAAAGCAGAGTAAAAACTAAAATGCTGCAGAGAGGAGGAGATAATGGTCCTTCAAACTGCTCTGAGCTGATCACCTGATACTGTTAGGAAAGTTTGGGATTGTGGAAAAACTTTTTCTCTGAACTGACTACATCAACTTGTCAAAGCATCTGGGACAGCTTTATTCTTGCTGTGCACAGAGGGATTTAGCCTTTACCCTGCCTGTCTCCTTCTCCCTGCTCTGGCCCAGATGAGTCCAGCTCCAGCGGTGGACGTCAGCTGTCCTCCCCCGAGCGCCGGCCCCCAGCTGGTTCTGACACAGACAGCTCCGTGGAGGAGGAGAGCGACTTCGACACCATGCCAGAAATCGAGAGCGATAAGAACATCATCCGCACTAAGGTATGGCTGGTGTTGCAGCTGTGGCCCTCGTGCTGGGCCGTGGGCACGTCTGGGCCACGACCAGCACTGGTCACTTCAGTGAAATCTCAAAAATCCTGTTCCCTTTCAGGGTGGATTTCATCTAATAAAGCCGAATGTGCTTCTTAGTCTTTTTTCAGTCACTGAAAGTTTTCCCACTGTGCTAGGAGTGCTGCTGAAATGAGCACTTTAATATGGAAAATCAAAATGTATTGGGGACTATTGAGAAAGGAGGAAAATGCCCAGAGAGCGTCCCAGAAAGTTCAAGGAGGTTTAAGGAAGATAGGGAGAAAATAATCTGCAACAGTAGGTGGCTGTTTAGTACAAGTAGTGTGATTACAGTGGATGTACAGAGGGCTTTAAGCCAGCAGCTCTCAGACTGCCTCCTTTTGTCATCCTGCACTGCTCTGTGGTTGGAGCCATTCCTGGAGGTCAGAGGATTTTGCAGAACTCATTCCCATAGAATCAAGGGACACAGTGAGTTCACTGTGTAAAACCAGTCCAAATAGCACCAGGCTGCAAATATGGCAAGATCTTCTACTGGCATCTGTAATCTTCATTGGTTCTTTTGTGTTTTCTCCCTTCTTTTCCCACCCACTGATGTTTTAGGTGTTCCTCTATCTATCAGACTTGTCCAGGAAAGACCGAAGGATTGTCAGCAAAAAATACAAAATCTATTTCTGGTAAGGAGAAGGCAAACTGGTAAGGCCCAAACTCTGGACCCAGAGTCTCTGGTTGTGGAGTCTGTCCACATACTCTTCTTCTGAACCACTTCTGAACTATCCTGTTAACTTATTCTGACCCTGTTCCAACCAATAACTGCAGATCCCACATACCTCAAGTAAGGATATTTGTGGACCAGTGCACACATGATCCTGGCAGTGGATTTTGATTTGCATCATTGCTGTTAAGCGTGGTAACAACCAGTGTACTGGAACATAATGGGAAGGGGGAGAAACTGGCACTCAAACACAGGAGCTTGTGGTTGACATCCTGGCTTTTCCTGTGCCCTTAGCATTTGCCTCCTGCTTGCATGAGCACATGTGCTCCTCTGCTTCAGGAGGTCATAATGAGATCATAACCCCAGAGCACTGAGGTGTACACATTCCTCCACCAGCACTGTGGGTCTCTCTTCTGGGTGTGCAGCCCTGGTTTTGGTGTGTGTGTAACTGCTGCTGCTGTCTCCCCTCTGCAGGAACATCATCACCATTGCGGTGTTCTATGCCCTGCCGGTCATCCAGCTCGTCATCACTTACCAGACGGTGCGTTGGGCTCCACGGCTTTAAACTCTCCCCTCTCGCTTTAAACTTGCTCTGTGCTTGTGTTGTGCAAGGATGACAGTCACCATGAAACTGGGGTCACCCAGGAGTTCTGCTCTGTGTGAGGAGCAGTTTACCTTAGCTGCTCTCTCTGCACTGATATTACAGTGAGCTTCGCTCACTGGGCTTGCAGTTCTGCTATTTTTCCCTGGGAAGTGGGAGTGCTGCTGCTTTCCTGCTCAACTTATGTCTCATTTGGGTCCTGTTTCATTTTAGAGAGAGGAGGAATTTGATTTTATCTCTAAGAGACAGCCAAAAGCAAGTAGTGCTTGCTGTGATTTCTCCTCCCTTCTCCCAACCCTTGCTATCCTGCTGTTATGAAGGTATCTGCAAGCAGGTCTATTAGTGGCGGGGTTGAGAGCACACAGTGTTTCCTCTGAAGACTGTTATCAGGTTTGTGGCCCGTGACAACATCTTGTCCTACCCTAAAAGCTTCGCTTGCAGACGTCAGTACTCCCCTGAGCTAGGCTGTGTCCTGGTACACCTTGTGTTTGTGCAGTGTTTGCATGGGGCAAACCCCCCAGAGCAGGGAGGATTTGCTAATGCCAGGTCTCCCACCTGCTCTCTGTCCAGGTAGTGAATGTGACAGGCAACCAGGACATCTGCTACTACAACTTCCTTTGTGCTCATCCCCTTGGGGTGCTGAGGTGAGTGAGCCCTTTCATCACTGCATTTTTGTCTCATGCCTCCTGAGTGTTTGTGCTGTGCCCAGCTCAGGATTTTATGCTTGCCAGGCTGACAGTAGCAGTGTTCCTAAGACCACTGGGAGTTTAGGACTCTGATCTGTCTGTTTTGCTCAGCAGTGGTGCTCTGTTGCAGTGAGACACATGCACCCTGGAACTTGTGGCACCTGGGCACCCCTTGGAAATCTTTGGCACAGCAATGAGGTGCTCCTGTGCTCTTTTGGACACTTGTATCCAAGGAGCAGCAGTTCAGATCAGTCCTTTCAGTGTAGCATTTCTCTAAATTAGTGTGGGAGTGCAAAGAAAGCCCAGAGTTGGGAATCTCACAGAAGTGTTAAATTCACTGGGACAGGTGAACTATTCAATCTAAAATTGTCATCTAGAATGTAAAATTGCAGTTCGGCAGCTGCTGAGGTGGAAGGTGGTGGAGGGGGGAGAAAAATGGATTCAGATTATCACAACTCAGGGCTCAGCTTCCTGCTGCAGTGCTGCCTTTGCCTTAAACCTTCTTCTTTCCTGCAGTGCCTTCAACAACATCCTCAGCAACGTGGGCCACATGATGCTGGGCTTTCTCTTCCTCCTCATTGTGTTGCGCAGGGACATCCTCCACCGCCGGGCCATGGAGATGAAAGATATCTACACCCTGGTAGGAAGCATGATTGCCTGGGGCTGAGTGGAGGCAGGGAAGATGGAGTGAACTCAAAAACCAGAGTGATACACTGTGGGTTTCCACTTGCCTTCCTCGCTGGAGGGTTGAATCCTCCTCTTGTTTTCCTCCTGTGCAAAAGGGTCTAGGTGGGATGCTTATGTTCCTGCACACCCTGGTGCTTTACTGCTTACAGTGTGTTCATACTGCTGTGGTGACCCAGCCTGGGCTTGTGAAGACAAGGAGATTAATAGAGGAAGGACTCCCATGGCTCTGGCTTTTCCTGCAGCACTCACTGTGGAGGAACTGGGACAGTAGGAGTGTCCCAAGATGCTTCTCTTTATAGTGATGTTTGATTTGTCTTACACAAGAGCTGCTTATGAAAACTCAGAGGAGTTGGCTGCCTCAGTCTCTCTGGCAGAGCTGCTGGTAGCCTCTTGTGGCCTTTTGTAGTCTCTTGTGGGAGAAGATGGAGAAATCTGCAGCTCTTTGGGCAGAGGTGCTGGTGGTTTGTGGAGACAAACAGCTCTGTTTTCACGGACTTGGTAGCAAGTAAAGGCATTAGCAGTTGTAAGGGTCTGCTGCTTGTGGTTTTCAGGTGAGATCTTGGCCAAATTGTGATGGAAATGGCTTCTCACATTGGCTGATGGGCTCTGCTCCTCAGGTGCTTCTAACACCCTACTGACCACAAGAGCAATTCTGAGTCCACAGTTCTCTCTCAGTTTTGGGGAGGATGTAACACAGCATGAGGTACAGGACAGAGATTTTCAGTCTCATGATGTTGGTACCAAGACACTGAGGTCTTCAGACCAGAACTTTCAGCGTGATTAATTGTTGCCTGTGGATTCACCTGGCTATGCCGTGTGTCTAAATCCAGAGCCTGTGGTTGCACACAGGACACTGTGCTGCACTGGTGACTGGAGGACTTGTGTAGGAGTTAGGAGGGATGAAGTGATGGAGAACGAAAGCTTGCCTGTGATCAGGACAGTGAAGGTGCTTACTATACAGCTCTGCTCTCTTCCAGGACTATGGGATCCCAAAGCATTTTGGTCTCTTTTATGCTATGGGCATTGCTCTGATGATGGAAGGGGTGCTCAGTGCCTGTTACCACGTCTGCCCTAATTACTCCAATTTCCAGTTTGGTAAGCTGACTTTCCTTTCTCCTTTTGAGCTGGAGCTAGGATTTGCCATGTTCTGTCTCCTGCTGAGTTGCTGACGTTTCCCATCCCTCTACCCTTGCAAGTCTCCCTGGAGCCTGCCTGTTTCAAAGCTCAGTCAGGAGGTTGTGATGCCCTGTGGGCACTTACTTTCTGATCCTCTTTAGTTTTTGTTGCCCCAGAGCAAGGAAGATGTGCTGCAAGGTGGCAAAGCACAAAGTGCTGTACAGTGTAGTGCAGCAGCAGGGCCAAACCCAAGGCTGGTGGGCACAGATTCCTGATGCTTCGTGTGCCCTTGGAGCAGCTTTCTGGGGCCACTGGCAGTAGCTGTTTGCACTGTTTCTGTTGTGTCCCTCCACAGACACCTCCTTCATGTACATGATCGCAGGACTGTGCATGCTCAAGCTCTACCAGACCCGGCACCCAGACATCAATGCCAGCGCCTACTCTGCCTATGCCTCGTTTGCTGTGGTGATCTCCCTGGCTGTCCTTGGAGTGGTATGGCTCCCTCTTACCCACCTGCTTCTCTGGGAAGGAGGTGGCATGGCTGGGAACATGGCTTAGGTGTGAAAATAACTGGGGAAAGCAGCAGTGTAGGATAAAACTGTGTTAAGCAGCTGTTAGCATTTGAATTCTGAGTTCTGCTGGGCTTTGCTCCTCCCTTCCCCTGGGCTTTCAGGTAGGAGAAGAGCAGAGCAGTTTCTTCTAGGTGGGCTCTTTTTTTGGGCTTTGACCACCACATGCCATCCTTCTCAAGAGGAGAAATTCGTGCATCCAGATGTACGTGTCCAAGCAAACAGATGGTCTTCCTGTGGCGTGATTCACACTGGGGGAAAGAGGGGTGAGGCTGGCTGAGCTTCCAAGACCAAGTATCTTATACCTGATTGCTTGAGCCTATTTCTCCCCTTTGGAAAACTCCATGTTGTTCGGCACAGCTCCTGCAGTTGGCCTCTTAATCTCTGGAGAGGGGCAGGCTAGGATAATGTCTGGGGGGCTCTCAGGCAAATTCCTTGAGTACCTGCCTATGGAAGGGCACTGGAACAGAAGCTACAGGACTTTGCCTGTTTGCTCAAAGCATTCCAAGAACAGAGCTGGGCTCACCGGAATCCCCAACCTGTGTGCTTTACCTTGGAGGTCTCTGCTTCCCTTCTTTTGAAGGACTCATTTTCCTTCATCAGTAACCAGGCAAAATCCATGGAATTCTTGCTCTGAACTAGCAGCTAGATCCCAGTGGGCTGTCAGCTCCTCACTACCACATAATGCAGAGATCTCTGTTTACGAGACTGTCTGTGGCATAAGGCATGCAAGGAGGAGCTGGTGACCTTGGGACTTCTTTGATAGGTGTAGTAAATCTTGACAACCCAGGTTCAAAACACTGCGACTTTATTATGGATTTCTCTATCTTCTTTTGTGGGATGCTTTGAAGCTGTTCAGTGGAGTTTGAAAGCAGCATGTCTCCCTTGTTCCATTCATGGAGAGGTGGCTTTTCTGCTTGCTTTTTGGTGTGTGTTTTTTTTTCTTTGCCTGCACAAAGTGAAAAGTTCAGGCGAGTGCTTTGCCCCAGGGAAGGGGTGTGGTCACAGCCTGATGGCAGATCAAGAGTTTCTGGACTCTTATTGTATGAATGAAAAATTAGGGTTTTAGTATAGCATTAACCTGCACTTGCAGGTTACTTCCAGCCCTTAAATAAAATGAAAGTGCACAGTAGGAGCAACTGCCTGCAGAGCAGTTCTGTCCTTTTTGATCTGCTTCAGTACAGTTTTTAAAGTAATGGTTGGTTCCCTGACTGCCTTTGTAAAAATCTGCCCCCGGCCGGAGAGCTGCTGCCCAGCTCAGCAGAGGGAGCTTGCCTTGCCCAGGAGTCCCTGCACTGCTGCTCCCTGGGTCAGCTGCTGTCCTTCCAGTCTTATCTAAAGGGGCATTCAGAAAGAGTGGTCTCCTCTCCAGGATGCTGAGCTCCTCTTGCTTTTCTGGACTTTGTTTTCAATTTATAGATTTGTTTTCTGGTTGGAAGTTTTATGCGTTTTCTTTCCATGTTCAGTAAGGTTGTTTAATGTCCCATGGTGATGTAGGACAGGAAAGGATTGTCCTGCTGAAAGAGGGCTCAGTTTGCTTTTAAAACGTCTTTGCTTTCAGGTGTTTGGGAAAAATGACATGTGGTTCTGGGTTATTTTCTCAATGATCCATGTTTTGGCCTCACTGGCTCTCAGCACCCAGATCTACTACATGGGCCGCTTCAAGATCGGTGAGTGCTGTGACCGAACCGTCTCCTCCCGGGTGTGCGGGTGCCTCCTGTCCTCACCTGCCTGTGCAGCACAGTCCTGTGGCCCCTGTTCTGGGCTACCCTGTCCTCTCATCCATCTGATGCTTTCCTGGCCTCTAAAGTCCTTGTGCTACTGCTTCCCAGAGCAGTGGGAATCAGCAGGAGCTGTGTGCTCTGTGGTGGCAGGATTGCTGGGTGCTGAAGGAGCTGCCCTTCAGCTGCAGCTCTCCCTAGTGCTGTGCTCAGAGGGGTGACCTACACCCTGTCATGGGGTGAGGGGGGGGAGGGTCTGCCGGGGAGCCTGGCTCTTGTGCTCTGCTTATAAACCTATTTCTCCTTCCTCTTCTGCTCCTGTCTTCCTCAGATGGCCCTGACTCAGGTAATTGTCCTCAGCTTTCCTTTTTCACTGTTGAACTGATTGTGTTCAGGTGTCAGCCAGGGATTGCACAGATGTGTGAGGAGGCAGGATCGTGTGCCACCTGGGGTCAGCTCTTGGGAAGTGAAACCAGTTTGTCAGCAGCACTGCCAGTCCTGTTCCTTGGCAGGGAGTGATGCAGCACAGGAGAGCTCAGATCGTGGTGCAGGAGCCTTTTCAAGCTCTGCCTTGTGGCTAAAGGGAAACGTGTGTTCATGCATGTCTGTCCATCCCCACTGCCACTCATGGCTCTGCAGTGAAGCTTCTGCAATGATTTTGAGACCAGGAGTGTCCTGAGTGTGCTCTGCCCTTCTAGGACCCTCTAAAGCCTGTGGGACCTGTTTCTGCTGTTTCCCTGCTCTGGCAGCTTGTTCCATGGAAGGTGCTTGTCCCCCTTCCTATATACACACACCTTTCTTCCACAGATGGGGTTGCAGAGCCAGCCTCTACACATACAGGCAGGGCCTGTGTGACTTCTGAATAGAAAGATTTTTTAATTTATTTTTGTTGCAACCTGTTGTTCTGTCCAAATGCCATCCACATCCTGTGGTGGCTGCCCTTCTGCTCAGCACAGACTGCTCCCAAAGGGCAAGACATGATTCTGCTGACGCCTTGGGTTCTCTGTTGTCAGCTGGTGGGTGTCAGCTTCTTCCTCATAGGCATTTTAGAGCTCATTGTGCTGGCTGTTCTGGCTTTTTATTCTTTCCTTTGACAGACCTGGGCATATTTCGGCGAGCAGTGATGGTTCTGTACACGGACTGTATCCAGCAGTGCAGCCGACCAATGTACATGGTAGGTGACTTCTCATCCCAGCACCTCTCAGCAATTTCTCACTCTTTAGGCAATGTGCAGATGAAAGAGGTGGGGCTATTTGAAAAAGTGATGGTCCTTGCTTCCCTCGTTCTCCCTCCCCCAAAATGGTTGGGGAAGTGTAGGTCTCTGGTGGAGTGGTTTACCCCCAACTTCCAGGCCTCCCCTGATCTCAGCCTTGGTGAATAAAACATGAGAGCAGAAGTGATACAAGCATTACAGGATTTGCCTTTGCACTTGCTCTCTGGGAGCATCCATTCAGAGGAACAGGTACGAGGCTCTGTGCAGTACAGCCTCTCTGGGGAAGGCTACAGCTATTTTGGTTTTGTGGCTTAAGCAAAAGCAATTGCCATTTCTGCAGCACCTCAGGGCAGACAGCAAAAAAGGTAAGAAAAGGTGGCTGTTACCTTGTGTCCCACTGATTGCTTTCTCCTTGGCATAGAGTGCTAATTGGGGCTTGAAGCCAAATGGAGTTTTTCACCCATGAGCATCCTTTTTCTTAATTTTTTATTTATTCTCCCATCTCTGAATAAGCAAACTGGGTCCACTCGGGCATGAAGTAAGCCTGGCCAGTCTGAAATAGCTACATCATGAGAGCAGCTGTAAGCATAAATGCACATGCCCCACAGATATAACCCTTCTGCCTGCTGTAGTTAGAGTGCTTCCCTAGCTAGTGGTGAGATGGGAGGAAAAAGGGGCTCTCTGAATATGTGCAGGATGCTGTCCAAAGCTTCCCATGCTGCCTCTTTCAAGCACGTCCTTGCTCTCTGCAGCAATTCTTTTGTAGAACAGTGGGAGGGAAGGAATCTAACTACAAAAACAGTAGAAGCAGTCAAAGGATTCACCTCCTGAGGCTGATCCCTTAAGTGCTGAGCTTGTCCTTTTTTAGATGTTTAGTCTCCTTGCAACACTTTCTTAAAATTTTTGAGGGTCAGAGCAGTTTCCACCTGATAAAAGCTCCCGCAGAGCCAGGTGCATGTGTGTTTGCAGGAACCAGACTCCAAATCCTCACCTAATGCTTTCCTGAATTTCTGAGGCAAAGGCCTCTTTTTGCATACCCTTTTCATTTCATCTGATCATCAGTGTCTTTTCTCCAGGACAGGATGGTGCTGCTCATTGTTGGGAACGGGGTCAACTGGTCCTTGTAAGTACTGGCACGTCGGTGCCTTGTGTATTTGTGCATGTGGGCAGCAGGATTTGGTACTGGCACACAGGCGGCCAGGAGCGATGGGGAGATGCAGCAGTGTCTGTGCAATAATCCTGTGCTGGGGCTCTTCTGACGTGTTTTGGCAGGCAGGCTGATCTGAGGGTGGTAGGCAGATCCATGGGATGCAGTGCAGCACTAGAGCTACCTGGAGCATCCCTGAGCTTTTCAGCTGGGGCTGTCTCATGGCTCGTGTCTGAGGGAGTTTGTGCAGGGCTGGCCTGGTACTGTGCTGCTGTGTTGTGCTTCCCACAGAGCTGGGAGATGTCTCTGGCACAGCCAAGGTGCAGGAGACCTGACAGACAGTCACAGAGCCTGGCTGAGAAGTACCTGCATGGGAGGGATCAGCTCTTGGACGAGACCTAAAATCATTGCCCCAGGGTTTTGCTTTTCACTGAAGCTGCTTCTCAGGGACATGTCTTCAGCCAAATGTACAGGTCTGGGGCCAGATCCTACTGAGTGAGATGTGTTTGGCCATGAGTTGGAAGCAATCCAGGGCCCTTGCTTGTCACTGAGGTCTCCAGTGCTTCAGCAGCTAAATTTCCTTGTCTGGGAGCAGAGGGCTGCAAACAGTGCATTTCCTCCAGGGAATTGTGATGCTGTGGCACTGGTGCTGTGTCCTGCAGTCCTGGGTGGGGGGTGGAGCAGTGTGTGGCTGTCAGTTTGGGGGTGTACCATGTCCCCAGTGAAAGAAGCTGGCTGTGTCCCTTTTACCCTCTCTCTCAGTGCTATCTTTGGGCTGGTGTATCGGCCCAGAGACTTCGCCTCCTACATACTGGGAATCTTCATCTGTAACCTGCTGCTGTATCTGGCCTTCTACATCATCATGAAGGTAACTGGGGGCAGCTGTAGCTGTCCCTGAGGCCCCTGTCTCCAAAGGGGAAGGGATGGGCCTTTTTTCTGGCTGCAGTGTGGGTTCCTGTGGTGCTGCAGAGGGATGTGGAGGGACCTTTGTGGGGCTCTGGGTGGGACAAGGTGTTGGGGAGGGATGGTGTGTAGGCATTTCAGGGGTGGCTAGGCTGTGTCTTTGGGGGTGGGCAGCCCTTCACAGATGCAGATGGTACAGGCTGGTGTGTGAGCCCTGTGCATGGCTCCGTCCCCTGGGAAGAACTCAGGGTATGTCCCTGTCTGCAGCTCCGCAGCTCTGAGAAGCTCCTGCCTATCCCCATGTTCTGCATCGTGGCCACAGCAGTGGTGTGGGCAGCTGCCCTCTACTTCTTCTTCCAGACCCTCAGCAGCTGGGAGGTAAATTTCCATTTTTCTGTTCTTCTGTCCATCTCTGTCTCATCATCTTTCCTTCCTGGTGTTCATTTTGCACAAAAAAGACTCTAGAGAAGAGTCTTGGGCTGCTCATGGGGAGTTGAAATGGTTCAACTCCTTTAGCAGACTTGTGAAGGGAGCATGGGAACCTGTGCTGAGCCAAAAATGACTGTAGCTATGTAGAGGCTGTTTATGACCCAGGTGATCCAGAGGTGACAGGCCCTTCCTAGGGGACAGAGGAGGAGCTGGGGATCTGGAAGGAAAACTGGGAAAATCCTGACCAGTGCTGGGTGGAAGACACCTCTGGAGCAGATGGCCACCTGGGGTCAACCAGGTCAGCCTGCCTGGGCTTGTTAGGGCTCTTAGTGACCTGGGAGGCCATTAAATCCTGACTGGGTGCCTTCTAACAGGATGTCACATCCATCTCCATGGAAATGAGGGGCTTGCTCCAGGGTGGTCTGGTGGAGGCTGTGCTATGCAGGATCTCAGATGTGGAGACCAGAGGGTTCCCCTTGGATATGTGGGTTGTGGTCCCAGATCCATTCTGAGGTTCAAGTATAACATTGTGTTCATGGCCTGCCCTTGCCACATGTCTGGCCAGCACAGCACCTTTTCCCGGATCCTGCTTGGAGGGTTAAGACAGGGTGATCCCTGTGGGGTCCAGTGTGGCCAGCAAGGGCCCAGTATGGGTGGATATCAGGTCCTGACCCTCTGCCTGCCCTCCTAGGAGACGCCAGCAGAGTCTCGGGAAAAGAACCGGCCGTGCATCCTGCTGGGATTCTTTGATGACCACGATGTCTGGCACTTCCTCTCTGCAGCTGCCTTGTTCTTCTCCTTTCTGGTGAGTCCTGCTGAGCCTCCCACTCTGCTGGATGGCCTCACCCTCTCCTCTTAACCTTGCTCCCGTCTATCCACATGGAGCTGTGACTGCTCCAGAACTCCACAGAATTGTCCCAATTCCTCTGCTTGGCTCTACCTCCAGACATCCTTCACAGTGGGATGCTCCTTGTCAGTAGGATCAGGGATCAGGCTTTCTCCTTTACTTATTTCTCTCCCAGTGCCTCCTGGCCTCAAATTCCCTCTGGGGCTGTGGGTCACACAGCTGTTGTGGGGAAGCTGAAGGGCTGCTGCTGTGACCAATGACTCATGGATTTGTGAATACCTCCCATAAAAGCAAGGCCTGAAAGATCTGAAAGGAAGACCTCCCTGGCCAGCAAGACCTGAATCTGGCTTGCACTTTCCTCCTCAGGTCCTGCTGACCCTGGATGATGACCTGGATACGGTGCGCAGGGACAAGATCCCAGTGTTCTGAGTCCGCAGGGACAGGGGCGCAGAGGTGTCCCAAACCGCTCAGCCGAAGGCACCGGGCCACTGGTCTCTGTGGGGAATGAGCCTGCTTCCGTGGCCAACAGCCCCGTGGGAGCAGGGGAGCTGGATCCCACAGCAGGCATGAAGGGGTGCTGTGGCAGCTGAGGTGGGACCAGGAGGGAAGACGATGTTTGCTCCTTTCCCGCCGCATCCTCTGGGGCAGGCTTGATCCAGAGGCCAAGGCCAGTGCACAGCCCTCTGGCTTGGGGGTGCTGGAGCCAGTTGATGGGGGAGGAAACAGGAGGGAGGCATGTTAGAGACCTTTGCTTCCCTTCCTTCCTGCTGATGTCCACTTCCTCTCTGGTGAGCAGGCTTGAGAAGTGCCATGCAGCTCCTCCAGCACTGGGAGCTGATGCCTGCACCCTGCAGGCTGCTGCCCTCAGAGAGTCCCTTCGGCAGCACAGGGAGAGCATTTGGTTCCTGTCCTGCAGCAGCCGAGGGAGCAAAGGACTCCAAACTGAGGTGGCAGTGGGGGGACTGTGTTTTCTGGTTTCTTTTTGTTGGAGAGACTCCTCCGGTAGCTGGTGGGGAGCCACGGTACCAAGGCTGCAGCGTTGGTGGGAGGTGGTGAACTAGAGCTGCCCATGAGGGCTCTGCCAGACTCAGAGCCTCCTGCCTTGCTCTTGCAGCCTCTCTGTCACTCCTGTTGAACAGCCACACTCCTCTGGCAGCTCCAGTGCTGGCACTTGTCAGTGTGCTGATGTCTGTCATGGCACCACAGTGCTCTCCTCAAGCGACCCGAAGAGACACCGCACAGCAAAGGCACAGCCTTCTGTGGCAGCCCTTGGCTCCTGCTGTGTGCCTTGCCGAAGGAGCAGGGTGGAACAGGGAGGTTTTCCAGCAGCCTCAGACTTTCTCCTCCCATGAGCTTGCTTTGGACAGCCTTTGCAAAGCCGGTTCCCTTACGGGCCGGGAGCGTGAAGGAGGTTTTAGGGCAATTGGGGTTGAGCTCTTTAGCTAAAGATCTGGACCAAACTTTCTTCTCCAACTTGTCTGAATCTGAAATGAGTTTTTTAATGGCTTCTGCATTCTTTCCAGTTTCTTATTTAAAAAAAACAAGAATAAGGTGTGAATTATTTCAGGCCTTGCATCTAAAATGGGACCTGTTTTGTTAATTTGCAATTAAAAAGTGTTCTTTGAGGCCTGCTGTCCTTATTCTTGTCATTGCCTGAGCATTTTTACTTCGGTGTATGTGCATGTAGCCAGTGATGCGAAGGTTTCATTCCACTTCTGCTTACTAAAGCAGATGACTCTGGCGATGTTTTACTCCAAGAGCCTGTATCTACTTGAACAGTTTTTCACCAGCTGCTTTTTATTTTTTTCTAAGTTGGAGTTCATCGAGATGGTCAATAAAATGGATGTTCCTGGTTCCCTGCTCTGCAGGTTGATCTGAATTCTTGCTCCTGCTCTCAGCAGCAGCAGAGAGAGCAGTCGGGGCAGAGGGGTGCCCAGTGGTGTCACACGGCTGCAGCCATCCTTGGGACTGTCACAGGCATTTCCTGAGCATAGGTGTGGATGACCTGCTTGTTCTCTTAACCAAATTGTCTTTGTGAGGCTACATAAAGAACAGCCACTCGTTTGTCACTGTAGTCCCTTGGGCAGAGTGAGGAGAGGGCTGGAGGAAGAATGACACAAGAGGCTGCCAGCCTTTATCTTTCTGAGCAGAGCTGTGCTGCTCTGGAGGGTGTCAGGGTAGCTGTGCCAGACTGAAGGAGGACCTGTGTGCTCCCAAATTTGTCCAGTTCTGGGGACACATTTTTATAAAATATACTCTTTCTCCCTGTGTCTTGCATAATCTGTATGACCTCTCATAACCCCTCAGACGTTGTTCCAAGCTTGTATTTGTTTCTAGCTAGGAAGCTGGTTATCTCCTCTAAATTGAAATGGGAGGAAAAAATAATGTTGAACAGCAGTTGGAAGGCTCGACGTAGGAGGTAGAACAGCATATGGGCTCGCTGGGCTGAGCAGAGATGAGCACAGCATGGAAGGGTAAGGTGGTAGCAGGGAGGGAGAGGGAGGCTGGAGAACAGCACAGAATGAACAGAAAAACATGACAGAATTCAATTAAATACAAGGAAAGGCACCTCAAGGCTGAGAGATGGGAGGAAGGGTTGGAATCGTCTCCCTGCTGCTTCCGTGCTTCCAGCTTGATGCATCAGTTTTTAAAATTTCCTCTTCGCTCTGCGCTGCCTGCTGGGCTCTGTTCGTGCTCCAGCTCTCCCACCTAGTGGCCACCTGAGCCCTCGATTGCTGGGGGTCTGGCTGGGCACCTGGGCAGTCTCTGCTCCCAGCTGTCCCAGGCACACTTGGCTCTGCAGCTCTTGCCCCAGAAATGGAGCTTGTCTTGAGTGCTGTTGTCCTTCTCCGGGCCACTGCCCTCGGGCAGGATGATCAGCTTGCTGGGTCTATGGGGGACCCTGGTTCCATGATCTGCAGGGTCATGCTGTTGTTTTCTCACCTTTCTCTGCTCACTAAGGGAGAGAGATGTGTAGGGGTAAAAGCAGAGCAGCTGTGGAATGGTGTTGGGAGGTGAGGGGGCCTCTCTGCTGCCCATGGGCTGGTAGTGGAGTCCCTGCTTCCCCCTGCTGTGCTCATGCTGGGGATAAGCTGCTGTCACAACTCCTGAAAGGGAAACAAATGGTGCCACAGGTGGGGGACACCTCCCACTAGAGCAAGTTGCTCAAAGCCCCGTCCAACCAGGCCTTCCTAAAGATGGAGCATCCACCACCTCTCTGGACAACCTGTTCCCATGTTTTACCACTATCATTGTAAAAAACTTCTTCCTTACATTCTATATATTCCCTGTTTTCTCAGGAAATGTAGGTAAAGGTGTTCTGCCCAGTACAACTCAAAGGAGAAGGAGACAGCTTCTGTATAATACTAATATCCCCTCACAGTTTAGGAAAACTACCAGGGTCATGTGAGCTGTTACAACTGCCCCTTGAGCCTCTGGGCTGGCAGAAGAGCAGCCAAGGCAGGGGGAATGCACTGCAGCGTGGAAGAGGAAGGCAGCTGCCTCGTGTCCTGTTTCCCCTCCCCTCTGCTATGACTGAACTGTACACACGGGCTGTTACTGAAGGAACAAAAGCCTCTGTCTTAATACTAAACTTCAGCCTTTTTTAAAATTAAGACCTTCCCTAAAGGCAACTTGCATGCCCACAAGAATTTTGAGGTTTACAAGTCAGGTTTTCTGGGGCCTCTGAAAATAACTGTTTTCTAGTAATTCAGTATTGTGCAATCACCCAAAAAAGCTTTTACTTACCTTGCAGGGGCTCTGTACCACTCTCATCCAAACCACATCCTTTAGCTTCAAACTATGACAACCCAACTGTCTTAGACCACTTCAAAACCAATGCAAGGGACTGTGGTGAGAAGCATTTTATAAAGATGAAGTTATATCTCAACAGTGATCGCTGTCACTAGGGCAGGGACAGCACCTGCCATGTATTTTTAGATACTACAGGATCAGTATTTATTTCTCCTGAATTACACACTTTTATGTCTCCAAATAATGTGGTGCATAACTCGGGTATAGGCAGAGAATGTACATCAGTGGAAAACTCTGACTGTAAATTCTCAGTCTCAAAGCAAAGCTTTCATTTTTACCTATACTTAAGAGTGAATGGCATGGCTTTCCATGGGGAAAGAAGCTGTGCCAACAAGAACACAATATTCAAAGAGCGTTTTTCTTTTTTTTTAATAAAATACTATTATGTTCATATCTATACAAATAATTATTACAACTATTAAACAAAGTATTACATTTAACAATAGAAATCTCAGAACTCTGAACAAGATCATGGTTTGGGATATTTACACCTGAATGCAACACATTTGTAAAAAGATGTCAAAATAAACAGAGCAAGATCTTATTTACAATTGGAAGATGATGTTCCTGTTCATTCATTATAGATTTCTACTGCAGAGTTCCTATTTTCCATTACAAAATAGTAAGGACTTTCCACTGGGACCGTATCCAAGTCATTTACAGCTGTATAAAACAGAAGCACAGCAGAATACTCTGGACTGAATATAAATAATTTACATTGTGGAGGGCAACAGCATCTTTGATTAATCTCCTGTGGCAAAATCCATATTTGCTTCCCTTCTCACAGTGAGCAGGCAGGAACAGGGTCCAACCCCCCATGCGCTCTGTTGTTTCACACGTGTGATTGCCAGAACAGCAGCACATTTTGAAAACTTGGAAACCTTGTAAAGATAGTTTTGGTGAGGCAGAAAAAAAAGCCTTTCTAAAATAATTTATCTCAGAAAAACTGGTATCAACAAATAATAAATGGTGTCTGTGTAACCAAGCAGGGCTTGCTCATAGAGAGTATAAATTTGTGTTGTTAGGACCAAAAATCTCTGCTAAATCTTTCACCAGTTCACAGAGTAACCTACTCTGAGCAGGAATAAAGCCTTGGTACTCTGAGGTTTCCAATTTACAGATTGCAGAGTCAGTAGGAAATTGAAAACACCCTCACACAAACCTGTGTCTGCTACCCATGCTGGATTCATGGCAGTGGGAGAAGGGAACAGCAGTAGGTGGTAACAGGTCAGGTGATAGCAAGGAATGGAGCTCCTTGTAGCTGTATCAGAAAACAAAACAAATATGACTGATCTGATTCAATTCTACTCTGTCTCGCCAGTGAAAGTGGGATCATTATTAAAGTAATGAGCATGAAACTTACTAGGGGAACAGCTCTTAGCACACTCAGTCATCCAGAAGCAGCATGAGTTTGACTGAGTCCTTGAGCCAGGACTGCGCAAGTACCTCAGAAAAAGGTGAAAAGACAACGGGACACCAAGAAATAATTCAATGGCCCCTCTTTTCCAGCCTTGCCCTCTGCAAGTTGCCCTGCTACAACGCCTTGTTTCCTGCAACAGCACTACAGTCACCAACCACAGCAGCAGCAGCACAACGTTAAAGTGCAGTAGGAAATCTGTGCAAAGTACAGGAGGCTCTGGACTCGCACAGTGCATTTATTTTTTTTTCAGAGAGGTGCTCTTCCACCTGGGCAGCAGCACAGTGATAAGCTGGAAGCACAAGCTGGAAAACCCATTCCAGTAAGGCTCAGCCCCCAGCTCGAATCACTTCAGTTCTTATTTTCTTTAACTGTTATTAAATGAGGCCCTTTCTCTCAAGAAAAAGGTGTATAAATATTAACGCATTACTATTTTATTGCCTGCTTTCAACTTAGTCTATCTCTGCTCTTACTCTCCTAGGCTGTTTAAAGGATTAATATGGACAACACTGCAATGCAGCCCAATATTATTTATTATTGTTTGTTGAAGTGATTTAGGCCAAGCTGAAACCCACAGCCACACAGTGCCTGTCAGCTGTGGCAGTCCCACCCCAGAAGTAGTGCCCAACCTTTCCGTTCTACTGCTGATTTTTCTAAATTAAGCAGTATTGGGTATTTTTCCTTCTTCAAAGCCAAAACAAACCCTGTGTAAGTAACCTTCAAAAAAAGTATTATGGAAGAGAAAATGCAATTCTCAGGCAACAAATTGCAGCTAAACACACAAAATCTTTTTTGAGTACATCTTGAAAAACAAAGGAACCGTTAATTGCTGGGTAATCCTCAGGAGAAAAAGAGGAATAATTGTTGTCATTGATGCTTGCTGAAGAAAATGTATTTGCTTGTCAAATGGTTTTCATAACAAGTAAACCAGACTCATTCCATCTGCAGAAGCTCCTTTTTCAAACTGCCCTCTCCAAGCACAGATCAAGGTAAGGTGAGCCTTATCAACCTGACAGCTAAGCACAACAGGTTCAGTGGGAGGGGAAAGGAAAAATAAAGAAAAGAAGGACTCGGAAGATGTTGCAATTGCTCCTCTTCCTGAGAGCAGAGCCTGAGGCCCTTAGGAAGGACTGAGACACTGACGCGTCAGTGCCACAAACGGACCTACAAAACTAAGTGCAAGAAGCCTGGTGGATGTGGAATGGCAGGGATTAGTTTACAGTGACAAGGAAAACCCCAAGCAATTTAACAGTTAAAAACGAACAGAAATTTAACATCTGATTTCCTCTCTTTTGATGTGAAATACCCAGTCCCTCCACTGTTCCTCTTAAGGGCAAAAGAGGGTGAACATGTGAGAAGCTGAAACCCACAAGCTGCTCTCAAACCAGGGCACCAAGCCAGGTTCAGCATTCAAAGCCCATCTTGGACAGTCAATTAGACCAAAAGGCTACACAACAGATCAGATTTTTCTTTAATTAAAGTTATCTAAAGGCCAGTCAGCAGTGTAGATATCAGAATTTGGATGAATGTGTTGATATGAAGCCCTCACAGAGAGGTCTGCCTACCTTTCTTCTCACAGCAATCTCCTGATCCTGCACCAACAGGATCATTTAGCGTCACTTAACAGCACATAAAGAGACTCACACAGAACTTCAACAGAAATTGCCATGTTCAAGGAGGGGAATGAAATGGTGTTTCTCCATCCTGGTCTTGTCAGGTTTCAGAAAAAGCCCTGAGAAGGATGAGAAAGTGCCCTGTCACAACTAAATACAATCCTCCAGAGAAGACCAAGGGTCACACAGTAAGTACTTCTCAGCCACACACTGCCAAATTGTGCAGTTCCTGCAAAATCCCAGCAGTCTCTGTATGGCTGAAATGCCTGTGCTGTGATTCCCTGCACTGCAGGTATCCTGTGAGCAAGGAGGAGCTGGTTTTGGTTGTCTTTGTAAACAGAAAGGGGGCATGTGGAAGTTACTGACACAGTTACTGCCTCTTCAGAAAATCACGTGCAGCATGAAAAAACCCCAAATAAAATCACAGCTGACATATTCTATCATGAATACTCAGGACTGCATTTAACCTTGAGACAACAGCAGTAAATATGGAGGAATAAGAGAACAGAACAGATACTTCAGTTGAAAGGGACCTACAGTGATCATCCACTCCAGCTGCCTGGAGTGCCTCCATCCACTTCAGGACTGAGCATGTTGTCCAAATACCTCTTAAACATGCTTGAGGCATCAACCACCTCTCTAGCAAGCCTGTTCAAGTGTCTGACCACCCTCCTGGTAAACAAAGCTTCCTAATGTCCAGTCTGAACCTCCCTTAGTGCCCCTTTGAGCCATTCCCATGTCCTGTCAGTGGATCCCAGGGAGAAGGGATCAGCACCTCCTTCTGCACTTCCCCTGTCAGGGAGCTGCAGAGAGCAAGGAGGTTGACTAGTCTATCCAGATCCCTCTCCAAAGCATCTGTCAACAGCACCTCCAAGTTTGGTATCATCAGCAAACTTGCCAATGGTGTGTTCAACTCCTGCATCCAGATCAGTGATAAATACATTGGCTAGAACTGACCCTGGAACTGAGCCCTGAGCAACACTGCTGATGACAGATGTAGCCCCATTCACTGCTTAAGTCCTTTGAGCTCTGCCCTTCAGCCAGTTCTTCACCCAGCACACCACGAGCCTGTTCATCCCACAGCTGGACGGCTTGTCCGGATGCGTGCTGTGAGGGACAGTATCCAAAGCATTACTAAAATGCAGAAAAATTACACCCACTGCCTTCCCTTCACCCACTATGTGGGTGACCTTATCACAGAAGAGTATCAAATTAGCTAGACAGGACTTTCAGTTTGTGAACCCGTGTTGCCTGTGCCTGATGGCTGCATTATTCCTTAAACTCCTTTCAACAGTACCCAGTATAATAATCATGATTTTCCCAGGAACCCAGGCTGGACTCACAGTCTGTAGTTCCCTGGGTTCTTCCCTCCTGCCCTTTCTGTAGACTGGAATAACACTGGCTACCTTCCCGTCAGCAGGGACCTGTCCAGACTCCCAGACCTTTGGTAGATGATTGAGCAGGGTCCTGCTGTATGTCCTGCTTGCTCCTTCAGTACTCTGGGATGAATCATATCTGGCCAAGTGGATCTGTGGACATTCAAGCGTTGCAACAGGTTTAAGTTTATAAGCTCTCTCCAGTTTTCATAGACATCATAAAGTAGTGTAGTTTTCCCAGCAGAGGAAACTAATGTGGTATTCTGTGAAAGTCTGGAATGATGAGCAGGATTAGCATCTCTACATAATAAAGTCCTGGAAGCCAGGGCTTAATTTTTCATTAGTTTGTCTTGAAAGAGAAACCCATTGCTGCACACAGAATGCCATTTAAAGAGAGCAAGAATGAGCAGGTTTGCTTCCCTCCTCAAAAACCAGACAAGTGTGCAGTGCACAGAGTGGCTGCTGCTTCAATCCCCATCCTTACCATCCAGAACCCATGGAACGGTCACTGTTATGGAACTCACCTCACCATCTGAGGCAGACCCTTTGAGACCTACTGCACCACAGACACCCCTTTGGTCAAGAGTCTCACCAGGGCACACCCAGACCTGCAGCTGGCTTAGTTGGTTTGAGGCTGAGAACTGACTCATTCCTAACCCCTGCCCCCTGCACAGGCCAGTGGCTGCCACTTGGGCAGTGACTACACTGTGGCAGAGAGAAGCTGCCTAGCTGTTAACTGAAATAATTATTTATAAGAAACAGAGAACTGATGCACTGATAGATTTAGTGTCTTAAGATAAGCTCCACTTGAATTAAACCATGATTCTCAACCAGAATCAGAACTGTTTTGCTTCACCTTGCAGGAAAACATCAGACCGCAGGTTACAAGAGCAGAGACACTGTCAGGACAGACTACAGACACAGCCCAATTATTTTTCATGCTAAAGCCTCCTTACTTTCCTGCATCAGTGTAAAAGGGCTTAGGAAAACCAAAGTCTGGGCAGTCAAGCTGTGAAAAACTGTTTCAGGTCCTTCTTTGTGGGTTCTGTTCTTGGACATGGAGGAATATCTTCCTTTCCACCTTTCAAAGAAAAAGAAACAAAACAAAACAAAAAATCCCAAGGAGACTGCTCCTCCCCATGCCCTCACCAGGAGCTTCTGACAGGTCCCAGGAGCAACAAGATGATGCACTGATGGGCAACACATAAGCATTTCAAGCCTGGGGATGAATGCATGCAAGGGAACCTCAAGTTACCATGTTGTTTGAAGAATCAAACCCAGAATGGTACTTCCAAACACATAAAAGACAAATATTTCTGTCCCGTTAGGAAAAAAAGCACACTGCAGAGACATTAAATAAATAAAATTTACCTAATTCTTCCCTTTCCTTTAAAAGAAACGGGACCAAAATCTGTGAAAGTACTGGAGACTCAGCCAGTGCACACACATTCACTCCATCTCTCATGCATCTACAAACACATCATCCTTTTTCGAATCCCAATGTCTTCCATGTGTTTCACTCTCAATACATCCATGTTCATCCATGTTTCCTCCTTCAGCCACACAGGTTTAGGTAAAAGGTGCATTCAAGTGCAGAGTACTGATATTAACTCGGGCTCAATCCTATCAGCGATATCAAGTAAAAACTGTGCCCCAGGATTCCCCACTCATTTTGTGGGATGCTGAGGCCTCCTCCGGTGTGCTGCCTGCTACAACAAAGGGCTGTCACTCACGGAAAGCAGAAAGCTGGTGTTACACCATGGGCCAAAGAAAAGTAGAGGGGGAAAAAAAAGGACATTAAGAACGTGCTAAACAAGGTACAAAACCCACCCTGAGGTAACTTGCAGCAACCAACAATGAAATGGCAACAAACGTGGCTGCTGTCTCTGCTGACTGCACCAGGAGTTGTGAGCTACACTAAAACATTGACTGAGTTCAGCAGTAACTGAAGCCACTGTTGAAACAGATCCAAACAAGATTCTTAGAAACAGAAAGTTGTGGGTTAAAGAAATCTACATTTTCTAAAACAGTATTTTTAATTGCTGACCATGGGAGCACAGAGTAATTTTCACCATGTAAAGTAAGCCTTAAGTCAAGTGTATGTGACAAGCTTCAGACAGACAAAAGCTGCACAACAAATGCCTCTTCCAGTCAGCACTGGGTTAACACAGACTTGACTAGTGTTGAGGCCCTTGAAGATATTTTACAAAGGAAAAAGAGAAACCCAAACCATTTCAAGCTCCTGTGCAGTTTCAGGTAAACACATCAGGAACAAACCGACACCTGTAGCACTTGTTTCCTGTCTCCCATACAGATGCTCTCACTCCATGCATTACTGACAGCAGCCCTTAC
The DNA here is from genome assembly GCA_013399875.1 of Gymnorhina tibicen. NCBI lineage: Eukaryota > Metazoa > Chordata > Aves > Passeriformes > Artamidae > Gymnorhina > Gymnorhina tibicen. The sequence goes on along the minus strand of VXAZ01008956.1, from coordinate 564,766 downwards.
CTCAGGACAATCGGACATCAAACCTGATTGTTGGAAAATCAACAACCGGTATTTGCACAGCTCTCAATGTTGCATCCTTACCGCTTCCTAGTAAGTAAGCATTGCTATAGGCACTGGTGCTTTAGAGTTAGTAAGGTGGGCGGAAATACAACGTGTATATAAATATGGAAAGTACCACCTACATACATTTAGGCAAATAAACAGTGATGCTATGAATGGTCTCTCCAGGGGTGCCAGTAAGATCCACTTCCTTCTTCTTAAATATATAAACACCACATCAGACCAGAAGTCAGTCTGCCAGTTTTCATACAGCTGAGCTGCAGTCATGACCTAAAATATGGCTTATATTGTGGGCAGGGCGGTTTGAGGGCTGCTTGGAAGAATCTGAAGCAGATGTGTTTGCAATGGAAAGCAAAGGCGACATCGCTGAGCCATCTGGAGGAAGAGCTGTGGCTATTTCTGGAAACAAAGAAGTTAAGTTAAAATTGGATAAGTGCGATGTGTTGGTCATGTGCATTGGTGGCATATCTGGAAGCAAAGGAAAACTTGGCTGAGCAAAACCAACAGGCCTGGGAGGAGACAAAATGGATCCGAATCGATTGTTTAAACCTCCACTGCTCGGCTTCTCCGTGCTTGGGTTCGGAAACATTTGATTGGGAAAGTAAGGGATAGAAATGTCATTGGAGAGGGTAGGGTGGGCGGGAGAGTAAGGTGGATAGAAGGATGGCAGTGTATTCTGAGGATCAACTGGGATTAGAGCTGGTGTCCGAGTGGCACTAGGCTGAGTGACTGGTGGGATGAAAGAAGCGTTAGCATTTATTGGTGGATTCATGCCACCCTCCGGAATAAAAGGGAACCCAAAATTCTGGGAGAGAGTATGTTGGTCAGGGGCTGCGTTATCATTAGACACTTGAGGGCCATCAGACATAAATCGGACAATGCTTCCTCTTTTTTCTATCGTGGACTGTTGGCGCCCAAGGATCATGCTGCCACCGGTGGACAGAGGAAGGTGGGGAAGACTAGGGTCAAAGACATTTCCATGTCTCTGATTTCCGGATCGATTCCTTTCGGGCTGACGTATTTTAGAACCTCCATTGTCTTGCAGAGGATGCCTTGAGCGCTGAGTGACCGAAGAATTTGGGTGACGAACAGAAGGCTGCCCTTGCTCGCCATTTCCGTGAGAAACTGCAGGGTGAGGGTGAGTTGGCCTCACAACTCCATGCATATTGCTGGAAACGGGTGTGTTCATGTGGTTCTTAGTTCCATGACTGTCTGTCATCCTCATGGGGTTGGACTTCTGCACAGAGATGTTTGGGCTTGTATTGCGACCCTGAATGTCTCCTGAGGAAGAAGAACTCGAAAAAGGAATAGTCAGTGAGCTGTTCCTTGTGTTAATTGCCCCAATGGACATGTCACAGCTTTCCCTGCTCTGGCCATCACCATCCCTTCGGATGTGGACGCTCTCCCGCGCTGGGGGACAGTTGTACTCGATTGTGGAGGAGGCACCACACTGCGTGTTCCTTTGATGTTCTGGGATTGATCTTTGGCTTCCACTGACTTGATCTCCAAGGTGAGGAGTGAGCAAGCTCTGCATGAAACTTTGGTGGCATGTGTTTTCATTTTCCCTTGATGGCAGGGTATTCCCTGTTGGAATACCCTGTACTGGCTGGTAGGGCAGCCTCTTCTGCCTCTCTATGGATGGCGCAGCATTCTGACCGATTCGGAACGCTTGTGACTGCATGCCCCGGAGGGATGACACAGAATTGCCAATTTCACTGTTTCTTGAAGCCTGTACATCAAAATTGCCCGGCGGTTGTTGATTGGGTCCAGAGGGCTTAAATGTTTGGCAATCAGAAAGACGCTGCACATCCGAGCCAACTGTGTGGTCAACCGACAAGCGGCCCTGCATATTATGAATTGCCAACCCTTTATTTCTAGAAACATCAAGATAGCTTCTCATTTCAAGCTGGTCAGAAACCCTAGGGCCTTGAAGAGATATTCCTATCCTCTGCTCTGAATTAGAGGGCGTCTTCCCAATGAGGGCCTCAGCAGAGTAGCTGGAAACTCTGTTTCTTTCCTGCCTGTGAGGGGTGCATGTCATATCTGATGGTCTGGTTACGATGCTGGCCTGGGACACCATTTGCTGCTCTAAGCCCCTCGAGGTCATAAGTCTTTGCATCTGATTGTGCCCTGACACGTGTTCTGAAGTGGAACCTTGCTGTCTGCTGCCAACATCCTGTTGCTGTTGATGCATAATATCCTGATTGATATGGCTCTGAGGGTGGTTATGGTGGTTTCTGCTTGTTGCAGGATTTTCACAGTTCTTTTCAGGCTGGGAAGCTCCAAAGTGCTGCTGCATCTGCTGCTGCATTTGTGGGTGGTGAGGATGGGGCTGACCACCTTTTTGCCGTGTTTGATCACTTCCGTGATGTTTTTGCTGTAGAGAAAGCTGTGTGGCTTGTGTTCCCTGGATGAGATTCCGTTTCTTTTGCATCTGCACCTCCTGCTGTATCGTTCGCTGTTGGTGGACATTGTGGGGTTGAGAGTGGACTGAGTTTTCCCCATGTGTGACGTGGTGCTGCAGCTGGTACAAGTGGTGCCTCTCTCTTAGCTGCCCAGCCTGCTGCTGCTTCAAGTATGGGTGATTACTGTGAAGGTGAGAGATGCCTTGGGCAGGGACATGTTGAATTGGCTGCAAGTGCTGCCCTGCCTGGCCTGGCTGCTCTGAAAGTGGTGGCTGAGAACCACACTGAACTTCAGTTTGTCTCAAAGCTGGTGTTACGAAATTGCTGTTGGGTGGGAATAACCTGTTGAGGCCATCAGCGTGCCCTTGATTGCTCACTGGTGCCACTGAATTGGATGAATTAGGAGGAATCTGACCGACCAGCATTTGTGTTTGATCAGCAATACCCTCTGGTGTTCGGTTCATCAGTGCCATCCCCTCGAGCCTTATGGGTGCTGTCTGGCACTGCTTTTGCCTCTTTGCTGTAGAAAGCAGAAGGTCATCCTGAACGGCCCTCTTGGCAGAGTCTTTGCGACCTTCGTGGTTTTGCTGCTTTAAGTGTGATTCCTGCAGCTGGGGAGCCTGCATGGTGCTTGCCCTGATAGCATTCAGTTGTTCCTGAGCATATTCACTCATCAGAGCAGGTCCTGGAGATGGATTGATGTATGTGCTAGATGGAAGGGAGAGGCTCACAGTTGCAGGGACACTTGCAGGCTCTGAAGACTGGGATAAACTCGAGCAGCTCACCAGGGGATGGACAATGCGGCTCTGGTGTATCAGATTATTCACGCTTAGACTGGTTATGCTGGGTGTCTGGGAAGTGGAAATCTGCAAAGGAGTGTTTGATGTTTCCACACCTCCTACAGAACAGCTTGGCTTCTCAACCTGCCTGTCGACATTTGTCTGTACCGTTTCATGAGCGCTGAATTTGTTCGGTGCCGCTTCCAGTGGCCCTGCGTTGTTTTCTTTCACTGACTGAGGTTTAAAAGGCTGTTGCTCTCTCTCCAAAGGTGCAACCTCAGACTTAGAGATGACATCCCTTGTGTTAACCTGCATTCCCCCTCCACCTTTCTCAAGGCTTTCCTGGTCAAAAATAGCTCTCGCTGCAAGAGCTACAATGTCAGTCTGTTCTGAAAATGTGCAGCTGTTACAGGTACTGGTTGAGGTGCTGCTCGTGACATCTTTGGTGGTGTCTGGCAGCATAGATGCAACTGAAAAGCCTCGACTGCTGCCAGAGCTGGTTGACATCGGGGAGTCTGCCTGCCTGCTAGTGATAAGGGAAGCACTGACTACTTCCTGATCAGAGATGCAGGAGTGATGCTGGGAGAGAGTGTCACTTTCTGTGTTCATCAGCAAGAGTTCCTGCTTCTCAGGCAAATCAACATTTGATTCTGCTGATTTAGAGTTTTCCATAGGAAAATTAGAATGCTCCCCCTGAACAGTAAATGAAGAGGTTTTTTCCACAGCTGCTCTTTCTTTCGTGAGATCAGACAGCATTTTGGTTAGACCCTGTCCTTCTAACAAGTCTGCATCTTGCATTACCATAGAGGAATCCTGCGCAATGTTGCAGGACTCCGAAGTCATTCCTGCCTTGGAACCATGACCTGCTGTGTTGCTCTGTGCTGCTGAAGTCCCAGCAACCTGCAAACGCGTCACCTGTGCTTCTTTACGAGAGGATGTTAAGGTGTTCAGAGGTTCACAGGGTTTGGGAGACTCCGACAAGGCAGAGGCAGTTGGTGGGTGGCTCTGAGATCCCTGGGCCTGCTGGTGAGGAGCAGCATCTTTGGCTGGCGGTGGAGCGAGCAGCAGCTGCTCTGACACCACAGACTCCAGCGGTGAGGAAGCAGGCGCCTCTGCCGAGCTCGGCTCAGGAGCAGAGGGGGTTTTCACTGCCTCTTCAGAGCTTTCAGTCTCTTTGGAAGGAGAGTCAGAAATGCTGACGCCGCTCGATGCAGCCGCGCCGCCCGCCTGCGATGTGGTTACAGCCTGTGACGCTGCCGGGGCGTTTTCTGACCGCCCTTCGCCATTTGAAGGCTTTGCCATCGTTTCCACAGGAGCACAGTCCACCTTCCCTGCATCTTTGCAAGGAACTGCTGGGCAGGACACTTTATTATTGACTGCTTGGTGTTTCTTTGTGCTTGGCTTTTTGTTTGTCCTTTTTGATTTTGCACTGGATGGCAAGCCAGCAGCCACTTTTTGTGGGGAAGCATTTATGGAATTAGATGCACTGGTTAATACCGAAACCTCTGCAGGCACTGAAGATGCCACAGAAGTTGGCAACGACACACAGTTGACTGTGGCAATCTGGCTATTGACAGTTGCAGGATTGGTGGGGTGGCTGAGAGACAAGTGCAAGCAGCTCTGCCCAGCCATTTGTGATATGCTTTGATTGAGGTTAGCTAAAGCACCGAATGTATTGAGGGCAACATTAGTATTTGGATCTTCGCTGGTGGTGGGCTGAATAATTTGCATAGGGGCTTGGTTTGAAGCTCCAGATGAAGACATCACAGGCTGCAATGCAAAAAGCTGCCCATTTAATGAGATAGTCTGAGGATGCTGTTGATTGGACATTGTCACTGAAAACGTCTGCGTAGAGCTAGAAGATGGCAAAGAAGATGGCCTTGGTAATATATGGACAAGGTGTTTCCCTCCAAAAGTCTGTGGAAGAGAGGCATTTTGCATGGAGCCGCTGGAGTTGGCGACTGCAGTCGGCCCATTCACGGGAACTCTTACCGAGGCAGAAGGCTGAGCAGAGAGGAGGGGAAGAGGATTCTGATTTGCAGCTTGTATAATTACAATTTGCTGACTAACATTTTGGCTGGGAACTTCCGCTCTCACAATGGGCGGGCACGGAGCAGGGTTTGGAGGCTGGAGAATGATGACATTCTGGTTAGCTGGTGCTCCTGTCACAGCTGAGGCGACTGGCTGAGCCATCTGAATCACCTGCATAGCTGAGTTTAATGGAAGGATATTTCCTGCAGCCTGAGCTTTAACCTGTGGCTGGCTGATTAAAGGCTGTATAGGTACGGGTGGGCACGAGGGCAAGGTAACTACAATCTGTTCAGCTGCCTGGCCATCCCCAGGCAGAGAAGCATGCAAACTGATACTTGTAGTCAAAGGCCTGCTGTGGGCAGAAGACACAGTCCCAGCACCACTGACTGGCTCGTTGAGGAGGGCAGTCATTATCCCGGATGGCGTTTGGCTCAGTGGCTGAACAGTGTTTCCTGCCAGCTGCAAAGTCGTCCACGTGGTCTGTGTGTTCCCAGCTGAAGGCATCCGGGTAAGGCTACTCATGTTTTTCAAGTCTGAAGTGCCAACACCTGAAGAGCCTGAAAAAGACCAGCAGTTCTCCAGGGGAGTGGCAGCCAGAGTGCTTATCGCTGTCACAGCCTTAACTCCTTCTGCTGCAGACGTCGCAGGCATCCCAGCACTGCTGACCACGTCCGTACTTTTGAGGACATTTACAGAGGAGCAGCTCTCTGCAGTAGACAGTTTCACAGGTGGCACACAAGCTGTGTCCGTGGTTGAAACAGCACAGCTCCCCTGGAGGTCACTCCTGAAATTATGTGTTTTTGAGCAAGTTGCATTCACCCGTTGAACTTGGGAGGCTTCCATGGAGGCACTGGAAGGAAGGCTGGTTCCCTGCGGGAGTGTTTTCTTTGTTGGTTTAGTGCCCTCCTCATCATGTTTACTTTTGGGGGGATTTTGCTCATTCTGTGGTGCGTTACTTGAAGAACACTGCAGTTCCTGTTCTGCTGCAGGTCGAGGTGTGCTCTGTGAGCTGGCAGGAGCAGCGGCGGGCACACCTCGCTCATTCTCCGGGGTGGAGAGCTCAAGAACATTCCCTGCTGGAGCTGTCTGAGCAGATGCCAGCGGAGAAACTGTAGGTTGCGACCATGGCTTATTTTCTGTGGGATAAATGCCAGCAATTGTCACAGGAGTCACTAGGTTGCAAGTTCTCTGAACTGGCACAACATTGGCTGTTTGCTTTTGTAAATTATGACCGACATTAAACGTTATTCCCTGGACAGATGCTCCCTGGTTATTTCCATTGGGTTGAGTCCCATTTGAATAGACAATTATGTTCTTTTGAACCTGATCACTGGGAATAACAACTGAGACCTTGGCATTTTTGAGGTTTCCTTTCCAGTGGATTGTAGGGTCATCATACAGGCAAATATCATTTGCTTTCAGTAGCTCGATGTATCTCCCATTTTCCTTTTGCAGTTCGTCCAACTGTTTCCGGAGCTTTTTTATCTCTTCGGCTACAAAACAGTGAGAGCACTCCATTACATCAGCATCAGAGCAAATAATGAAATGATGTTACCACGTGACTTAGAGAGTAAACACTGTGTAGTAATGAAATAATTTGTAGAAATAAATTGAATAAATTGTTAATAATGTATGTTCTTTTCAAAGGGTTAGCACAAGCGAAGTGAAGACTCTTACCCTGACAAGTCTCTCTGCTGAGCAGGGAAGTGAAAGAATTTCACAGACTTTCCATTACCAATAGCAGGATATGTCAAATTACTTTGAAAAAAACATTAGGACTAACTCAGATGAAACTGAATGCTAAACAAAATTGTTTAATTCCTGAAGGAAAGACAAGCACATTAATCTTTTTCTTTTCCCTGTTCTTTTGCAAACACCAGAACTGTTTTTATCTAATTTATAATCTTACAGCATTCCAGGAGAATTAAGTTTCATTACATCTAAAAATTACAGGCAAAATGAAATACAAAGCACTCATATAAAGCCACAAAAACTGGCAATGCACTTGGGAGATGGCTCACCAAACTGGGAAAATCCCAATAAAACAGAAATAAAAATCACAAACCACAACATTAGCTCTGAGATTATTTCTGTCATGCCTCTATCACTGTACTTTTACACATCTATTCAAGTAAATTTTATATGATGCATTATATTTTTATAAAATGAACCATTATAACTTTTACAGCTTTTCAAAGGGAAAAAAAAAGCTTTATTAATGAAGGAAACTTCATCTTTTTGCTGAAAAAAAATCTAACAAGTTTGTCAGAAATCATTCTGGTCACTACAGTAGAATAAACTGGGACAGAATTTACCAGATGATGCCACATCACCTATAAGCTCTGTAATTACTTTAGATCACAATGCAATTGCTTCATTATCTCATAGCTATGTGCCAGAACACTCACTTGGGCATTCAGTTGGCTTTTTGTTTCAAAATATTCTAAGCAGCTGTATTTTTCCTGTATGTGCATAATGTCTTGGGATTCCCCTTTGTGGATCCAGGCTTTGTTGTTAGTCAGTACAGAGACACAGCAGAAGTGAGGGACAGAAATTCTAGAGCCCTCAGCAGCATCTGTACTTACCCTGCTCGTTGTTCCCTCCATTTAACAGAAGTTCATCATTCTGTCTTTTCATTTCTGTTATATACTTAAAGGCCTGATCCAGGATCATGTTCTTGCTCTGTAAAAGAAAACACACATATAAAATTAGGACAAAGGTCTAGAATTTGTAAATCCATTAGTGATGAGGCTGCATGTACTCCAAGTCTTTACTTTAAAAATATGCTCTGAATATCACTGGGTAGGGTTTGTTTTCTTTTGGTTTGGGTTGGGTTTTTCTGGAGGATTTTTTTTGGTTTGGTTGTTTCTGTAAGATGAACTACAGGTTTTGTGAGTGATACTGACCCTAAAATGCCATGAGATTTTACAGAATAACATTTTCAGTGCTGGAGCTGATACTTTCTGATGCCCAGAGGTAGATATTACTAAGGCCACAGATCCTGAACAGCCAGCATCATTTCTTGTTGATCAGCCTAAAATTCATGTTCACTAATAAACATACACATCACATGAAATTTCCAGGATACTGCCTTGTAAATATTTCATTAGAAAAGAAACAAACATGGAACAACTATCCAGGGAGATATATGCATAATTTTGAAAGTAGTGTACTGGGAAATATGGGAAGAGAAAATAACCCATCCACAATCATCTTTTTATGAAACTATGCTTATTCTGCCTGCAAAACCTTTGTTCACTTCTTAATTTCTTCTACTGTTCAGCAGGAAGATTCCTCTATCTTGAAAAAGATGCTTCTGTGCATCAACCTCAGACCGTTTGTCTTGCTTCATCTTTTGTAAGGAGAGTGTCTTAAATTACTATTATTATCATTTCAGTTTCTGAATTGTTTTCAAGCCATTATATGAAAGATGACAAAAATAAGAAGTCATATGCAACACTTCCAGATAAAATGCTCAAAATCCGTGTAATTACACTTATGGGACCCTGCACTTCCAAATAGGAATGCTATTACAAGTAGTTTTTAAAATACTAATAGCTGGTAATATTTTTGTGCATATAAATTCAGACAGTTTTGCCTTCTTCCTAATACAAATAGTAAAATAAGTACTTATACTTCTACAGACAAAGAAATATTTGAACATTTGACAGGAAACTTGTATGCACCTCTGGATGGACACCCACCTGCTTAAGTGCTGGAGAGCAGGGAATGAGTTCTCCAATTCTGTTTATCCCAGCATTAATCTTCTTCTTTCGATGCCTCTCCACTAAGCAAAAATAATATGTACTGTGTCAACTGGCTGGGCAAGTCAGCACAACAGCAGCACAACTATGACAATGCAAGGGCTCATTAATACATTATTTCATTGCACACTGGAACCTGGAGTAACCTGAGTGAGGGAAAAAATTCCTCTAAACCTCAGTGATTAAATTAATACTCAGTGGAATCAAGAGCTGTAACATAAGCAGCAATATCTTTAAAAGGTGGAGATATTTTGGACCCCTTCAGGAAAAAGAAAAGTTCCTACAACTCAAAATTCAGGTTTTGAAGCTGCTTTCTAACACAGTTTCATGACACCCTTTTTATGAGGCAGATTGAATAAATTTAGGCATACAGAAAGCAAATGAACAAAGATTATGGAAAGAATCAGTTTCAGATTTGGGAAGCAAACCCATGCCTCTTAAATACTAATGTCAAATTTAGCACCAAAAGAGAAATAATGTAGATTTTAACAGTCTTCAGGCTTAATTTTAAATTTACATTGACAGAGCAGCCAGCCAACACTGAACATATCTGCGCTTTAGCTTTATGGATTATCTGTTACTCTTTCCAATGTCCAAAGGTTTAACTGTTCCACAAGGTCTACCTGACTGGGAGTAAAGAAAATGCTGAATGGAGAGTACTTGCAGTAAATTACCTATTTTGGAGAAGGTTAGAAAATGCTTCCTTTATAGTCCTCTAGTGACATCATTTACCTCTTCAATAGGTCTGAATATTGGCAGAAAGGGTCCACACTCTAAGTCTAGGAGTGTAAATACCTCTGGGCACATTTTTCACAGACAGTATCTCTGTCTTCCATCCACCACAGTCAGCCTCTTTCAAATGTAGTTAAATCTCATGTAACTATTTTTTTTTAATAAATATTTTCATGCTCTATGCAAAATTAAAACTATGTGTCTTTTTTCAAAAACAATGGAAAAATGTTCTGTCATGGCTTTGTCAGGATTCAAACCATTGTGTTGTTCATTCATGGTGCTGAGTGAACCTTTTGATTTGTGCAGTTGCTCTGCTTTTGGTGGCACACAGAAACAAATCGTGACCTGCAGGTAAGTGTATTTCAGTTTGCTCCTTTACAGAAGGCTCACTAATTTAATTTAAACAGTCTTATTTCAGTAGCCTGTCACTTCAATTTACCGCTCTCAAACTGGGGGTTTTTTTGTATTTCAGGAGAGACTGCTCTGTTGACAGACAGGCCTAAATACACTAAATACAGCAAGACAAAGTTTATTATACAAGAAATTTACCATATAAATTAGAGCAGCTCTGTAAAAATTAAAACACAGGATACCTGGGACTTAATCGTTATATATCTTACTAAAACATACAGGTATCACAGTGTTTGTGAAGTGCTACTCTTTTGTTTTGATCATATTTGCCACACTCTACTCAGCTTGTCCAGATATTAATGACTAAGCAAGTATAGGGTTGGAGGGAGCTGGTCCCCACATGCTGCAGAGGTCAGCCCAGGTGATAAAGATTTTGAAGAGCTATCAGCAACTAAAACAGGAACTGGGAATTCCAATGAGGCCAGCAGTCTTAGAAGTAAACTTGATAACACTGTTTCCTGATTCTTCTTAATCCTTAAGAAATTGGCCACACCCTGAGCACACTCAACAAGCATTACATTGCACAGGCTTCCCATGGAAACCACTCAGTGGTTTTTCCAGCTGAGTTTGTGAAGAGCACGCAATAGTGGTGTTCAGTGAAAGAAGAACTGCAATCAATTTCGCTGGATAAACCAGGCCAAAACCTGCCAGACACCTCCCCAGTCCATCTTTCTGTTCCCACTTGTAGAAGATGCCATTGGCGCTAGACACTGACCGGGTGCTGCCCAAGGGATGCGACTCCTGCAACACACAGCCAACATTTGCACAGAACTTCTGGGGTGTCAGCATCCAAGTGGGTGCCTTAGGAATGGGCTAGAGGAACACTTCTAATCCAGGGAGCCTCTAAACCTCTTAGGTAGGACACCTGTCTCTATTTTGAGAGAGGTGGATATTAGTTGTGTATGAATGCCTGTGGACTTATTTTCCTTTGGAATTGAACACAGCTGAAATTGTTTACTTCTTAATTTACTAGCTTTGGAAAGGCAGGGGCACGGTGCTTCTCCATACTTTAACTTTGTACTGTGGAAAACAGCAAACTAGAAACAACCTGCACAGATATTTTATGCAAGGACACAGAAAGGTGTTTGATAGGGTGAGGCTTAGTAAGTGTACTAAACTCCTATGGAGGAATCTTCTCCATGCAAAATATGTTTTACTACTCCAAAGTATCTGTGCTTATTTCCAGACCAAACAACAAAACATAATGTTCCTACCTGCATTATGTGTCTCCCGGTTTTTCTTTCTGTGAAATATAAGGGAAAAAGAGTGATATGAAACTGAAGGCAAAAAATCTGCATACAAACAAATATTTCTTTTATTATTTTTATTACAGCTAAGAATACTAAGCATTATAGTCTGCTCTGTGAAAAAGAACAGCAGAAGTCACAATCAGATGTTCTTAGACATTGGTATTAAATAGTTTCTAACAAAAATTTATTCATGTTCAGACGTAAATCAATTTCAATATAACAAGGCACAGTGTAATATTCCACTTGATTATTGGTACATATTTATAGTGCAGAGCTGAGTTTTTATGTTCCTGTTACACTACGAAGTGTTCAATAAGGCCAAAGATTAAAAAAAAATCGTTCTGTTTCTGAGGAACAAGGCAGTTAAGTAATTGTCTGAAATGTAGCTTTTACATTCACTGGATCATTGAAACAGGAGAAAACTTTACCATGCATGTTGATTTTCCAGCCACATTGCCTTCAAGCATCATAGCTTCTGGTCTCAAAGATGCTTCCTTTATGAGAGAAACCAGAAATACTGTTCCTCTGCAGCTGCTGTTCTTTACTGTCTCAAAATTCTGTATAGGTGTAATTTGGGCATGTGAGGGTTGTCTTTGTTTTCAGATGCTCACCTGGGACTACTGGACTGATGGCAACAATCATTGTGCAATGCCCCAAATTGCTTTGCTGGCAGTCAATAAATTCCAAATGTGTACTCTACATATATGAGATGTACTGTACCCATGCACTAAGACAAATACCTTCAGGAAGTACAGTATAGAAAAGCATGTGTTTTCTGGAAAAAGCAACATTTCAGAAAAAAAAAAATTCAAAGAACTTCTGTCCAGCAGCACATTCTCAGTCTAGATGTCTGCTAGGGTATGCAAAAAGCAGAGCAGCATCTTCTGCTGTCCTTTTTGACTGTTACAGAACAGTCCAGATGTAACAAAGAATCTGAGGTAAGAATGCAAGATACATGTGGAAGACGTGTGATTATTATGAGGCACAGTATCCTTTATGCTTTAAGTTGATACTTATTTCTGGTTACTCACTAAAGATAGTGTGCAAGTGGAGTAACTTAGACAATGATTATGAGACAGTAATGTTACTGTTACAGGTCAGACCCAGAGACATCTGCTAAGAAATAATGCTTAAAGATGATCATTAATACTAAATGTGCACAAGAATATAAGGACTGGAGAGACCCAGCTGTCCTCTGATTGACAGTACCAATACAGATCACAAAATACTGTATTAGTCAGGTAAGAGTCACGAAATCCATGAAGATTGAAAAACTTTCTGTAGGACAAATCAGTGTTCTCTCTGAGGTTTTCTTGATCATAAATCATATCCTGCATGGTTACCTAGTATAAGATGAATGCCGCATTTAACTAAGGACTGAAGAACTCCCCTATCAATCAGGCATTAGATCAACCATGCTACTACAAAGGAACAAAACTCTGGAAAAGTTGTAGTGAGCACTGAGTCACTTTGTTACAAATTTTGGTCATAGTGTTCCTGTACAACCTTAAGGTGTAGTTTGAGTTCCAGCAGAGATTTGAGATGTAAGATCCAGATTCCACTGGGAGTTGAGGAAGAGATCTAAATTACTCTGTCAAAATTAGTATAGTTACCCCCCAATATCTACAAGGAGTCTCCACAAAAATAGAGGCTGTGCTCTAACCAAGGCAGAGACACAGTTTTACGCACATCAGAATAGTCAGTGAAATAATTAAAGAATCTCTTTTGCCTAAGTGACCCAGGTAGATATGTCTTTAACAAATAGACAGGGCAAGAGAAGACTTTTGGATCAACCCTGATCAACACTCTGAACTTCTTGTCCATGCCCTTACTGCCAAACTTTTAGCTAGAAACTCCATAACTGCACCATGACCGTAGACCACAGAACTTCGAAATAGTCATTTTCCCACAGAAACTCACCGATGTTGCTTCTTAGTAGGTGTCTCATTCTCTGTCATCTCTGGCATGGTTTCGGAGAAGAGAGCCTGAGGAAAAATCATGGAAGGAATCAACAACTCCTGCACTCTTCTGAATTCTTAGCACATGACATTTGTTACATGGCGTTGCCTTGGACCACAAGGACAGGGCTCTACTACAGCACAGGCACAAGTCCATTCCCTTGACTCAGAGCAGTTGATTTTGTGAGCATTAAAAATTAAGCACATTACCTATCGGGATGTTTTGCAAAACCTGTCTATGATGAACTGGTTTCCATTTCCTCAATTACTGTAAATATAAAACCAATTATAATCCCAACCACTTTAAGCAAACAAGAAGGGAAGTTAAGAGTATATGATTGTTTTTCAGATGGGACGAGGAACAGCTGAACTCTCTGTTATGAGCCCTTCCTAACTGAATATGCATTCAATTCCCAGTTCAAAATACACCATGAATGCTAAGCAAAATACAAGCTACAATGAGGACATTTCATTAACTATGAATTTAGAGTGCTCTTAATTTGGATTACAAATCTTAGCAGATTACAAATCTTACTTGCTATTAAATTACTGTACAGATTAAAATGACCAAAAATGACACCCCATGTTCTCAGATATGTGAAATGCAGTTAAAATTAAAGTTATTAAATAAAGTTATACATAACAGCATAATAAATTGCCCCTAACATGTCCTCATCTTGAACAGATAGGTAGTCTGTATTTAGACAAAAAAAATTATAAAAATACACAAAATATGAGATTAAGTAATGCTGGTTGAAGACATATCTACCAGAGAAATGAATTTTAGAGAGCAAATGACATAAGTACGCTGTAGATGACAACAGGAAAAAATAGATCTGTTTTTTGATATGTCTGAGCTCCGTATTTACTTTCACGCTTCTGTTCACTCTCTCACCAACCAACCTGTTCTTGCAACTCTTCCCATGGGCCCTCAGACTCCTCGTGGCTTCACCTTTCCCTGGCTCCTCCCGGAAAGCTCATCGGCTTCTTTTAACAGGCTTCATATCTTTAGGGTATTTTTTGTCTGTTTGTTCGGACTGCAAGGAAGTGGGGGTGGTTTTTAATATAACTTTCAACACCAAGCAGTTCTTAATGTAAACTGAGCCTACCACTACTGACACTGACATCAAAAACAAACCCCAAAAATAATATCCTTACAAACCAGAAAGCCAGTCACCTACAGAGCTCCCAAAGCACGAAGCACACACTTCACACGAAGTGCTCTGTGCACAAACCTGGGTGCATGTGTGTGTGTCAAACTAACAGAAATAACCTGTATTGTACCAGAACTGAATTCAGAAACTGTTTTTCAGCCTCTATAAGTTAACTGAATGTAGTGCATTCCATAAAGATTAAAGGGGGAGAAGCATTGGGCTGATGCTGCTTACCACTCTAACCTTTAAGTACTTTCTCTATGTCAGGGAAGACTAGGGAGATGTTGGCAAACCGTAAAGTAAAGCAAACAGGAAACAACCTATGAATAGATCCAACTCAGGGAACTCAAAGTGCCTGAAGATTTCAGGAACATAATTCAACTCCACCTACACAACAGTGTTCACACCATCACAAAACTGGACACAATCCTCTCTGAGATGGGTTACAGCATTCCATTACCCCATTGGGGGTTACAGACAGCCTAACTAAACACAGCCACAACAGCCCTCCCTAGCCCAGCACTGGGAGCATATCACTTTCTATTTATATCCCTCCACAGACTTTGCTTTCTCCGTGCTCACTGACCATCCTCTACATAAATTATGAAAACACCTGACAGAGTTAACAGTCTTCTAACTGTGGGAGAAAGCCATGGTGCTACTTCAGCACTCCCATGCACTCTCTTATAAATTGTGTCACCTCATCTTAAAAACAAGATTTCTTCTCCTTTAAATCCAATTAGCTTACTTCTCTAACAAATTTATTCTCGTGTATGTGTAGTAAGATTAATCCAGTTGTTATCCCAGGTCGTCCAAGTTAGTGAAAACTCACAACTCTGAAAGCCAGGAAAGCCAGTTTCCCACCCAAGGCACCTATAACTTATCCCTCCTGCGTACAGCTGGTGATGGTCAGTAGTACTTACTCACTGATTCTAGCTGCATTCACTGTACCAGGTGATGATGAAGGGCTTAGCTGGGAGACTTTAGCAGATGAGCAATTCTGATTATAAAAAAAAAAATAAAACCTGGTTAGAACCCAGCCATCTTGGGCGCCGTTGGCAACCAGAGAGATGTTCAGGTATACACGGTCTGACTGAGGCCAGCACACCTCCTTTCAGGGATTCCAGTGTGCCAAAGCAGCCCAGCAGAATCTGTATCCATTAAGGCTGCCAGCAGAGACAGGAGAAGCAGAGCAGCTACCTGGTGACACTACACTTGTATATCCATCACTGAGGCAGTGCCTTGTGTATCAGGTGAGAAATAACTACTCAAGGGGGCAAAGGGGACATTTAATTTAGTGTGCACAGTACTGTTTCTGTTTAGTGAGGACGTGAGCACAGAGTACATGGGCAGAGTTCTGGTAAAGCAAAGCTCTCAAACACGCATATAAGAAGGAAGATTCTGGGTTGTATTGTGTGGCAGTCACACACCCTGTTTCTTGACTTCTGCACCACCTATAAGGACACAGTTGATGTGTCTGTTATAGGGCATTATTAGACCATAGCAAATATGCTGGAAATCAGAGCAAAAAGATAAAAGACGTCTTAGTTTTGGTGAACTTAGCATTTTTGAAAGACTAATGTATTCACCAAGCAACCCTATTTTTTTAATCTTGCAAATTTATACAGCTTGAGAACCAAAGGACTAATTCTGTATTATAGTGTATTTAACATAGAAAGCATTAATGTGGATTTAGATGGCCAGCTACCGTGCAGATAAAGCACAGCTGTGTGAAGGTAAGGGTGTAAAAAAGCACCCACCCACAAATACCCTTCCCACAGTATTGGGAACATATTGCTGTTGACTCCAACTGCACAGTCCAGAGTACATTCACAGCCCCATCTTCCCCCTGTCCTAAGTCACAGCACCCACTTCTCCCTCCTGACATGAGTTCTCCATACCCCTATATTTTGTCTTCTTCTGTGTCCACTCAGCAAAATTCTTTTTCCTAACAGCAGCATCCCTATCTCCCAAAGTCATGATCTACACAATATTCCAATTCCCTTATTTCTTCATGCTGAGCAGGCACCTAAATGATTCAGCAATTCATTGTATATAGTATTGTGGAAGATAGATAGACAAGGCCTTAGTGAAAATTTGTGCTGAAATTTATTAATACAGTTTCTAACCATGTTTTGATCCTGAGAAAGAATCTTTATTACATGTCAAAGATGCACTTCTTTCTTCCTCCTCTGCCCTTTTTTAAAATTATGTCAGTAAGCTTCTTCCAAGTGATGCTGTTCCCTGCACATTTCAAGCCATTTGCTGCCACAGTAGGTGTATAAGCCTCACAAATGTAAACTTAAAATATGTATTTGATATGCTTCAGTTCCACTGGGATCTGCAGCCCATTTCATATAGGAGACAGGGCACAGGAATGCAGTGACTGTTATCCTAACTTCACTTTACTATGGAATTATTTTAGGTGAAGTTTATCAGCTTACCACTCGTCCAATGCTCCCACTTTTGTGGTCCCAATAGCAAAAAGCAAGGCTGTACACATTATCTAATTAAAATGATTATGAGATTCAATTTCCTTGAAATTTTAACCACCTTGAAAAGAGGTGGTTAAATTTGTTAAACCACACTTGTATAAAACTCTGGGCTGTCTACTGATAGATTGTACCATGAGAAATATGGTGAACTGAAGTTGTTTTTTCCCATTCTTATTCTGTAAGGACAGAAACCTTTGCATTTTACTTGATATTCCATAAAACAGCTCAAGCTGGCAACACCAGGGAGGAGGCTTTTCTTAAGGGCTGCTGAAAAGATGGGCTTTGTGAATTAAAAAGAAAATAAAAATACTGCCTAAGTGGAGACTTCTGACTTCTGAGACTTCTGATGAATATTTACACTGTCTCCATTTCTTCCCCTCAGCTTTTTTATGACCAGAGCTTTGACAGTGGGTTTCTCTTTACTTCTTCCACATCAAGTAATGCTTCTTCATGGAGAGATTCCTTCACCAATTCTCTAAAGCAGAAGACATGTATTTGCCTTATAAGCTCAGAGACAAATGTATTTTAAGTTCACTCATAAAATATGCTCACTTAGCTGAATGTCACCTGCAGAGAAAATGTAGCAAAATCCAAATTCTTAAAAGAGATGAAGAAGCAGCAACTCATCATTTACATCTATTCAGTACCAAGCTTCCCTGAAGCTTCATGTAGTTAATAGCTTTTATGTCAACCTAAAATATTGATTTTAATTTAAATGCAATGTCATCCTCAGAAATTAAAGGATACTTTGTGTTCTGAAGATTTAAGTTTAACATAATTTAATCTCTTCTGTAGTTCTGAAACATAGGGTAAAAAACTTAAAACCTATTTGTTCAAGTGTCTTCTTGTCTACCACCCATCTTTGTTGGTATTATTCAGCAAATTTTATGAAATCTCTCCTTCAAAACAAGCACCCAGCAAATTTAAGAAAAAGTTAATTTAGATTATTTGGCATTGCTTTTTCACTCCTTATGTAGGAATTGTTTCCAAACTTAATATTCATTTTAAAAAAGAAAATAATTATTCCAATCTGTTATCTTTGGCTGTACAAGGCAATCTTCCTTAAATTAGTAAAGCCATTCCATTCTTCTGTATCAGTCAGAAAGAATCTTTTTAATATGCAGCTACACATATTCTGTAAACCTACCAGCAGTCCAAATCTTTCTTCCTCTTAATTTCCTTCAGCAAGCTTATGCTGCTGCAATCACACAGTTCTTACTGCTTTTGTATACCTCATGGATTCAGCCTTAATGTAAAGCTAAGATCAATCCCAAGGCACAGATAAGAACTACTCAAATGCTTTTTTCCTGTGAGAGAGTGTCTTCTTCATCCAAGCAGCTCCTGGAGCTCACTGCTCCAGTCTTCCATGCATGTTTTAGAACAAGGCTAGCTTCAATCAGGGACTTAATCCAAGCTTTTAATGACAAGCAAGGTGCCCTTGAGATCAAGAGACACAATTTACTGCCCTTTCTTTATTCCCCCTTGGAATGGTTCTATTCTAATTTTGTATTTACCTAATAAAATGACTGCAGGAAATGTAACTCAAAGCTTACCTTTGTGATTGTTACCTGCGTGTATTAACTACTGTGGCCTATGAAAGTAACCTGGTAAGATTATCACACAGGAAAATGAAAAGGGCTATTTTTGCTGGTAAGAGGAAAAAAATCTATCAGTTTGGTTTCAGAAGAAAGAGAGATTTCTCTGTTACTATGTCCCTTAATCCACTTCCTCACAACAACAGCTGGGCCCACTGACTGACCTAAGTGCAACCTCTCAAAGAGATGAAGTTCCCAGATGTTTACAAAAACCTGGAAGTGAGCAGAGGAGGAGGAGGGAGGTCAGGTAAGGGGATTGGACACGGCTGGGTCTGTGACCAGCTCTGCAGCACGGATGTGCTGGCTGACCAGCTGGCTCAGAGTGGGCACAGCCACCTTGTGCTGAGGAAGATGCATGAGGGATTAAACAGCACGACACGGTCCTTTCGACTTTTCACAAAATACACATTCCTGATGCAAACCAGTTGAGAGTTTCCCAGGGCAACCAAACTGTTCCCAGAGCTTCTGCAAAAGTTAAGAAAAGAAATCC
The DNA here is from genome assembly GCA_013399875.1 of Gymnorhina tibicen. NCBI lineage: Eukaryota > Metazoa > Chordata > Aves > Passeriformes > Artamidae > Gymnorhina > Gymnorhina tibicen. The sequence goes on along the minus strand of VXAZ01008956.1, from coordinate 545,642 downwards.
AAAGCCAATAAGCTAAAACTTGTTACATGGGGCAACTATTTTTTTTTAAAGGTGCTCGCAAATAACAGATAGAAAGAAAACTACACTGCTTTTAGATATTTTTACTCTGCCTCTTTTGTTTGCATTATCTAAACTCAAATACATTGGTATTTTTCCTCCTCATGATTTAAAGCAATAAAGTTTTAGTAAGACTCTTATATAAGAACATGCAAGTAAACTAGAAAGGAAGTGTTTGGGGGTTTTTTTTGTAACAGCATTGGAGGAAGGGAAAGGGTAATAACTCAAGTGATATTCCCTCTTATCTACATTTAGTTTTGTTTTCATTTGTAATTTTCAAAATATTGCTCTGACCATTTACTAATATGCAGTTTCAGGACAGCAGAGGTGTAGGGTCATTCTGAGAAATCCTGACCAGATCTCCAGATCTGCTTAAGAAAACTTCAGAAAGAAAAAAAAAAAAAAAGAAGAAACTTCCCTGTTAATCACCTGCAGATCCACCTCTCATATTTATTCTTCTTTGTCTACTGTTGTTGCCTCCCAAGTCTTCCTAAGTACAGCATCATTTCTTTTTAAACCTTAGAGGAGGGGCAGAGAGAGAGCTCATGTCCACGGAACCAAGTCTCTTACTCACTGCTTATGGTCTGGGAGGTATTTAAGGAGAGGTATCTGTGGACCTTTTGCACCCGGATGAGAGCTGCTGCCACCCTCACACATTGCACAGATGATCTTGGTACTGCAAACAGACTGCAGTGCACACAGTGCAAGTAAAGGAAGATGCCTAAGGGAACTGTCTGCTGTGGTCTGGAGGAATTGTTACAGGGAAGCAGGCATTTGGGAGCTAAAGAGCTGTAATTATGCAACCAGCGCACAAGCCAGATTCACAAAGACCAGAGCTCTCACCTTAAAGCGTGTCCTCAGCTACTTTAGATCAAAGTAAGGGGAGCACCACTCTTTTCTTTAGGAAATCAAAAAGGAATGACGAGGGAAACCCTCCTGATCCACTGTTCTCCATGTATTGCATTGAGATTCACAAGTTACCACAAACCAATTTCACTAAGGAAGTGAGAAAGTATGAGAAAGGTCTCTATGTTGCAAGACAGTGCTCATCGCCCTGGCTTCCACTGCCCAAGGATCCCTGGTACACTTCAAAATAGAAAATTATTTTCAAAGAGAAGATAGACATCTAATTATGCTGTGCTTGACAAAGGAGCCACAAGCGTGTTTTGATGGTGAAAGCTAATTGGATACAAAGTGAATTGCAGACAACTTCCTCCTAACACAGGTCATCACCTCTGTGCGGGTTAGGGTTAGGTTACCTGTATCAGATGACAAAGATTGCCAGCGCCAGGCTGAGGCTGAGAGTGCTCTCTCACTCACTCTTGTGCCAGAGCATCTGTTGGTGAGCCCAACCTTGCAGCAGCATGTTGCCTAATGAACACATAATTCTTTTCCTGAAAAAAGCTGACATGTGTAAGTCATCATGGTCTCCCAGTACTGTGACCAAGATGGTTATTTCTAACACAGAAATCCATCCATATATGAAAGCTGTATTTGAAACACCAAAGACTAGACAAATGTAGAAGCTGTAAGTCATAGAATCACAAAATGGTTTCGGTTGGAAGGAACTTTAAAAATCATCTCGTTCCAACCCCCCTGCCACGGGCAGGGACACCTCCCACTAGACCAGGTTGCTCAGAGCCCCATCCAGCCCGGCCTTGAACACTTCCAGGGACAGGGCATCTGCAGTTTCCCTGGGCATCCTGTTCCAGCGAGCACCAGTCCAATTCTGCTTTCTCATGTGACCTTACCTACAAACGAAATCTCTTATTTAAAGAGCAGTACCTCGTCACGGGGCCTGTAATTCAATTTAGAATTACAACACAAAAACATTCGTTTTGGCTACAATGATTTAGCCAGAGCACTATTCTTTGCTTCGCTGCTTTGGTTTTAAGCTGAGCTCTTTTTGTTCTGCAACTACAAAGGATCCTCACATAGTCTGTTTATAAAACCACACACGGTCCCGAGGAGGTATCAAGGCATTTTCTGACACGTGCCAAACTGCCTTGCTGCTCTCTCCTGAGGACTCTAACTAACAAGCAGTGCAAAATATCCTAGAACCACAATGTCCAGGGCATCCAGAGAGTTTATGTGTCAAATTTTTTAATTCATCTTTTCAGATATGAGTCATTCAGTACAAAGGATTACACAGTCAAGTTCTTGACTATTTTATAAGCTTGGGGTTTGAGAAATCTGACACAAACTAAGAACTCATCAAGGGTTCATGATATAGGAAGCAATATTCTATGGGCCTGCACTACAAAGCTCCTCTACAACATGCAGAAGATATCAATCCTGAGATTCTGTTACAAACACTGCCCCTCCAGAGTTAAGGGGTTTCCCTATGAACCTTAATGGGGCCAAAGGCAAAAATGGCTGCAGCAGAAGGTACCATAAAACAGTACTTCAGTTTTAATGTATAAGCTCACCAAACAAACTCACTAAGTACACTTCAGTGAGCTTTAAAAAACAAGCACACACACACTCTGCCCCCAAACCCAAGAAAACCAAACAAAACCCCCCAACTTTGCAACATACATTTTATAGGCAGACTACTCACAAAAGGTTTTAGTGGACAGAAGGCTGCTTATTCTCCTTCAATACCTCAGTGCAATTACACCTTTGCTTTTCAGAGGTTTTTTTCTTTTTCCCCATAAAGTGGGTCCATTGGGCAATTACTTCAGTTCCAGGAATAAAGGACTCATCTCGCAATCTGGATGTTTGACAGTTTTGAATAATACAAGCAGGGATAAAGCTGCACATTATTTCAATTATATTTAACAGAGAGGTCCAAACTAAAGATATCTGAGCCCAGATGATCAGAGAAAGCAAGAACACTTTCGTAACATTTTCAAAGAGGAAGTTTAAAATCAAGATCAAAGCACGTTAGACACAAGGAAATGCAACTACTAGGTGCAAATCCATAGAATACCTGAATTCAATAATTTCACCACTTTAGGAACTACTTATTTAGCTTAGGAGAATTACTGTACATGAGCTATCCAGGGTAAATAAGTAGTCCTGAAAGCACTAGGACAAGCAAACAAGACTACAGTAGAAATTTAGCACTGACAACGGAGAAGAAACTAAGACCAGATTTCCAAGTTACTACTTTACAGAGGTCTGAAAGGAATGGATAAAGGGGACAGACTGATACCATGATGCTGCAAGTTTTACTTAATCAAAAAATCATTCCATAAAATGAAAATGCCTTACCTCTACTCTATCTTCTTCTATAACTGCGTGAAATCACTTCCCTATTGCCACCTAAGACTGACTTTAGTTTCACTACTTAAAGTGAAACTAGGAGTGGGAGAACTCCATTGTATTCCTTAACAAGGGATAGCTCACACAATTAATACTTCCAGGCTAGGAAACACAGGGTCTTTCCATTCCCACCCAGAATAAAACAGAAAAACCACAAAGTAAGATGGACTGTAAAGCCTCTTGAGACAATTTACAGGTGGGATTCTCCCTGAGCCTTCTCTTCCTCAGGCTGAACAATCCCTTGGGCTCTCAAGATAAGAGATGCTCCTGTACCTTAATTATCTTTGTGGCCTTTCAATGGACTCTGTATGGTACATCCACATCTGTCTTGTACTGGGGAACCTAAAACTCTACACAAGATGCCAGATGTGGCCTCACCAGTGCCAAGTGCAGTGGAAGGATCATCTCCCTCAGCTCGCTGACACTCCCGTATCAAATGGAGCCCACTCACCACCTTTGCCACAAAGACACTTTGTTGGTTCATGGGCAACTTGGGGTCCACCAGGTCCTTTTCTGCCAAGGTGCTTTCCAGCTGCATAGCCCCCACTATATCTTGGTGGACTGAGTTGTTCTTCCCCAAGTGCAGGATTCTGGCCTTGTTAAACTGCATGAAATTCCTGTCAGCCCATTTCTCCTAGCAATAATGGGAAAATCTGTGAGATGGTTATCTTTCCCTACTGCCCCAACTCCTTCAAAATAACGCTGAGACATGTAGCCTCTCCCCTGGTTCAGTGGCACCCTTCACCCAGGAGGTCAGATGAGAAGACTACTTCAACTTAAAATTTACTTTGCAGAAGGATCACAGAGACACCCCACACTCCCAAATAAGCACACTGAAACAAGAAGATTGCTTCTCACAGTGGTAGTGCTGGCTTAATATTTGTGAAACTATGACCCAAGATTACACCAAAACTAGTTAAGCTTCTCCAATTACACAAGAAGTCCCAGAATTTACAGCAGGTGAGAGACTTACACAGAAGAAGGAGGCATTTAAACCATAGATGCATAGTATTTAGACAGCATCTCTGAATACTAGGGATACTCCAATGGTGAAAAAAAAAGAAATGGTGTTCCTTGTTGCTGATTTGGAGCACCATTTTACTACTGGAGTAAAGAAGAGCTGTAGCATGAAGCTTTGTAAAAGAGCTGTGTTCAATTTCTAGCTAACAATGTCACTGATGCATGAAAGCAAAGCAGGGTCCAACTTCAAAGGTTGAAGGCTGGCATGAATTAAGTGTCCCTGAAACCATCCACATTACACACCACAGATGCAGGCAGACACCCCAAATGGACAATATTATTTTCACTTTAAGCTTCAGCTACTTGAAGAATAAACAAGTCTTTAAGCTCTCCTCTCCCCATAAAACCCTTACACTGCTATCAAGTGTATCAGCAGGCTAATGGACAACGTTTTCAATAATCTTCTCATGGCACTGCCCACCACACCAAAACCTGGAAAAATGGATCACAGGTTCTGAGGAACCTGCATTTAGACCTAAAAGTTAATAGCTCCATCCTTGGATCATTCCAGCCTCACTAGAGATGGACCACAAAGAACTCATAGGTATCAGAGTAGCAGCACGACTGAGACGTGCTTTTAGACGGAGATGATTTCAATTCACGGTTTTCATGCTGGTCAGTTAACCTGACAGAAGTTCAGGTAACTGAGTGAGAAAGGCACTTGTTACCAGGAAGCATGAAACATTTTAGCAGCCTAGTACTTTCTTCTTATCCGAATCACAATGGCATACAGCGTGGCTGATGTAAGAGATTGCTATCGTAAGTCATGGTTGCAAAAGTAACTTGTTCACCTTAGAGGACTAAAGCCATCGCTTTTCATACAGGAAACAAACCCAGTTTACACATAATTTGTCAGTCTTGTGCACACAGCAGAACCTCTTTCGTGCTTACTCAAAGCATGACAACAGCACTACACTGCTAAGGTAGCAAACCAAAGTACACTTCGGACACATTATATCCACGTATAAAAGCTGGAATTGTATTTTAATCAGCGAGTTAAGTCAGCATTATGTAAACTGGGCACTGCACAACGTTTCCTAATCAAGGAGTTGAGACCTTTACATGTTTCACTGTAATCTGAAATAACTCGAACACTGCTCGAACACACACTCCCCTCACATTAAGACTGAATACATATCAGAGCCCAGAGTTTCAAATGAGACAGTTTTCAATTAAATAACATTACTGAGCCATATCCCCAACGAAAATGCCAGTGAAGCTGTGCATACAACCCAGGTGTTTAAATGAAAATGGATGTGTAAATGTGTGCATGCATATCATCTAGCAGCTTTAACATTCCTAATTTTTTCGTAACAATTCTGGTTATAAATCTCGGGGCTCTGAAGAAGTGTACTTGCCTCCAGCCTGATGGACTGTCTATCCATAGTATTGCCAGTCACTTTATAACTATAATTCTTCATCTCAGCCCTGTTTGTGACTCCTTTATTCAAATTCAGTCCCTCAGGAACATGTTTTCCTATTTTGAAAGGTATCACTGTCCTTCAAAGTGGCACAGACTGTGGTATTTTTCACAAGTTCTTGCAACACAATCAACCATGATTCATGGGGAAACCCTTCATATCAAATGCTACGCTACTTATACCTCCCCCCTGCCAGGTGTCACTTACAAAGTTATTTTTAAGACCTTAAAAAGCACCACTGTAAAGAAATTAAACCACAGAATGGCTCTTGTCAAATCCAGCATGTCCCAGCCCTTGACCTCCTCGCATGTCTATTTCTTTCTACAGCGTCCAGCTTCAACTCATACGTTCTATTAATTCAGATCCAAGCGAGACTGCTTGGTTACAATGTCACACACCTTGTACCACAGCACTTTGCAAATTATAAACGAGCTTAAATATTTGGAATGCACTACCCCAAATGTCTCCGTAGCCTTATTCATTATACTTCAATATGTGGAAGCCAGAGGCGTTCTTACAACTTCAGCACATGGGGGTGAACCATCAACGACCAAACAATGCTCAAAAAAGTAGCTCTGTAACTCCTCTGCCTAAAACGAGTCAGGAGCATCCCCTACACTCACCCAAGAAGAGCCAAGGTGAAAAGCAGCTGGAGTAGCTCAGCCAGCAGTGCCAGCAGAACACAGCCACAGAATCTCTGCCTTCTTGTTCCCAAGATGTCTTCGACATTTCAGAATACAGCTAAACTTCATCTACAAACGGGAGTCCACAATACACACAGCATGGGCCAGGCACATGTCACAGGGCCACTCGACTGACAGTCACTTCAGTCTGTCCCCAGCCAGCTCCTCAGAACACTACTTGAAAAACCAGGAATCAAAGCAGCAAAGCCGCTATCCAAAACTTACATCCTAATTATCTCCTTGCAGCTGTCAGACTCCTCCAGGATCCACCACCATTTTTCATCTACTCTGTTAAAATCTTCCCATGTATCCATAACCTAAGGGAATAAGTCTCTATGGGAATAAGTAATTTCCAAACACTTCAAAATTTGCAATGTTCTTCTACTGTTTCAGATATCTGACGTGATATTTTGAATACAAGCACCTTAAAAATCAGGCTCATAACACGAGCATTTTTCTAAGCTTATTTCCCATTCAGTGGTAAACATATTTTCAGCTGTCAAATCTATTTAATCCTAAAATGTACCAATGAATTATTGTTATGGCACTAATTGAAAATCAAAAATTAAAAGTTCTAAATCTTTTTAATAATAAGTATTCACTCATAGGAAGTTTCTTCCTTCCCATTTGTCTGATTACTACACACAATATATGAGCAAGAAACAAGGTTCTGTGGTTGGTTAAAGTGCTACATAACACAGTCGTATAAATAAGATGTTCCCAATGAACTATATGTTAAAAATAAAGCTAAAATTGTGCTTCCAACACAAGCTGTTGCATTACCTGAATTCTGGATGCTTAACTGTGCCCTCATTAAGTTATCTGTGCTAGATGTATTTAATAATTGCATGTCTAAATGAAGTCTAAGAGAACACCAAACTATTACACGGAAAGCAAAAATGCAGTTTTGTGATTTTTGTACTTATGGACAGAAACTCAACACACGGCTACTCCCTTTTTCTTCGCCGCACTTCCAATTTTTCCCTACAGACTTCCCTGGACCATGGGCATCATGTGCCACGGCCGTATCTAACTATAGGTATGTCAGTGGCCTCAGTTCATTTGTGCTGTCTGTCAGGGAGCTGCATTTTAGGTGCCCTGCCCTCAATGTGAGCAGTAGCTGTGAGTTACACAAACACCCTTCTGTGTTTGTCAATGCTGATCTCCATGAAACTGAAGCCTTCCAACTCTTTAATACCTCTGCTACCGGCAAATTTGACTGAAATTGGCCAGAGGGCTAAAATTAGCAGGCAGAGAAGGAATAGACAGACACATCCACCAGACTTCCTTCCTTAGGAGACCATACTTAAAACACACCCAGCAAGAAACGTTAGCTACCAATGACCGAATTCTAAGTAAAAAAGCTGGCCCTGTATGTACAGCATCCTCTGAAGTGGGCTAACTTCTCGCTGGGCTGTCACTCAACACGAGCACACAGCCGCGATGCACAGAAGATCCCGTATCCCGGACTACGCCGAGAAGATGCTACGCTGAGGCGCAGTGCCCACCTCTTGCTGCCTGAGAAGCAAACTCCCTGAACGGCGACTCACGCTCAATTGTCTCCCAGCACCAAGACCCAAAGCGACAAAAACGCCGCTCTCCAAACCTTCACCGATGCTTCCCCCGACTTCACCTCACACCAGCCCTCGCAGCCGCACAACTCCTGCGGAGCAGAGCCCGGGCACCGCCACCGAGCCACGACCGCCCGGGGGGCAGCACCGCCAAGGGCCGCCCGCGCTCTGTAGCTGCGCCCCGGCCTGTCCCGGCCCCGCAACCCCTGCCCGGGCCGGGCCGGGCACACCTGGCCCGGACAAAGGGGCACCGGCCCCACCGACATCCCGGGGCGAGAGCGGCNGCCGCCGCCTCCGCGCCACTGCCCGCCCGCGCAGCCCACCCTGCTGCTCGCGCCGCAGCCAATCGGCGCGCGCGGGGCGAGCCCTCGCGGCCAATCAACAAGGGCCAGGCCGGGGAGGGCGTCGCTCGCCCTCAACTGGGCGGGGCAGAGAGGGCGCGGGCCAATCGCCGCTACAAACATTGGCGGCGCGGGCCAATCAGAGGGCAGGGAGGCTGAGACTGGCGTCAACAAGGTAAGGTGGCCGAAACAGGAACTGGCGNATGAGCGCAGCGGGAAGAGGCGCGCGGAGGGGCGGGCGGCAGCCCTTAAAGGGGCAGCGGCCGCGCTGGGACGGGAAAGGTTGCGGTGTTGGGTCGGCTCTGCGCGGCATCATCGGCACCGGTGCTGGGGAAAGGACCGTGTGTTATTTTGTGTGCACGTGTGTCTCTGTGTGTGTTTTGCTGTCAGATGAAACAACCCCCTCCTGCCAGGGCAGCGGCGCGGCGGGCATACCAGGAATCACCCGAGCGCTGCCCTCCCCCGACCTCACCAGCGCGGGGGGGTGTATCAGAGACCTCACCAACGTTTATGCACTGAGCTGCCGCCCCGCGTCCTCGGCAGGCAGCGTTCTGGAAAGGAATGGAGAGCAAAGAGAAAGGCTGGCCAAAGATTTGCCACATTGAGCTGTTCGTGAGGAGCCCGACCACGTCCTGTGACTGTTCTGTGCTATGACTGATTCTTTAATAGACATTTTCCTTAACTTTGTCACACGCTGTGCTCACGCTTAGTTCTGGGGAGGAAGGCGCTCCATCCATCTTCATGAGTTAAATCAGAGTTTAGGAAAAGTGTTGTTTTATCCGTGAAATTAGGGGCTGTGGATCATTAACAAGTCCCCACTACCTCACTTTTTACTTCTTTCTAACACCTAATTCAATTACCATCCATAATAAGGCAGCTTCCCATTTCCAGCATCAACTGCTTCCCTGAGAAAGCATCTTGTATCCATGCGCCTTCCTACAATAGAGCAGGGACAAGTTTCTGAAGCAGTGTCCAAGAACTCTTCTGCTGCTGAAATGAATCATAGCAGCAATCAGATGTTAAAAAACGCAAACCATTTTATTTTGAACAGCTGCCACTTGCAAAATAACCTTGCAGCTGACATTAAGTGGAAAGCCCATTTGCGAGCTGTGAAGAAAGTCGAGGCCCAAGCTGTTTATGCAGAGAAATTCTAACGTTACTATAAATAGCAGCTTGAAAGTGTTAAGTAGGAATGTAAATGCACTTTCTCGCTTTTCATAATCTTTAGTTCTGCTATGACACAACCAAACTGGAAGACAAGCGAAATCTGAAATACCACTGCTCCATCAATTTATTCCAGTATAAACTGAGGGGTTTTTTTTCTCTTCTAAAGGGTAGTGTGCTTTTTTTGGTGAAGATTTTCACTAAATACGCACCCCCACCCATCCAAAGCAGCAAAACCAAGTTTACCTACTGACACTCCATTGTGCTCTATAGAGTGGTTGAGCTCATAAATGGTCAATATCTCTACAGGGTTAAATATCTGAAATACTGTGGCGAAAAATCCAGCAGCAGGCAAAAATCCACAGGTGAAATCACATACAACAGGAACCTGCTAAGTATCAGTAGCCTGTCTCTAGTGGAGAATATAAATTTACAATTATATGGCAAGATGGTTAACACAAACAGCTTTTGTACAAATAATTGGAAGAAAAGCTTTAAATTGAATAGATAATTTGCTGTTCTTTTCACAAGCGGTTTTGCAGCTTTATTTCAGATAGTCTTAACCAAGAACTTCAGTGCTATTTTTTCAACAAATTTTTTTTTCAGTTCTTGGTTGTAGTGCAGGTTTGGGTTCAATAATTCAATGAGCAGTGCTGGCCTAAGCCTGTATGATGTTATACAGCAGCTGACAGGGAATCAGAACACAGGTCAGTGAATCTTTCCCAGTACAGGAGTTTCTTGGACTATGGGTCATGCACATTCAAGTGAGTGAAAGAAAGCTGGCAACTCAGCACTTTAGAGAGCTTCAGCTGGTGGTGCCACAATGCCTTCAGGCAAAATGGTAGTAAAGCTGAATGCTTTTACAGTATTAAAGCACTGGGGAGGAGGAAAGAAGGCAGAATGAAAAGAGAGGGATAGAGTAACCTTTCCATTATCTGTTTGAATTGATGCCTCTTTAGGGGCAAGAGAAAAGAACATAAGGCAAGGCATTTGTCCTTTATAAAGCATCTGGATTAGATGGGCTGAATAGACTTAGACAATCCCTATGGAAAGGAAAGTAATACTGCCAGAAACAGATCACAATGCTCACCTGACAGATTGGTTTGGTAGATTCTCAAAAGGACTTCACGTAAGAGCTTTTGGACACGGATTTTTTAAAGTAATCTAAGATACTGCAGGATCAGAGGATAATGTCCTCACAGGGACAGAGAACTGATTAAAAGACAGAAATCACAGGGCATAGAATGAAAGATCAGTTTTCACACTAATGGGAGGTCAGCAGCGGAGTCAAAGATTTGTGCAGGGGCCTATACTCCTCAACATTTTTAAAAGTGAAGCAGAGTGAGGTGAAAAATTGCTGGAGGCTACTCAGCATAGTAAGAATGAGGAATGGCAGGTGAATCTTCTAATGTCAAGTAACTGTGCACTGTAATAGCAAATTACTTACACCACAGGTAAATGTGGTGATTTACATTCTGGGAAAAAGTAACAATCCCAGCATTTCACATGAAGTGAATGACTGACCACTCACTCACTACTAGATCCTGGCGTGGTAACTGTTCTTTAAGTAATTGTACCAGTAACAAAGCAAACTGTTACAACTAAGACGTAGCAGCACACCTTGAGTAATTACAGAGGCCCCATAAATACCCATGTTTTGAATGCAGTGAGGGGAATGGGAGTGCCTGTAGAACCAGCAGAGCTTTGGGAAAGGGCAACATAAATGATCAGGAGTACCTGCTAGTTTCCCTGTAAAGAACAACTCAGTTGTCTAGTATTGTACAGGTTGTTCTAAGAGGCAACTGGGATGAGGACGGAGAAGGAAAGAAACACGACAGAGACCAATAAAAGCCAAATGGTTTGGAGAACAGCTGCAGCAGTTTAAGTACAGCAAAGGTTTTCCAGCCTCTGCAGCTGCTGGTGAGGTTGAAGTGATGAAGGTTGCACTTCTGGTAGCAGTTCACTTCCAGCTGTGCCTTCCAGACCCCCTCCAGCAGAGGTCAGGGAAGACAGCTGGAAGCAGCCACTCAAGACTACAGACAAGTTTCAGAGCCTGAGCGTTGCTTTTGCACATTATTCTAATGAATGCAGCAACTCCATCTGTTGATAAAGCAGCTTCCAGAGGAACTTAAACAAGTGAATAGAATACACTATAGAATATTTGGGGAAACGCTTCTTTTCCTCCAGAACCTGGGCCAGAGTGCAACTTCATCACTTCATAAATGGCACTTCAAAGCAGAAGAGGAGCATAGTGAAACTACAGACAAAAAATGGCTTTAACAGAAGAGACTGGAATTGTTAAGAAGAAATATGAGTTTTACTTAAATAGCTTTCTGAGAAAAGTCAGAAATGGTATGTCAGAAAAGTATGGAAGAGTATGTGCTGCATGTTAAGACATGTTTTACAAGTATGGACCATAGTTTTTCAAAGACTGTGGTCAAGATTAGCAACAACTAGCAGCTAATTTGAATACTTCAAACTTCTTAATCTATAAAGCCCAAACCAGAGTTCTTGACACCTGGTCTGTTTGTTTCCAGACTGTCACTAATCAATGCAAAAATATTCCAGAACAGTTCCTCTTCCTCTCCTCCCTCCTACTCCACAAGACAGGATTTCTGAGGAAAGGCTCGTAACTTCAGGGAAAACAAACAAACAGATCTCACTCTGCTCAGCTGTCAGACACCCTTGGCATTCATCACAGCAGCTCAACACACAGTCCATGTTAGAAATCTTCTGAGTTACACAGTTTATGAAACATCTCAGGAATAGTCTATATCTGATTTCAGAAGGAAACAGCTAGACTGCAAAAAAATGCACATGACAAGTTGTAAATGACATAACTCAAATAGTGCACGTTTATTCTGAACGGTATTTCTAAAGAGTTTGAGAAAAACAAAAACATGCTCCTGATGTACAACAAGGGCAATGATATAGATTAAAAATGGACCATCTTATTGTAAAGAATTTGCTCCCCCTGCAACTTAACTTGTAACATTGAGAATGCATCTGTAAACTGCATACAGCTTTCACTAAATCTTAACTCAAGAGACCAGGGGTGGTCTTAGCCAAATTAATCAGGAAGCAGTTGCAGATTCAAAAGAAACATCCAAGTCAGCAAACACTTTACAAAACACAGACATTGTGCATAGCAGCTGACCCTGGATTACAACATGGGGGAGAATAAAACAATTTGGGGGATCAATTTTTTACTAGACACAGGGCACCATCAAGATTTAACAAAATACCACGTAAGTTTGTTTCAATCATAACAGTATGTCATATTTAGTTGGCAGGTTTAACCATTAGCTGCATCATGTAAACTCAGCCAGTTTCTGTATACACAAAATACATTCTCTCCCTTCCCCCTCCCAAAAATGAGGGATCTCTCTCTTCTGGATGATTCCTTTTCTCCTGTACCATGGTTTCCTCAAGTAGGAGTCTTTTTGTAGGCAATATCTTCATACTTCAACCGATGTATGACAAAGCCAGTTGCACAGATTCAGGAATAACTTGTATGTACACAATTTACACTCTAAAGCTGTTAGTCACATACATTTTTCTTGCTAGATCTTCATCCAGAACAAGAAGTGCTGGTGGGTTTTTTTCCCCCCACTGAAACTCCCAACTTTTGAAAAATTTAGTTGTTCACAAGCTGTTATTTTCAACCTAGAAGGATGTCCTCCTGTAGCAACAACCAAAGTAACTGAAGTTCTCTGCAGTAAGCCCATACTTCACACAATTTCAGTGTCTCTGGCTAACAGCACTAAGATACAGCACTCTCCTCCCTCACTCAACACAACTGACAGACCAATAAAATACAACTGTTTGTCATCCAGAACTACTGACCTTCACTTGCCCTTATCCATGTACAGGGAACACACTTTTCTTAAGATTCAGATTAAACCTTGTATTCAAGATTCAACAACTGTTTTCCAGGATTAATAGCCTGGGAAAAGGAGTCTTAGATTTATTCTCTCTTCCACCTCCTACAAAACATTTTATCAGAAGTTACAATGAGGCAGGTCTGCTGTGGAATAGGAGCTTTAAGAATTGTTCTCATGGATACATTCATAGAATGATGGCAGCCCAAAGCAAAAAGAGACAGAAACAAAGGTTAATCCAAGTAAGTTCAGACATCAGACTTGTACTTTTAAACCTGAAGAAAAACTGTCTGTGAAACACACTGATTTGTGGAAGCCTACGACAACAGCAAATCCTAAGAGTTCATATCCCCACACCCATCTACCCAACCCAAACACTTACCACTTAGTTCTAGAAGAATGAAGAGCACTTTGCTTGGCACCAGAGGCAGCTATGGTCTGAGTTACAGCTGTGCTGCACGAACATCCTCAAATACAACACTATCTCTCTCTCCCTCCACATACTTCTCTTGGTTTGGTCTACAGATGGCCAGGGAAACTATGTTGGCATATGACAAGCTAATTGTGCTTCAATACATCCCCTTCTAGAAAGATGCTGGACTGCCAACATAACCACCACGAGCAGATCCTAGCTGTACTGAAAGTAAGCTTTTGTCAAAACTAGGCTGCCTCTGGCCAAGGGAACCGTTTGCATCTTTCTAGCCAGAGTCTGCCACCGAGTGTTGCAAACACAGGTGCTCGGGCCATGCAGACGGGCTGGTGTTGGCCACCTGCCCGCCTCCAAGACTCCCTTAGTGCAAACCCAGGAAATTAAGTAGCTGTTTTCCAGCACAGGACTGTCAAGATGCACTCCAACAAATGCTACACACCTCTGTGAAAGAAGGAGTAATTGTGTAGCAGCTCACATAGTCACTCCTTGGGTATCAAAGACCACATAACGTGCAGCGAGGGGTGCCATCCCTTGCCTCACCACAACTCCCGTCTTGGAATCCTTGGTTCCCAAGTCACCCTCTAATGACTGGACAGCACCTACTAACCAGATGTATGCTGCAATGCACACTACAGGCTGGAGGCTTTCAGAGCGGAAGAATTCAAGATGCAGATTTAAACTTTAAAAAACAAACAGGAAAAGAATACAGTTCAGCATCTACATGGGGGATGGGGCAGGTTGGTGTTGTCTCAGCTCAGTGCACTTTCCCAGGTGCTTGGAGAAGAGTCCAAGCTCAAGTTGGTATTTATATTGGCATACATAAAATTGCTGGCAACAGTGCCTAGAAAGGAGCACTGGTATTCACGCAAACAAAGCATGAAAGGATGCAAAGCAGAGCTTAGTACAGTTTACTGTAGCCTCAAAGTTACAGTACTAGGAAGAAGCCAGTCAGCCTATTTTCCAAACCCATAAAATACTCTAATATATGCTGCTTTCTCCGGTGCTCCACGAACACCCTCTCACCAGAGGAGAACTGCATTATTACTACTGAACGGGGGAAGGGGCAAATAATCTTCAAAGGAGCAAAACTGCGCAGTTCTTCACCACCTCCTCCCGAAGGAGCACATAAACACAGCAAGTCAAGCCAATTCCAAGCAAATCCAGGAGACCCCTGCAAAGCTATGTGATTAGGGTCAGATTCATGTCTGCCTTCATAGCCTTGCTGGCCTGGTTTCCTCAACCCTTACCTCTGTCACCACAGATTTAGTAGCTGTAACAAATTTATCTGGAGACAGATGCTTGCCTTATGTCATCAAAGCTGGTAAGGTGGTCACAGTCACTTTTTCCATCCCAACAACACAGACAAAACTAATTCTCAATGAGCCCTGCAGA
This sequence comes from Gymnorhina tibicen, assembly GCA_013399875.1. Classification (NCBI taxonomy): domain Eukaryota; kingdom Metazoa; phylum Chordata; class Aves; order Passeriformes; family Artamidae; genus Gymnorhina; species Gymnorhina tibicen. The sequence continues at coordinate 530,415 of VXAZ01008956.1, read as the reverse complement.
ATTTCACCCATTTTTAAAGCAAGGGTCTTGCCTCAGGATTCATATTTTTACAAGGTTATTCTTGCCAACACCAGATCTAGCTCTTACTCTGGCAAAAGTCTGCTGGAAGTTGGGTAAATGAAAATAAGAAAAAACAAAAGACCACTCTAAATCCTCCTCTCAGTCAGTTAAGAAGTGTAGCACCAGCTTGGGTGAGGAGTATTTAAAAAAAGCATTCAAAAAGATCAGCCCAGGCAGAGTGAAAAGGTATGGTAAAGTAGCCCACCCTTCTCAGCAAAAGATGGAGGAAAAAGCCATACTCAAAAATATTGGGAAGAACTAAATATACTTTTTTGAGGTGGGGGGATTAAGAGGAAGAGTGGGAAGTACTGAAGTAACATTCAAAGGTTGGGGGAGAGTAAAGTACCCTGTAGGTTATAAAAAACACAATAATGTAGGAGTCAAAGGACAAGATATCGCTTTGCCTTTTCCTCCCCCACTGGATTTACATTCTGCTTACTGAAAGAATAATTCTGAAGGAAACTTGTCATCAGGATAACCTGCTCAAGCCCTCCACACCTCAAACTTAAAAGAGATCTGCACACCTTTTCCCACCCCAACAGAAAACAAAAACAAAAAAACACCCCCTCCACCAAAAGAAACACCAGAAAGGAGAGCTCAAAAAAAAAAATCCAAAACCAACCAAAACCCAACCCCAAACATGATTGGACAATCCTTGGAAGAAGCATTACATTTTGTTGGAAAGAGGTCAAAAAAAAAAAAATTAAGATGAAGGGGTGGAGTAAAAAAAAAAACCAAAACAAAAAACCAACCAACCAACCAACAAAAAAAAAAAATCAAGAGGCCTCTCTTTCCTTATTTGGCGACAAGCAAGTGCAAGAAAGTGTCCGCTGGGGTTTTGTTCAGTTGTCGGTCTTTTGCACATCTGCGTTCTGGCCGAGACAAGGGGCTTTGAGGTTTTTCTGCAGCACGTGAGCATCTGCAGGCTCTATCCTCTTGTAGTAGTTCTTCTTCGTCTCAATGATCTCAAAGCCAAACTTTCTGTAGAAGTCAATTGCAGATTCGTTGCTGATCTGGACATGCCTGGGACAGAAAAGGGGATAGAGAGACAGGGGTCAGTACTCTGCTTCCACACTCAGCATGGTCAAAGACAAGAACAGCAGCTATCTAGATAGAGACAGGAACAGTGGTTTAAATCCAGGAGTGGATCTATTGATCTTCCCAATTCAGTTCTGGGCTAACACTCAGCTCCTGGATGGCCCCTGGCAGTCAGTAGTAGTAAATGTTTCCCCTCAGTAAAACTCTTTCAAGGAACACAAAATAGCAGAGAAACTCTGAAGCATTATACCTCAGTAATTTCAATTTCTCTTAATAAAGCAATATGGCAGATATTTTGTGGAAACATGTAACAGAGTTTCACTGTAAAGCCAACTTTAACTTCCTGTAATAACACTGCAGATGACCAGAAGAGTTGTCTCAGTGATGATCCCAACACACTGTAACATATAACTGGCAGTGGTGTTTGATATGATTTTAACAACTTGCTCTAACTACTCCTCTCACCCCACAAAAAGCTGTAGTACCAAAAAGTCCCATGGATTTACAAAGTCCTTTTCCCTTGTATTTACTTCCCCTAGAGTTTTACAGATTTTGCTAGTGTGTTTCAAGGTCTCCAAAACAAACAGCCATCAGTTCTTTATCCTAAGTGACTAGGACATTTATTTGCACAAGTTTCATTAAAAAAAAAAAAAAGAAAAAATAAAAAGAAAAAAAAGAAAGAAAAATGTTTGGCTCAACAAAAGGCATTCATTAAACACTCCCAAAATTCAGTGGACACTGCACAAGTTCATGAATTGCTTTGTCATGACAACACGCTGCATAACCGTAGAACCAAAGTAACTGTGGAAGCAACAGCAGAACAAAACAAAAGATCTTAGTGTTAAGCCCAATAAGCACCAAAAAGCTAAAAGGGAACTTTATTAAAATGACAAATTTAGGCATTGATACCAAATTTGGTGCTAAGCTGCATAATATGTTCAGATAGAAGATGCACAAGCAATAGACACAGTAATTAAATCAATGGGCTACTAGAAGAAATTTAGCCCGATTTTGGGGCCTGTTTATTGTCATGCCAGAATCCTTAGTCTGGGAAGTGTAAAGAAGGATTATGAAGGATTTGGGGTTTTTTTTGCTTTAGAGCTAGCAAACAGCTCCTTCACTGTGCACACAGTAATGTGCAAAAGCAAAATGGAAAGCCCCTGTCCCATTAGCAGGCATCTGAGAGAGAGTTCATTACCACTTCTGAGGCAGGAGAGCAGGAATACGAGCCAAAAGCAGTTTTAGTCAGACACCTCTTTAAAACACGTTCCTCTTACAGAGATGGCACAAAGCAACAACAGTAGAGGACGTGGAAGAGTTCGCACCTCCATGGCAGAAGTGGACTAAGTTTGAGGAGAAAGTCACTCCATTTATAGTGATATCAGTGTATGAAACACTCCTCATGAAGCATCTTCAACAGTCCTGGCAAGTATTCAGGGTGTAGTTCTGTGGCAGTGTAAGTCCATCCAAGCTGTACCTGCTGTGGTCCTATCCCCAGCAGTGCATTGTGCTTGCACTGGTGTGATGGCCAAGGCAGTGATGGACAAGAAGTTGGCTCAGAGAAGTGATCCGGCCAAAAACTGCATCAGCTCACTTGGTAACCACACAGACACCAAAGTGCAGGAGAAAGCGGAAGTGTGAAACCAACAGCAAAGCATAGTTTTGGCATTTATGGACTTCAGATTCTTTTTCCAGGGGGACTACTGGGGTGACTGTCCTCTACCCCTGTACTTGTTCTTTTGTCTGCATCATGTCAAGTGCTTACGCAGACATGCAGTTGATTTAAAAAAAAAACCAACAAAACAAAGCACAAGAAAACCACCCCCAAAACCCAAGAACACACTAAAACGCAAAAACAACACCCAGAAACAAAACTGAAAACAGCTTCCCCAGCTGGGTCAGGGCACTGATCTAGTTTATTGTGTTGCTGCAGAAACAGCTGACCTGGCAGTGTGCAATAATGGGAATAGCAGTTGGGCCTTATTAGTGAATGTAAACTTTGAGTGTTTGCAAACATCTCTGATATTCCAACCCACAGAGTGCTGTCATAAAAGACAGAAAGCAAATGCATCAAAACTTGCAGTATTTCTATTATATAGATGACCTTGTATGATAAAAATAAAATCCTTTCTAAAAAGGTTTTTTTTGTCTTACAGTGTAATTTTGCTCTAGAACATAATTTTGTAACTAAACTACTTTCAAATTCAGCAAATTTGCAGAACCCTTTCTAAAGCAAGCATGCTTTTGGTTTTCTCAGCAATACACAACAAGCCCAGAATATGACCCCTGGCTTTCCTGCTAGTACTTACAAGATGTTCCATGACCCCACTAAAATATACACTAAACCCACACTTGGATCTCCATCCCTTTGCTCCCATATCTACCTCTATCATCTCCCAAAAAATGCATGAGTGTAACTCATTTACTTACAGATAGATGTTGTCAAAAGTGCCATCCTTTTCACAGATGTTTAAGACATGATTCAACATTTTAGTTCCTGCCAAAAGATAAAGAGATACTTAAGAAAACTAGAAGGGCACAATTAAGTCTATACTTAGTGAAGTGCTTCCTTGAGGAGAGGCAGGTTAACTGTAGGTAGACTAAAATGATAGAGCGTGAAAACTAGGAAAGGCAAATAAAACATGATGTGTAAGTATTTCACTCTCTCACTGCCTGCTCATAAACTTTAATTCATTGTTTCTCTGAAGAAGAAATAAAAGTCAAAACAGCCCAGAAGCATATGTATAAATCAGCTTATTTCAGTACTAGTTTCAAGGTCTCAAACTCACCTCAAAATACAGCCAAAACATTGTATAAAGCAATAAGGGCACTGGTAAGCTTTTCTACTAAAGACCTAGTAAAATAATTTAAAATAAAGTTATGTTTTCAATCCAGTTTGTCAAAGCAAATGGGTTACTCTAAGGTCTTGATTAATCTGTCTTATGGGTTTGCAGTATGGAGCAAAGAACTAAATGCAGCATATACAAAAAGCAGGTACTACCCCTGAGCAGCAATAATCAGTAGTGATAAAGACAAAATAAATAGAAAATCCCTACACTTAGAAGAGTGAAGGGGGAAGCCAATGAAGGAATGTTGTGTTCTACTTATGTATGACTTGCATACTGGCTACATATCTCTGACAAAGAGATATTTCATATCTCTCTGCAATGGTTTTCACATCCATAGAACAAGAGTATTTACATCACAGTATGATAATACAATTAAGATTAAAGTAATCTGAAATCCTGAATTAAAAATGTCTACAACAAGTTCATTTCTGAAAGGCAGGGAAAAATGAGCACACGATAAATCATACTCTTTCCCCCAAATCCCTTCCAAAGACATCAGGAGTCTAAAGTGCACTAACTTGGTTAAAAATCTGAAAGAGCACTTGGAAAGCCGGACAGCAATCTGGTTTCTTTGATGACTCCGATACAAAAGAAGACCCTGCTTACCTATTCCTAGCCTTCGGTAGGGTGCCAGGCATCCAAGTGTCATAATGTACAGTCTCTTCTGGTTCTGGGAGTGATCCACCCTACAGCACACAGCTCCCACTGCAATATCATTGAAATAGGCTGCCAAGGAGGGAAACAAAGGTTTATCAGTAACAACTCTCAAACTACACATACAGCTCTTTCATTTACACTCTATATCTTCCTTCCTCCCTCCCTCCCCTCTTGCTAATTCTCCTATCCAGATAAAATAACATACATTGTGGATTCACACTTGGAACGAAGTTACCAAAGTTGCTTTGACACAGTAGTTGTTAATTACTGTTCACACCAACCAGCAATGACATCAGGAGGTATGCTGGCAATGCACAACCATTTTATTCTGGAACAGAAAACATGCCTATTCCCAGTGGGATGTAATCTATTTACAACACAGACCCTCTGCGGCTTTTTTGAGGTTCCCAAACAGTTATTTTTCATGATGTAAAACAACTAAATATAAGGAGCTGCTATTCAAAACCATTATGGATAGCAATGATGACCAATTCTGCCACCACAGCCCACAATTACTGGCAAGAACATTTGTACCTAATTTGGCAAGTTCGCCAACCTCCAGTACATCCTTGTAGAACTTGTCATTGTAGCTGACAGGAAAAATGACCTGGTTTAGCCTCTTCAGCTGCTTAATGTTGTGTGGCGTCACATCTCCCAGCTCGATCCGGCTACTGGAACAAATCAAAACATGCTTAACATCTGACATACTGCAACATTTCTAAGGACACCAAAAATTCATTATTTTGTTTATGCTTAAAGAACTGTCCCACCTAATAGTCAGTTCAATACATATTTGAACTGCCAAGTCCAACCCATACAATCAAGTCTTACGCTGGTGGCTGATTTAAGTTCCAAACCTAGTTTTTTCAGTCAGTTCTATACAGTCAGAAGTTTCTCAGGCCACACTAAACACTAATGTACCATAGCATTTGTGTGGTTTTACTGGGTGGGAGACAGGAGAACAGGGATCTCTGAAGAAGTATTAGCTTTAATATTATCCCATTCATTTCCCCTCTTATCATCAAGATCACAAGGAAAAAAAATTAAAAACCCCAAAGAAAATATGGGAGGAACAGGAAGCTAGAACAGAGACCAAAGAAATGAAGTCCTTATCCATGCTTCAAAGACAGCCTCAATTTTACCACTCATCAATATAAAGCTTATGCTTAGACAAATTAATTACTAGACATCTGTCTCTAAAAACCAACAGTACTGTGTGCAACAAATATATTAAGCCTGTTAATATGCAAGTGTGCCCTTCTCAAGGTGGTATCTGCATCTACTACAATCATCGCTGAAATACTTCTTCCTGCTGAGAGCAGAATCACAACCTTAAAATACACTGAATCATACTGAGAAGAAGCAGACCAAGCGCCTCTCTTTGCTAAGACTACCTTCCCGAAAGAAACACTATGTACACAGAAACAAATCTAAAAAAAAAAAAGAAAAATAAATTAAAAAAGAAAGGGATTAGTTGCCCTTGGGCGAGTGCAAGCAGTTTTAACGAGGACTACAAGAATGAAAAATAAAAAAACCAACATAATCAAAATCTTTTCCCAAATGGCCACCAGAATATGTAGGTAGGTACAAAGCCAGTGCACATGGAATTAGAAAAACACACAATTCTAGGTTCATATCAGCCCTGTTTTACTGAATACATATGGGCAACCAGATTGTTTTCTGCCCAAACAGCAGTAAAGACACTGTTCGCCTTTTTGAAAAAAAGTCAAATTCCATTTTCAAAGAAGCAGCTTTCTAAAATCATTGTACATCAGGCTTGAAATTCATTCTAGTAATATGCAGTAGCTGCCTTCCACCTCCGGTGTCTCTTGTGCCTAGGCAGCTTGTTTTTTCAGATAGGTAATGCCTAGGACACAAGAGCACAGGTTAATTTAAATAATACAGTGACACGAAGAAGATACAATAACTAACAACTTCTTTTTTTCAAGAACTGTACCAAGCAATGCAGAGTATAATCTGTCTCTGCTTTATTAACTGACCTTGATCACACATAAAAAACCCTCTTAAATGATACCCTCCAGATACCAGTTTTAGTTGTCACTACCAATGTTAAATATGTAATACTGTCTAGGCATTGTACTGCAGCCTGCAAAACTATCAGAAGCTACAGGAATGGAGCCTCTAACTTTTACTTCAAGAACCATAAACCTTCACCCACTTTCTCCTTTTCTTTTACAGCAAAGAATTAAGTCTTCAGTTTTGCAGAGATACCAAGGCTTACCATTGCCCGCTCTCCAGTATAACCCAGATCAGACAATGTCCCCAGTGAGCCCTACAGAACCTAAACAATTTGTAAGTCGGGCCTACCTTTTAGAGGACCACTGAGCATCAAGGAACTATCGATGATTTTGTAATTCTCCATCAGATTAATATGTTCCAGTTACTACTTCGAATTAGTGGACGGCATTTACATATCAATGTTGCTCACTCCAAAGTCAAACCTTTTCATCACACATTTGCCAAAGAGATTAAAAAGCTCTCTGATGTCAAGCATCTCATGTCAGCATGAGTTCTTGCAGTTCTTCACCTTTCTTCCCCCCACCACACTGCACACATCCATCTTTTCTCCCTCATTGCAAGGTCAGTTGCTAAGACACAAATCCCTGTAGTTTGCCCCTGAGCTCTGCCCAGTTGTACAGCAATCTCCTGAGAGACATCTCACTACACGGACAGTGTGTTTTCCAACACTGATTTCAAGAATGACAGAAGAAGCAAAAGACTCCGTATTCTTTCATCTCATCCATGTCAAGGTACCCAGGCATACTAGAGGCAAACCCAAGGGGATATGTTTCTAAAGTTTCTAGCTATAAAGCACTATATTCTGCTGAAATAATCTGCAGTATCTCTTTTCTGTGAGTCCTACCACAACCAGCCTTTTGTCTCACAGCCTTTTCAGTCTTCTAGATCACTTTTGCTCTCAAGATTCCTTTCTTCATGTATGGCCATTTGTGCAAGTCCCTTTGAGAATTATATTCCAACACAAAGTAAGTCACGAGCTAATAAGGATGATGTTCTCACACTCCAGAAGTACTCCCAGTGTAAACAGGCATGCAAAGTTATTAGATGGTGGAGAAACTGTAGTACTTGTTACATGCCCAACTTGGCACAACTGCTCAGCCTAGCATGACAGGGCTTCCTCAGGCTCAGAGAAGGCAAGTTCTGATCCCAGCCAGCACTGCTGCTACTTTTTCCTCACAAAGGGCAGGAATAAAACTGTGGCATGTGGGTTCCTGGGTATATTTGTGTCTGTGAAAGAGTTGCCGGAGTAGGGCACCTCAGTAGTCTTGTACTAGGAGGGAAGAGAAGACTGAAGAGCCCCTTTTGCTGCAGTCTGTATGAGAGTAGAAACCAAAGGGAGCAGGTCTCAACGGCCCAGTTAGGTCAGATGAGCTGCAGTGAAGGAGTCAGTAAGGGAAGAGAGAAACCTCACATTCACACTCAGTCACTGAAAGCCTAGACCTCTTCTCCAAGTAACACTCCATTAACCTTGGTGATACAAAAAAGTATCAGTAGGTCCAAGCTTCAGTAGATCAGCAATGCTAGCATGATGAACTCACAGCAAAGTTGCTATGCAGCATGTCTCTTTCTGAGCAAAAATCTCTGACAGGTAGTGTTTCATCAATCATCACCAGGTAGTGTTTTCTAATATTATTTTTAAATTAATTAGTTAATTATCACATAAATCAGGCATTAGAAGACAATCACTATGAAATATTTATGATGACAGTGCAACAGGACAAAAATATATTACCACAGGCAGCCAGGACAAGATGGCTAAGAAAGGGAACATGGCCAGAAGATGGACCTTCACCAAGAAGGTTTCAGACAGAGAACAAATAAATAAATGCAGAAGCACAGTCTGAGGCTGGTAGCTGCTGAGCCAAGACATCACCTCTGAGGCTGGCATCAGGCCAGAGAAATAAGCTCTATTAGTAGATGGCTGAAAGGCGCTTGCTGACACATTTCCTCGAGCCCCTGGACTTCCCCCCTCTATATCTCACCACTTGCCACATTCACTGCTGCCTCCTGCCATCTCCTGCTGCCTGTCTCCTGTGCTCTGTCACTACCTGGTTTGTCCTTGCAAGAATTGCACCAAGGACAGTATTTTACCCTGGAGAATAATATGAAAGAGGTTTGAGAAGCACTGCAGGAAGCATAAATCAATACACTAAATATATCTGTTTAAATAGTGTGTACTCAAACCATAAATTACTTTAATGTATAGCACTAGCTGATTAAATCAGCACCACGTCTATTATGCACAAAACCATTTAATACGTAAATTAAATAAGAACGTGGAAAGGAAGACCCACATAATGAGAATGCATCATTTTGCCTGAGGAAGTGTGGCAAAAGTGCCACTGGGGCCTTGAGTAAAATCATGGGAAAGCTGGCACTGCTACTGAAAGCAGCAGTCTTGCTGTCCCCGGGCCACTCATTTCCATCCTCTTGCTGGCACAAATGTTTGTGCAACAATGTAGTGAACCAACACCAATTAAAACTAACCTAGACAAAAAAAGAAAAGTTTAGTTTTAACCCACATCAGTCCCCTGACAGTTCACCACACAAGTCCTCTGCCAGCATAAAGAGAAAAAAAGGTTGCTGTAGGCAGAACTAATTGGTTCTTGAGCTGAAGTGCCAGCTCACCCCAGTTTCAACTGGAAGTACTGTGCAAGAGGAGCACAGCGATGTAGGTTATCCAGTACATCTGTGAACACAGTCTAGAGATACTGTGCTACACTTTATCATTCACAGAACAACATGCACTTTGATCCTAAGAACTTAAAAAACTACTCCAAATAGCCAAGACACAGCACCTGTAACAAAGGGCTCAAAATTATCACTCCCTTCTTTTCACCAGAGAAAAGCGAGCAGCTTTGTGGGGTCTTTTTTTTTTTGTTAGTTTTTTTCTTTTTAACAGCTGTTTACAACTAGACCTGCTTCTTCAAGTTACGTCTCAGCCAAATCAGTAACTTACGTAAGTTTTCTATGTCAACTGAGGTCTGACTGCATGTCAACTCAGTAGAGGGTGTATCAGGAATACTTATCTTCTGCTGTTGCAAAGAAAAAAATTAAATTATGAGCTCAAATTAGCGTATGAGAGAACATAAAGCTGTGCAAAGAACCTGAAGTTCCCAGAAGGGACACGCCCTTCCTTAACTGATTATTTGACTCTATGATGCCACTAATATTCCTAAGAAGATCCACACTTACTATTGGCATCCTACAACTCAAATGGCAACCCATGGAGGATGCAATAGTCAGCTGCACTCCATCTTAGATGTCAAAGTTTCTGGGACAAGTCAGTCACCCCACCCCAAGCAATCGTTTCTAGCATAGAAGAATGAGGGACTCTCGGCTTATCAGATCAGGCCTCTTACTACTACAGTGTTCTACAAATCCATACAGTTTCCTCAATGGAATACCAGCCTTCTGAAGCCACTTAAACACCTTCCACTGTAAGGCTGTTCCCAAGCTACCATTATTCTCAGTTACTTATTCCAGTGTACTCAAATCTACCTCTATGCTGTCTGGAGATGATGGCTACCATTACACAGGCCTTTTCACAGAGTTACCATGATCTCTTCATACCTTTCTTCTAACTAAAACCAAGCTCCTGGCCTCTTCCTGTAAGACTGGCTCTTAATTCCTACTATTGTCATACTAGTTCTTCCTTACATTCCTTCTGATTAAAGTTGATCTTCCTTAAACATGGCTAACCAAAACTGCTTACAGCAGCCCAAATACTACTGTCTTATACAATGGCACTAAGTTTTTGCTGTTACTACCGGAAGCATTTTCCTGACATATCCTAGGACTACTTTTGCATTTTTCACAACTGCTACATTCCATGACTTGGTTACTGGGGAAAAAACACTTGGAGATTTCACTAGCAAAGGGAACCGGTTCCTGGGGCATGGGCTGCTATCTGTTAGAAGTGCACAGCAACACTGGCCAGCGGTGTAAGAGCGGAAGTGAAGAGTGATCCACCAAATCCGAACAGAAGTGTGACTTTAGTGAGGCGACATGCACCAGTTCCTGAATCTGGATGTGTGCCCAGAACATTGGCATTAACACTCCTGCTCTTGCATGCCAGTGTCCTAAGATCCTCCAGGCATTGGCTAGAAAAAGCCTCACACATTTTGTAGGACCAAATGCCATCTAGTTAGTCCTGCTGCAGTTGCATTGCTCTGCCTGCAGCTTACAGGCTGTGATTTGAACAGTCTGTTTTTCCTACAATGTCCTACATTGATATGGGTAGAAGTAACACAGGCTGCACGAGACATTAGCGTTACTTATGCTAAGACTGCCTTTCACTGCTCAACATATACCAAAGGAGAACTGCTATACAGAATGGCAGCTCAAGAGGCAGCCTATTTCCACTTACAGTTCAAGAGGAAACACAGATTCGCTCGCTGGGAATACCAAGTGCCGAACACTAGTTTAGAACCAACACCAGGGAGAAAAAGGGCGAATTTTGAGTTTCTTAATGCTGTAAGAATCTCAGTCTCATTCAACTTTAAATAGTGCAAGTCTCTCCCCAGAGGGATGTGCCTGACTGAAACAGATCTCTGTGTAACTGATAGCTGGGCTTAGGCTTATTGAAGGCATCTGGCAGGCTAAATTTAGCAGAGCTGTATCTGAAACTTGCAAAACTTAGTGAGGAGTATGTCAGGAGAGGCAGCGTGGAGAAATGGGCCCTAACAAATTAAGAGGACTTCAGAGAAGGTTTGTCACCTGCTAAGCGGCCAGCTAGCTTTAATGCTTCTATTTTGGCTTCCAAGTCAAAGCAGGAGTCTAGACAGGATAATCCACTCATAAAATAAAACCTAACCAGAACTATGAAGGCTATAGACCTGAAAGGTGTGGCTCTGCTCAGATTCTACTCCAAGGCCAAAAGAGCCTCTCTAGTGTTTTGGGGTCTGGGGCTGTTAAAGTTTTTTTGATTGGTTTATTTTTGTTTGGTTTGGTTTTTTTAATAGATGAGCTGTCTTGCTAGGCACACAAGTTAGTCTAGTTCTTGTGGGCAGACCAATATGTTTTCAATTATCTCAAAGACCTGTGGGCTGCATATCTACTCTGCTTCACTTGTCAGAAAATCAGAAGGATAAGTACAAACCTAGCATGCAAAAAGTCTTACCAATCTGAGACCCCTGATCTTCTTTAGTCCTGCTTACTACTGAAAACATGTGCTGCATAACACCTCATACCCTGCTGGAGGTTACTCCCAGTTCTGGCCTGCAGAAGGGCACAGTGATGTACAGAAGAAAACGAAGCAATTTTAGAATCACAATTAACAGAAGACTTCATTCAAGACTTGCAAGTCTATTGGATCTCAAGGTGAACAGGTTTCAATGTCATGCATCACAATTCCCCAAGACGTACATCAGACCCTGGTTGTCTCTTCCTTTGTCAATAAAAAAAGGAAAAAAAATACACAGCACACTACAGCCAAGTTTCTTCATTATATCTGGATATCATATATAATTACTCTGCTTCAACCTAGAAAACCTGACCACATACAAAAGACTGGCCAGTCTTCACATGCAAGAAGTAAAGTTATGCTATAATAGCCTCACAGTTTTTCCAGCTCAAACATGTCCTAGATCTTAAATCTTCAAGTGAAAAATAAACTTCCTCAAGAAAATTATAAGCTATCCCATTCTGCAGATGGATACAAAGAGCAGGAACCACTACGGCCAGCTGCCAGAATTTTCAAACTCTGAAATATCAGAAATAAACGTAGATGGTCTAGAACAGAACAGCAGACACACACACATCACTTAGCTGTCCACAACACTCTGCTGCTCCAGAGCACTTCACAAGGTTAAGGCCTAAATATTTCATCAGCCTATCCCAGGTACATCAATATCAGGTGAAAGAGGAAACAACTTGTCTGCAATAATACAGCAGATAAAGAGCTGCCAGAAACCCCAACTCTTCGTTGCTGCTCTAACCACTTTTCCTTATTCATCTAGTAAGCTCTCAAGAACATTGATTTTGATCCATGATTGCTAAACAGAAGTAATTTACTATTTTGAAACAGCTTCCCCAAAAATTAGTTTTGTGCCTCCACTAACTACATCCTGAGACACCTTATGGATTACTGCCCCTTTCCACACCCTCAGTGTCCCCAGATCTAACAATTATAACCCTTACTTGCCTCCCAGAAGATCATGACCCTTTGCTAATTAGCGTTCATGAAGTACCTGATGATCATCAGGTAAGAACAGAGGCTTACCTTCAAATTCAAAATAGAAGTGATGCTTACAAAGTACCTTATTTACATAAATACAGCTTGAGGGCAGTTCTTGTACATACACAGGTAACGAACTATGGAACTGACATGTCAAAAGAAAATTATTTTTCTGCTTCACACCAACTATTTCTATAGGTAACTGAAACACATTTCTTTACAACTGCCTTTGTCCATTAGAATAGTGAAAAAAAAGAAAAAGGCAGTTCATTATGGGTTTCCTACCTATACTTGGGATTTCAGTCCCAGAGTTGGGTTTTGTGAAGTGTTCAAATCACACATTATATTAATAACACACTGTGAAAAATTAACTTAATGAGCTATCAGTTTTATCTGCCTACCTTAAAAACACTTCTAAGGCAACAATCATTTTCCCCCCTCGTCCTTTTCCTAATTTTCACTAAGAATGAATAGTTCTCAAATGAAAATTTGTGCCAAAGATCTAAAACCAAATAAATCTCCTTTAACTGCAATTTTCAATTTAATGTGTGATCTTTACTGACAATTCCAAGTGCCATGTAGAGAAAACTTTCACAAGCCTTCAGCTGCTGCCCAGGTCTCATTCCATACTGTCAGGAGAACATAATTACAGTGCTCAGATGGTGGAAATCAGAATTTTTTTCAGGGTTAGAGTCTAGTCTGCTAAGGGCCAAAAATCACATGGAGCCTGGAAAAGAACAGGGAGAGGGAGAAGGAAGGCCAAGTGAGCTCACGAAGTACTTCATGCATGAAGATCTTACTATGAAGCACAGTATTTTCAATTAATTAAAAAAAGAAAGACTCTGCCCTCAGGAAAATTCAAATATCTTAATCTTAGTCACCTAGTGACAGTGTTGTGGAAATGGTTTTGGCTCTATTTTCAATAAAACCTAAAGTATAATTTCCTTCTCATAATGAATTAATTCAATAGGCTTTGACACAAATACACAGTTACCCCATTTCAGTGCTGTGCTTCTCTGCTCTCAGGTCTTCAAGCCCAAGAGTCTCCCAGTAACCAGATATCCTTCTATGCACAGACCCTCTCTTCCCCCTGGCTTCCCCACCTCAAACTCCCTCCAGACAAACTTCTGCTGCTTTACAACTAACTCCCACATGGGTCACTTCTTCCCTTTCCCTTTTTCAGCCAGGAGCAGAAAGTAATCCTGACATTGCCTGCCTCACTTAGAGCAGAAGGGATGCAAGGAAGTACTGCACTTCTGTCTTATCAATTCTCAAACAAATGTAAAGATCCAACTTCTTACATTCTTTCCTCTTCTGGATAAAAATATCTAGCGCCTTCTCAGATTATTGGTCTGAACACTTCTAATGCTTGCCAAATGGGCAGGCTCTTCAAGTTCTGAATGATTTCCACTTGGATTAAAGTATTTTTCTGGCTCAACCATCACCCATTATTCCCCATTTTAAAAGAGATTTAGTGTGGCAAAGGAGGATGCATCATTTCTTGTTCTCAGGAGATGGCGGCAGAGTCTGTGGCATTTGGTGATTAACTAAAGTTACTACATTTTTCATAGAAATGTCCCAAACTACCCAGCCACATCTACATGCAGAAAGAATTGAATGGTCAAACAGTATTCAAAACACAAGACTGGGTTCTAAAGTGCTTCAGTAAAATGGCTACAACCTCTTTGCTACCTTCCTACCCTCCCAATCCTTCCTACTTTGTGGAATGTCTTAATCTGGTTATGGAATTAAACTCGAAGTGGTCAGAGTTATAAATCAGGTTAAAGTAGCTATAATAAACTGCACTGAGTTTTTTATAAACTCATTTAGAAGCTGTTAAGCCATTTGTAAGCTTGCATATAGGCAAGGTCTAAATTTACCATCCATGAAAATAAATGCAGACTATAGCTCACACTTGGACATTTCTAGGTTCAGAAAAAAGCCTAAAAATAAAGTGATTTTCAAGCTCAATTACCTTTTTTGTCCTGCCTCCAGTGCATATGACCATTCAGCAGTTTTCTCATAAACTTGGAACTTCCTCCCATATATGTTAAGCTTAGCACTGTGCCGAGCAAACGGAAACAATTCAGCAGCTCTGCACAAACTCTGTCATACTAACTCGGGAGAGAAAAAGCCCTCCCTGTTCTCTTCAGAAACATGCACATCTTCAGGACCTTGAAAGGTTTACTCTGTGAATCTGGGCAAAACAAGCAGAGGTATCAGAGCTTACCCAAATGACTCCGCACACTTTAAAAACAATACAGTTATTTTTCTGTAATGTTTCGTACTCCCCAGCTGTGATGTCTCTCCTACAAAGGTAGCCAGAACAGCACAAGCCTGAAAAGCCTTAGGGTTAGGAAGTTCTCTGGGGCAGCAGCTACCTGTTGTGTAGGATGTAGCCTGTAGGACTCTTCACAGCAAATCAGGACCCTTAGGAACTACAAAACTTGAGACTTAGCTGCAAACACGTAAAAGTTGAGAGGCAATCTCCTAGGAATGTCTTACCCAAAAGTAGTGCACGCTTCTTTCTAAGGCTGGTTTAACACACAGAACTCTGCTCCCTGTTTCAATCAGTTCTCCATCACATGGCTCAACATGTGCTGCTGCATGACAATCTCCCAGGTGTTTCCCATCAAAACTGGAGAGGGATCTGGTCAGTGTGACAAAATAATACGTGCACAGGCACTGGGCCCTGCTCGTAACATGCACTGCATGCTCCATGTATGTGACAATCCCGGTCACAGCACTGCATGCTCCATGTATGTGACAATCCCGGTCACAGCAGGTACATGCATGCAATGGAGCATGCAGGTCCTGCATTAGCCTTGTGTAATGTGGTTTTTAGGGAAGGCCATCAGGGAAAGGCTGGATGCCTTATTTTCATAGGCTTCATCTGAACTGAAACAGCTCAGAAATGCACAGTTACTTTAAGATATCAAAGGTCACAGACAGCAATCAACAAATGCTCAAGACTTTCAGTTTTCTCTCCTTAAAAACGGCAGCATAACTGTAATGAAAACACAAAACCACTGAGCAACAAGTGAATCAACACCATGAAAGCAGCAAAGTGCAGGGAGTATTGTTTACATCTGCTCTATAAAAACAGCCAAATTACTACAGACAGCAGAACCTGAGTCCCTTCCACTGGTATTTTTCCTCATGCAAACACAGTTCTACAATAAATTTGCAAATTCAAGAACTAACAATAATAACATATAATAAATGAGAAAAGAAATGAATCCCTTGAGAATCACAAGGTTCACTAACAGAACAGTGAATTACCTCACTTTTTCAAGTCACGTTTAAGAAAAAAAGGGAAACATAATGAGACTCTTTAAGTATTAAAATCATTCAGAAGGTGAATATAGAGTGAACATAAAGCCAAGTCTGACAAAATCAGGTGGAAGCTAATAGCAGTTCCCGATTCAGAAGCTGGTGTTTAACTCATCAAATAAGAGAAAACCCACAAAATTTTAAGCAACTGAGAAAACACAAAAATCTTCTGCTATTTCTGAAACCAGAGGTCCTAGGTAGAAGTCACCTAACCTCAAACACCCTGATGGCAGAGACACTACAACCTGCTATGCATTATCAACACACATATATGTGCTATTTCAAATTCAGAGAGCCAAGAAAGAGGGCTGCAAGCAACATATGTTGACTACACAACCTTTTAGATCTGAAATTTCACGTCAATGAACTGGATAGTTTCTTTTTTAATTCTTTCTCTGCCAATGTAGACTCTTCATAATTACAGCTGATAAAACACCAGCTGCTCTAAGCGCTTCCAAAATCACCTCTGCACTTTGTGGTGTGGGTTACAATGCAATGCATACATTCCCAGAAAAAACAGTCAGATGGATTCAGTTTGCTCAGAAGGACTTGTCCACAGTTTTGGATTCAATACTGAAGACAGACCAGATCCCTTCAAGCACATCAGTTTCTGTGTGCTGGGAGTTGAAGCTTTAGATCTATTTTTGGACCCATCTTTTGACAGTACTTGTACTTTAGGGATCTTCACCGATCTTTGTAACTTAAAAAACAATTTGGATTTGTTCCAAAGTACCCCTGTGTAATTTATACATTCCTTTTGAACTATTCTCTAGTCCTTTGAGTCTCATTGTATTTAAATGGGGTTATTTTTCAATTTGAGCTCTGTCAGCATATTTGCCTCCAACTGAATTTTTAGAGAACACCTGGATTCAATATGAGAATCTGCACAAGAATATGAATTTATTCTGCACCAGAACTTGCTGTGTGGTGCTAACAGTGTTTTGGCAAGACAGGAATATGCTGTTCTTCAAAGAGATGAAAGAGTACCAGAAGAGCACAAATACCAAGTACAGAACCCAAAGAAGTAAGTCCTGAAGTTGAACCAGTAATAAAGCTGCCTG
Organism: Gymnorhina tibicen; assembly: GCA_013399875.1. Taxonomy (NCBI): domain Eukaryota; kingdom Metazoa; phylum Chordata; class Aves; order Passeriformes; family Artamidae; genus Gymnorhina; species Gymnorhina tibicen. The sequence continues at coordinate 513,199 of VXAZ01008956.1, read as the reverse complement.
TAAGTAAAAGTAAAGTAACAGAAATGAAGTTTAGTGCTCTGGAAGCAGAAGAGTGGTATGCAGGTTTTTTCTCTATAGCTTTTTATTAAAAAAAAAAAAGTTACAAGAAGTAAAAAAGTCCACGAAAAGAGAACTCCTGATCAGTGCAAGCAAAGCCAGGCTCAGCTCCTCGGCGAGCACCGCAGCACGGCAGGCAGCTCTGGCCGTGCCCTGCCAGGAGATCCCCACGGCTCCAGCCTGGCATGCCTGGGCCACTTTCCCACTCACACATCCAGGTCCCAGTAACCCTGTCCCACCACTGACATACACCCAAAGCAAGGCTAAGCTGTAGCAAATAGCAGAGCGGTCAACAAAGGATAAAAGGAAACCCAGTTCCATCGGGAGAGCTGCATAACAATGATCGCGTCAACTGCCACCTCATCTTGGCTGATCCGTGCTGCTGCTCTTCCCGCAAACTCCGCCGTCCTCATTACAAGGTGACTAAGAGTGGGGGTGCCCCATTTTATGTAGGGTGGTGCAGGTGGATAAAGGGTTGTCCAACATCCCAAACACACCTCTTTTATGTCAGCTGAGAGTCTGTTTATTTGCAATCATCCCTGAATGTCTTTCTACAGACACCTGCCAGCCCCTCACGATGTCTCAAGCTGCTCACATGCTGTAAGAACCAGCTAAGAGTCTGTTATCAAGCAGTCTTGTATGACCTCACCCCTACTGCTAATAAGCTAAACCCCTTACTATTTCTTAGTAAAAGCTTAAGTGATTCAGCTTCCATTCACCCTGCTTTAAGCTGCCAAACTGGAATAATAATACCCATCATTGCATAACACCAGTTCCAAGGGGACTGGTTTAATGCTCTTTTGAGAAACGGCTGGGGAAAGCTTCCTTTGTGCCTATGAAGAAACTGAGGCACAGAACTGGAACAACCACGTTTTGTGAAGCACAAGTGATGCTGAAATTAATAAACATTAGGTGATTTAGCCAACATTGAGAAACCTGTCCCAAAGTGACCTGGACAAGGTCAGGCAGGTCACCTGACACCAAAGCACAACTGTGAGTGTAAAGGCCTCCACTCTCCTGTACAAAAACGGCACCTCATTGCCCCCACTGAGAAGGAAATCAGTGTTTTCAGCCAACCAGATTTGAAATCTCCAGTTTTCAGGAGATACAGAGAAGCGAAGCCAGGGCCAAAGCAGCAGTTGTGCTACAGAAACATGACACAGAACACAGCTCATTTGTCATCCATCCACGCTGTACAGCCTCCACGTAGCAATTAAAGACTTAAAAACCATCAAAAGTGCTAAGGGGATGTTACACACAATAGCACTGCAAAACCACACATATCCGAGGCTGGCAGCTTTTCCGCGCAGAGAGAGCGGCGCTGCTTTGCTATCGCCAGACAAGGACCAGACAGGGGCGAGAGCCCGGCCAGCATCCCCCCCCCCGCCCGCTCTGCAGATCCCCAGANCGCCCCCCCCCCCCCCGCCCGCTCTGCAGATCCCCAGCCCCCGCAGGGCGGGATCCCCCCCGGAGCACGAGGAGCCGCCGCGTCCCGCCCGCTCCAGCGCGGGGCTGAGGACAGAGAATCCTCGCTCCGGCGGCGGCACAACCGTGACGGCGCGGGAGCCCCGCGGGCAGCTCCGGCTCAGCCCGCAGGGCTCCAGCGGCGGCACCACCGGTTTTCTCGCCGAGAGAGACTCCTCGGCACCCNTCCCGGGCAAGCCCCAACGGGCCCGGCCCGGGCCGAGCCCCGCACTCACCCCTTCATGGTGCGTCCGCGGCCTGCCCGGCGTCCGCACTGGCTGCGTCCAGGGCCCGGCGGTGCGGGTGCGGCTCCGGCCTCCCCGTGCT